>JARJUA010000004.1:0-339370 GCA_030787035.1 Aschersonia sp. MBC 877 | reverse complement strand
CCTTCCTCGCCAATTGCCGCCCCAATTAACAATGTTCGAAAACGCAAGGCGGTCGAACATTTCATTAGACCCAAAAAGCAGGCACCACTTCACGAAAGTGCGCAAGGCAGTCGATATCTTTATAAGACCCAAAAAACAGGCATCACTTTACGAAAGTGCGCAAGGCAGTCAATATCTTCATGAGACCCAAAAAACAGGCACCATAAGCCATCAAGACAATTACAAACAGTGAGGGGCGGACTTGATACATCACTTTCACCACCACGACGAAACAGCCAGCAGCAATTAATACAACTCTTCACCACCAAGCCTCATCAAATGTGTCAAATGCAAGTGAATCATCAGTGACATTCATGCTCGTAGTCGATGTACCTCCATCCCAAACTACCTTGGGTTAGGTAGTTAAGTACCATGTTTCTCCTCAAACAAAGTCCATCCCTCCCCGCAGCTACTCAGTCGACCATCTTCCCACTCCCCCCCCTCAGAGCAAGGACCAAGTGCAGCGTATCCCCCGCATTCAAGTTATAGTCGGCCGCCGTCTTATCATCCGTCCTGTACCCGTCAGCGATCCCTCTAACCCCCTCCCCCCCAACACGTCAAGTTCACACACATTTGCTTCCCGCCGTGAATCAGCCGTTGTTGCGCCGGCGGTATGCCCTCCTTCTCCTCCACCTTCTCCTTGATCTGGGAGACCTACGCACGTCAGCTCCGCGTGGTGGGACCGCCACAGCCAGACCGTACCTTGTAGTTGGGTTCGACGTCGAGCTCGATCTCTTTGCCGGTGAGTGTCCGTACTCTGCGCGGGTCAGCGGCGTGTTTGCAAGCGTGCAGGGGGGGGGACTGACGGACTTGAGCAACATGGTGGCGGCGTGATGCTAGATGTTGAGGATGAAAGGGTCGTTTGCGGGATGGGGTTACGGCGCGAGAGCTTTGGAGAGGAGGAGGGGCATCCAAGGTTGCCTGCCTTGAGCCTTGAGTCTTGTCGGTGGGGCGCGGGGCAGGCACGGTATGGTGCCTGCAGGTGGCGCCTACCCTGTCTGTCGGCTGCGTGCGAAAGAAAGAACGACGGACGAGAGGCCTCAGTTGTTTTCATCTCCAGCCAAAAAAAATGTCTGATGAACATTACTTGCAAAGCTACACGATAAATAAACTTTCTACAACAAGTGACTGTGATATTTGAGCAGAAGACTTCCGGCCATCGGAAATGGCAATAGAAGGACGGAGCTAACTAATCCTTTGCCAGTTGCGCAATCACTTCGCTCCATCCGTCCTCGCCCGAGAACAAAGTTACTTCAACGCCGCACTTGGTACCTGGATCAGGCAGCTGTCCGCTGGCGAAGTACGCTCGGATGGCCCTCGCCGTGCACAGTGAGGCCTGCATCAAGCTGTCGTGCTGAGCAAACTACGTCAGATACACCATCCATCTCACCATGGGCCCAGAAGACAGACAAGAAACAGTCAGAGTAGAGGGGAACTCACCCCATAGGAGTCCTGTTGCAGCAGCACACTGCCCCGAAAGGTCGCGCTGACATTCCTGGCCGACACGAGGGGCGTGACGGGATCGTGCGTGTTCCCAATCACAAGTAGGGGCCTCCTGGTCGTGACGCTGAAATCGCCCGTGTACCGCTCCTTGGCCGGCATTAGCCACTGTGCACACGCCGCGGGCGTCATGTCGCCAACGTCACCGAAGAAGCGACTCTTGGCATGTCGTCTCTCAATCACTGGCAGCATGTCGTCCAGCTTCGTCGTGTGGGTGAGCATGTCGCTGCACTTGATGCCAAACAGGGCTTCGGGGGGTGCGCCGACGCCGCCCGCGTCGCCGTCGCCAAGTAGCTTTGTTGCCGTTTTGAGGTCGATCGTGCCTCCTCCCGGTACAATGCTCGCGAGGAGAGCTGCTTTATCGGCCCACATCTTGGGACTGTATAGAGCCCCGTGCAGCAAGGCCGACACGGCGCTGTAGTCGATGAGTAGCCCGCCGCTTGGGATACCAGGTACGGGGATGGCCAGCGGGCGGGCTTTGAGACTCTGCAGTAGAGTGGCGATGGAAGCCTCCAAGCTGTCGGCCGTGTGGTTCTGAGCCAGCGGACAGGCTGTTCTGTTGGCGACGCAGCCCTCGACGAAGCCTCGAAACGCGGAGTCGGCGTCGGTGAATACTTCCGTCTCCCTAACGTCCCGGTTAATATGCGGACGAGACGTCCAACAGCCACTCACTCACCTGTTGGCATAGTACTCAAACGGATTGACGACCCCGTCGAGGACGACCTTGTCGATCCTGTCGGGAAACATGGCCGCGAGGGTAGAGCCCAGCAGAGTGCCGTACGAGACACCCCAGTAACGGAGCATGCCATCCTCTCCGAGGGCATCCACGACGCGCATCATGTCCCTAGCCACAAAGGCCGTCCCGATGAGCCTGCCCGTCTGGTTCTGACGCTCCGCACATCGCGAGGCCAAGAGGGTGCTTTTGGCCCAGACGAATCCAAGCGCGACGTCAGAAGCATTACCGGACAGGGGCGTAAACTGTGCTTCGCGACTTGCCGCATCGTCGAAGCAGGAGAAGGGCAAAGTGTCATTGGTGCCACTGAGCAGAAAGGTCAGCTCTCTCTGCCGTGACACATCTGTCTGCTCCTCACCGCATCATGTATACGCACCGAGGCACCAGATTGATCAGATGGTGACCACCGCCCGTGGCACTGCGAGACAAGGTCAGCCAAACCCTCCAGACAGCACTGCCCGTAGAACCAGGGCACAAACTCACGCCTGCATCCTCTCAGCAAATGCCACAAAGTCAAGAATGCCATCCGCCCCAGGCCCCCCAAAGTTCAGCAAGATGCTCTGCGCACTCTCCCTGTTCTTCACCGCCGGCGCCCGCTGCAGCTTCACCTCCATCATGGAAGCATTGCTCCGCGTATCCGTATAATCCAACGGGACGGCCACCGAGCCGCACTCCATCGCAACAGGCGTCTCGCCCAGCGAGCACGGCGTCCACCGGATACCGCCACATGCGGCAGAGCAACCGACGGCGCTCCCAAACACCAACACTGTGAACCGCATCTTGAACGCTGAGCAATAAAAATTGATGGCACTGGCACTCCAACACGACTATATCTCGAGGCGGCTTCGGGGACCATTTATACGTTGCTCCCACCATGTAAGGCACGAGACCAACATCGCTGATGCCACCGCGCGCATCACGATCTCCCCTTCTACTCGCCTCCGGGAACTTGCGCCCGCCCACGTCAGCAACGAAAGTGGCATTTCCCAAAATTGGAAGCCGTCATTCAGCTGCTTGTCTGATCCATGTACGAAATATTGAAATCATCTAGCTCCTCTTTTCCCCGAAAAGGAAGACATACAGCGGGCCCCTCTATCCGAAGTGCTGGTCGGGACGACCTGACAAGCATGAGAAGACATGAAACTACTCAAACTTGGCCGCAGCTGCCATGTGTTTCCTTGCACAGCAGCAGGCAGGCGTAAACCATAACGCCGTAGGTTCCATCGTGAGGTGGGCAGAGAGTACGTCACGAATAAGATTAGTACCCATACCGTCAGCAGTGACATCAAGTGCGACCAAGGACCAGTCTCAATGAGGAAGCATGTGTCGCCGGGTGGAGAAGTCATCAATTCAACCCATGTCGGCATACTTGACACGGCCACATGCACTAATACGACTTGTTTACAAGCCGAACATGACTGCATCATGGTGACTCTAAGGGGGGGAGGGCCAGTCCATCATGTTCAGCTGCTCCAAATGACAGTAAGCATAGCCCCTTCCTTCGGGATTGACGGCGGCAGACTTCCGAATGCTTTCACAGAAGAAGGGTTCGTCTATTCGTGTCTAATCATGAACTTGCTCGTCAAAGGGTATAGAATACTCTCCGCGCCTCCGAAAACAAATAGAAACAACTCCGTCCAAGAAGCATCAGAACTCACAATGTCCAACCACCAAACGCCGAAGCCCGACTGCTCAATTTACTGGGCCGGCAGTAAAAGGATCATGTGCAGCCAGCCAAATGCACCTGCCGCTCATTACAGCGTGTCTTGGGCGATCTATTCTCAATACCATTGTACATCTGGCATATTCTGACTGGCATTCAGAAAGGCGTCAATGTCTCCGACGCCTTCTGTTTCCAGGAAATTCATGAGCTCCGTCTGTTGAGATTGTGTGAGGCTGCCTTGTCTTCCGGGCGGGAATCCAAACTGATTGTGAGCGAAGAGTCCTGTTGATGGCTGCTGCACTCCACCCGATTGTTGGGGGGACTCGGAGAAGCCCTGAGGCATCGCGTCACCAAAGAAACTGCTACTCATTGGTCCGAAAGTATACGGAGAGAATAATGACGTGGGCGGGGAGAACCAATTAGCTGTCGAGACATCGGCTGGTAGCTGCCGCTGCTCCACAGACCGAGACGGTGCGTTGAAGTTGGGCGGCGCTCGACCGAGCGCCTGCATCTGCAGTGACGATGTGTGGTCTCCCATGGGCACTATCCTGGGCGCAGAGGATGCAAGTGACAAGTTCGCACCTTGCAAGGGCAGATGGGGCGGCGAGAACGAATCTTGCATCACCGGCATAGCGCTGCCTCCTGATTGTGCCGACACATGTTTCGAGTGCCCGTCCAACGTCGACGTGGTCGCCTGGTAGGAGCCCGGCGGGCCTGGCATGGGCGCCGGCTGACCAAGATCCTCTGGACCTCCTTCCGGGGGGAAATAAGAGAAGCGCCTGCCACTGGTGTCGGTGGCTGGGCTGCGGAAGATCGAGTTGGACCGAAAGGTGGGTTGGGGTGGTGGATAATTTGGATCAAAAGTGTACGCGTTCATCGACTCTGGAGAGGAGTCAAAGACGACTCCGAACTGGGGCGGGTTCAGGTACGGCAGATGAGATTGAACTCCTCCCCCTCCTGGTTGAGAAAATGTTTCGGGGGGCGAGTGCGTCTCAGCAACAGGCGAAAGGCTGGCGATGCCGAAAGTCGGTCTCTGATCAGAGCCCATCTCATAACTCTGCAGACACGCCTTGGAGATGATGGAATACAGCTGCGAAATGTATGGTGGCGCGCGGAGTCGCTCCACACACTTCTCAAGGCTCGATATGGCCGTTTTGATGAGTTCCTCAACCTCTTGTCGTGGATGGGCCTGGCGCACTTCGGCGTAAGACGTGGACCACAATAACGCGTTGAGGCTCGATGTCACTTCGAGCGAGAGCACCCATGTCACGCTGAACCAGCTGCCTTCGATTCTCTTCGCCGTCAAATCGATGACCGCTTGAGAGCTTTCAAAGCAGATGTTGGCAGCGCGAGCCGACGGCTTTGGTACCTGCGGCGAAGGTCGATAGAGAACCATGCGCGTGTGATGATATAAATGACCGAACCTGTATGATGTGAAACTTCCGTTAGCCTTGATGGCAGTCCGAGTGCAGACTTGTCAGCTGCTGGCGACGTACCATAGGGGGCTCCATTGTGGGCGTTGCGGCGCGCTGTCCAGCCACGCCTTCATTCTCTGCTCTATACTCGTGTACCACGGATCCGAGTCATTAGTTGGCGTGGGACGCTTCTGTTCGTAGAGAGTGCGTTTGATCTCTGCCTGAAGCTCCCGCGACTTGAAAAAGTGAATCGAGACAAGCTTGCGATCGCTCGTCGTGCCAGACGTGATGCCGTTGGGGGTGATGTTGCCATCTTCGACGTCAGTAAAGAAAGCTACATTGAGTCTATCGGTCCCGTTGGCTAGGCCGCTCGGTCTGCCCATGTGCCAGGCCAGGCCAAAGTCCATCGAAGCCACAATCCAGACCAATCGCCGTCGTAGATCCTCGATTTGGGGATCAGTGCATCCAGTGGCAATTGTCTGCTCATCTGTCAAGCCCTCTTGCTGACAGATGCGCGATGCGAGGCTAATGACGTGGTATACAGGCGTCCTAGCCGGTGTCAAAAGGGAGTAGTGTCCCATCAAAACTAAGCATTGTAGCGTCTTGAGGTCCTTGGGACGTATCACACTTTCAGCATGCCGCATGGCTGCCAGATAGTAGCTATCTGCAAGGCCGGCATACTGCGACGAATCGAGCTTCTGCAAGGAAATAGCAATTACCATGTGTACAACAAAGTTCTTGTATGGGTCAGGGTTGCCATCAAAGACATCGTCGATGTCTTTCAGGAAATTCCCCTCGTGCAGCATTGGCCAAAAGGTTTGAGCTGGCAAGAATCAGTCCTTTCGTTCTCTCTCGCGCTCCAATTGCTCTTCATCTCTTCTTGTCTTGCTGTTGCGTGACTTACACTGCTGTATGAACAGCTCGCTGAGCTTATTCATGGTAGCTCGAGACGGCAGGCCATCGGCGGGTTGCTCACTGATAGCAGGGTAACTCTTGGTCCCGCTATTGGGCGTCATACCAGTCATCTGAATTGACTGCATACGAGTCTGACTTCTGCTTGGTAGCAAATCTGATATTCGGTTTGTGATCGTATACCTTTTGGCCTCCTCCATGAGCAAGCGTGTCATGGCGACGCCGCTGCTTGGACCAAGGTATCTCGACGTCTCATCACTGGCCTTGAGGCGGATCATGCCGCCTGGCCGAACAATGTCCTCGGACGTACGCGGGTAATCATGCTCCTCATCAGTGTACTGTGCCAAACGGGCCTCAAGGTCTCGAACTTTGTCCTGAAGGCCGATCACATAGGAACGATTCATTTTCTTGCCCCGGGCTGTATCCATATATTCGCAGACCGAACCTGATCGCTCACATGGTCGACACCTCGGAAGATTGGCATCGCAACGTGTTTTGCGCTGATTGACACATGTATTAGTCTGACAAGAGCTTGAGCTTGAGCCTAAGCGGCGACGGCACGCAGCTGGCCGGTACAGGGCATACCTGACGACAGCGACAACACGCGGTCAGCGTATGGGCGATGCGATGGCCTGACTCATCCTTGTCTGATAGATCGTTCTCGAACTGTTGTCGAAACTGGTTAGATGGGCCCTGAACGAGGGGAGTCCGGTTCGATCGACCCAGATCTTGTCGAAATATATGACCTGGTTCCATGCCTCCAAAAATGAACAAGTCAGGACTTGCACGGCGGGCAAGGGAAGTCGGTAGGGCGTGGCGAGAGTTGTGTGTTCGGGATTTTCGAGTTGAGACGGAGAAGCCCTCAGCCGCCTCAAAGCAGTGCTGACGTTGAACTCTTAAAATCGCTTGGGAAACCCCGTCGGTCTCGGCAGACTTGCGGGACAAAGCAACCGTCAATGGCGGCTCAAGAGTCTGCAAGAAGCAATCCCATAACCCAAGCCACGAACCAAGCCTGACTCTACCGCTACTAAGCTAGCCCTCGTAATTCGGTCAGCCTCACGCCCAGTGATTCGCAGGTCGAAACGATAAGGTTCGCTCTTGCATAACCGAAAAGGACGGCGCCAACGAAGGAGTGCTTTTTAAGTTTGACTGCCATCTAAAAGCAGCCTTGGGATTACGACAGTCGGGCTTGCCGCAGGCGATGACGAGCGATACTTTGGTCTGAATGAAAGTACGATAGTGAACAGGACGGTCGTGGCTGATACTTGTGATAACTGCGATGCCAACGTCGGTCGCGTCGCGTTGTGTCGAGTTGAGTGAAGTAAAGTTGAATGGGATTGGAATGCGGTCCGACCGCTTGCGCTTGGCGATGGCCCGGGAAACGGCAGAGGGCGCACGGAACTGTGCGGGCAGGAGCGACTGGGGAATCGTTTGACGTAGCAGCGCGACGCTGATTGGCAGGTTGGCAGATTGGCAGGGGAGCAGGGGATCCACAAGACAATAACGGTTTCCTTGCGACGCTCTGACCGCGCTCCTGATGCAGGTGCAACGTGGTTCAGGAGCGGAAGCAGGAGCGGAAGCAGGATCAGGGGCAAAGACCAGACGAAGTTTCCTCGCCATGCACCGGGAAGGTCTGTCTGATTCGCACATGCACACAAGGCTGCTTTCAAGTATCTCAGCCTTGGCACCACGTTCCGACACAGAATATGAGTGTACCGAGATCCTTCCAAGATACCCCTAGTGAGCTCCTCCTGAGCGGACGCTACGTCATGGGCGAATTGAACATGATGCATGACGAAGGCGACGTGACTGCGAAATGGAGTTGACTGAGCTCCTATACGCGAGAGTCCCATGCGTCCAAGGATCAGCAAACATAGCCCTAGGTCATCCTTTCATTGACTTCCTCTCGAGGTTCCGCAAGGCGGTTATGACATCCAGCGTGCGCGACTGATCAACAGGCCTCGCACGAGCGGTCCACGTCTCACGTCTATTGATACGGTCACAAATGTCACAGCAGGCCTCCAACTCAGAGCGCATTCGCGTCTAGTCATTAGTGGACTTTTGTGAACCAAATGGAAACGACGTCATTGTTCATCTCGAAATCGCATCAAGTCACTCGATCCCAAGGTTGATCGACGGCAGATAAGCCCAACGAAAGACCGGTGGGTACGTCAAGTCTTACTTCACGTCCAATAATATCCGTTCATGGGAGAATTGAAGGAAATGCATACGACATAGGATCGAAGAAGCCGCGGCCTTGAAGTGCAACAGAGCAAAGAAAGTCGCTCAAGCAGGACGTCGAGGCACAACAAGCTTACAACGAAGAGGGGTTTCCCGGCACGAGAAAAGCCCAATGATCACATGCTGTAGCGCTGAGGGATTTATGTAGTAGCCGGGGTCTTGAACTGGATTTGGACCGCGTCTTCTACATGCCTAACGTGGCATCGAGACCGGGGAGAGTGCCAAGCCCAGTCCCGCAAGGCCTTTCTGAAAAGGAAGGCAATGAACACCACCAAGTCTGTCATGATGCTTCGCATATGTCTGTGCTTTATGATGCTTTGTGGCATCGGAAGCCGATGAAACGATGTGAGTCAGCATACTCTGTCCATTATCAGCCACCAATCTGGACACATGTCCGAGTCGATCACTTCTGTGCATTCTCATGACTTCCTCTGCACCTTTGAATAAGTCCATGTAGCCCTGGGCGCCTTCGTTGTACAACGGAGACTGAATCAGGCGACTCAATCTTGTCATCCTCATGGACACAACTGAGAGTAAAGGCGCCGCAAAGTGCGCAGTGGCGCCGCTGTTAACGACCTTTCTGCAAAACATTGCTACAGCTACATTTCTCAGTGCTTGATATGCTCGTCCGGTAGGTTCGACTGTTGTATGCCAAAGTAAGTCATGTCATCTTCGTTTCAGTTAAGCCAGTGCATTTCTAAACATCGACGGCTCTCAGCCAAAAGGCTACCATCAGCGGAGTTTTCCGTCGTCAAAGATTAATTTTCTTACGATGCCTGAATTTCCATCGATGAAATTGACAATCATTTTCCTTCAATTGCACCCGAAGAGGAAGTGCTGCCCCAGAGGATACGCAATGCTAGTGGCACCTAGAACAAACTGTGAACCGCCGCCGGAAGACCAAGAATGTTTGTCGATCCCACTCTCAACAGATCTGAACTGTCATGCAAAGTGCCAGTAACGGCTCGGCTCGACTTTCAAGGCCCCCAGCCGCTTGTCTGGCGTGACTCTCGACCGGGAGGCAGCCCAAGTGAATTCAAGTCCGCCCACTGGAGGAGGCTAGCGGGAAGTTACGAGCTCTATTGACTTTGTGGGTGGTGTACATTCTAGGATCTAAAGGGAACTCTTAGCTACACCCCTTTCCTGTGTGTCATCACAACCCTTACCTTCGCACAGTTCAAAGTCGGCGCCGCGTTCGCGAATACGTCATCATCTCCAAACGAATTGCAAGGATTCTGGTACTCTGGCAGGTTGCTGCATTCTATGACCCGATGTAGCGGCTACGCAGGTTCGTTGTGTCATCCTTATCCGCAGAATGACAGGAGGCTTGCTTCAAGGACACTGTTCATCTATTAGCAGAACGGCGCATCAGCTCTGCAGGGGCCGCTACGCTGCCTGTGCTGCCTGTCATCATGCCACGACCACAATAAGGCTTGTGCAGTGCTGGATCGATATACTCGAAGCGCCAGATCAAGAATTATATTCCATCAAAGTCCATCACAGAAGTGTTCAGGGAACACAGAAAGACAAGAAACAGCAACTTGACTTCCTCTCCCGTCCCGAATAGATTTCCTTGATGTTCTCGTCACCGGCCAGACCCCGCAGCTCATCTCATGTACCCCTTGGTGAACGAAGTCACGCATTCGAGATGGATCTCTAGCTGTACCTCGGCTATGACATACCGCTGACTGTTGGACGAAGTTTCCTGGCACGCGAGATCCGCAGGATGGATACCGCGATCCCGCCACGCGTGACTTACCGAGACCCCGCGGTCTGGACCATCATCGGCCATATTCAACAAGATTTGAACCCTTGTCCATCGCATGCTTCTCCGACTAAGTGCGATACTTTGACCATTGAGATTTAGTCTCTTCCTCTTGTCAAGCACAACCTAAACAGACGGCTTTCGGCAACTATCTCGTCTAAAGACCGGTCCAGATTTCTGCTGGCTTTGGAGCAGAAGAAGAGGCTTAACAGAGCCAGCGTAGCCCAACTCAGCAACTGTAGCAGTAGCGCCACGTTGTTGCCGGATTCCCTGGCGCCATTTGCATCTCCTGATTGTTTGTTCGAAACACATACCAATATACATATTTCCGCTTCTATTCTGCTTACCCTAGAAAGACATTACACTACGGGAAATGATCGCATTTTGTCATTATGCTAACTTCCGAGTCCCCTGCATGTCGGCTGCCGACTTCCCTCAAAATGTTGGGGACGAGAAATCATCAAAACCGCCACCTCAAGCTGATTTACCCACCAAACTGAAGCACCGTTACATAGACTGTTTGCCCTTCGAATGCCAACTTTAATACACTTGCAGCTCTGGAGGCCTTCCAGCCAGGTCTCCTTTCTTTGGTCTGGTCTAGTCAGGCTCAGCTCGTCCTATACAGCCGCCTCGTGCCGGTCCAGAATGGCGGTTTCGCCGGCATCAACGGTCGTACCTTTGACGACGCATTCTGCGCCTCCACCGACCCTTCTCGCCCTTGCAAATTACACATTTCGATATTATTGAACAAGGTGGCCAAACCATCGCCAATGACGTCGCACACAAGGTTGTTCTGTCCAGGGCCCACTGATCTTCCCATCTCGAGCACATCACCTCGAGCTAACGATGAACGGCCAGCTTACTGAGACGGTCCTGACGACGTCAGCTGTTTTCAACGTGACGAAGAACAAGCCAATTTCTTCTCTCGCGAGGCTGCCCTGGCATCCGATTTATGAGATCTCCTTCACCTCATACCCCGCAGTGACTGTCCTATATAGTGCAGGCTGATAGTATCACAATGAGTTCGAGTAAGACTTCATTCATCGTCATATAGGTATGGCCCAGATCTTTGAATCAGGCTTCAAGATATGCTTCGAGTCATTCGATTTGACGTGACAGTAGCATACTGAGGAACATCGCCTGACTGCAAATTCAACGTCTACTTCATCCCATCATTGAGATCATGAACTCCCTAGCAGACACAGTCGTCTTCGATGGTCACTACAAAAATCCCTTCGGACTTGCGGACAATGGAAATTTGACAGCTGGCGACGGTCACTCGAAAATGTCAAGCGCACGGTTCAGGAAAGGGCTTTAGCAGTCATCAATGCTGTGGCACGGGCGCGGATCTGATGATGTTCATACGTAAGACCGGCCCGTTGACATGACGCTTGGAGGACGATCATGGGCTACTCACGCTTTCAAGGACAATGTGACCGAATTACGACGCGCGGGTGGTTATGTAGGATGGCCGTCTGCTTTTGTTTGGGGAGCAGGATTGGCGTCACCGGCTTGCCGTTCTATTCGAGTCGTCGCGGGAACAAGAAGCTGAACAGAGCGTGGAAGTCAAGTTCCGGACTCTCGTCAGCTGTCCGAGCATCATGCTCCAGTCGCGCGGACCGGCGGCTATTGAGTCGTTGCTAGGAGGTGAGGTCGAAGATGGAAAATTCGAAAATCGATGTCGATGTCTGCAGACTGGGGCATACGTACGATCCATGCGGAGTACTTATCCTATAATGACGTCAGGGTGACTGTGGCCCGGCTAGGCGGAGAAAAGGCAGGCGACTGTTCATTCAAATTTGCAATTGGTTCTCTCTCATGGTAAGAAGCAGAGGAGGCAGTCCTCTTGCTTTGTGCATGTCGACATGCATTGATGCAAAGTCGATGAGCTTAACTGCAGTTAATCCCGCTGGCCTCGGTCCAAGTCGGCGGCCACTGCTAGATCGATGCCAGGGGGGTTTGAGCGAGCAAGAAGAGCAAGGGATTGATGGACAGGGCTGGCAGTCAATGGCGCCCCCCTCCGTCCCGTCCGTATCTTTCTTACTTAATAATGCCAATGCTATTCACTTCAAGCCACCTTTTGGCGCGGAAAGAAGCGACAATGCCTAAAAAGCCCGTGAAGCCTATTGTGCGGCAGTTCCGTCAAATTGAGTTTACCGACCACAGACGGTGGCGCCAAATGAGCCAATCGCGGGGCACAGCGACTAGGAGTGATGATGTTGACGATTTTTCATTTAATTGTGTCAAGTTTCCCTCCTCGTCTGTCGATGTTTTAAACTTTGGGGGGGGAGGGTGGGCGTTGGCGGCGTCAAGGGGTCGTTCAAGCCCGTGCTCCGAACCATAATGTCACCCACACATCATGTCGTAGGCCAAGGGACTTTTTTCCTGCAAAATCCCACGAGGCATCTCTCGGCGCATTGACAAAGGTCAGACCATCAAATAGCACTGCGGTTCTTGTGACATACTGCCAGTCGTGGTTCTGCCGTCTCCGCTGCCCCGCCTCGCCTTTCCATCCTTCGGTCCTTTCGTTCGAGGCAAACGGCAGGAGAGCCGCAGCCCAGCACGCACGCTCTTTCCATCTGCCAACCTGCTATGAGTCCCATGAGTCCATGAACTGCCCAGCCAGCCAGCCTCGAAGACGTCTCGACGCCCGCTCGTCATCTCTCAAACTATCTGCCCGCTGCATCGACCCTTGCACCAACCAGTCCAGCCCGTTTTTTGGTTCCTCTTCTCGACCAGCGCGATCCACCCTCACTCGGTCTGCGACCCATCCACGACAACGACAACCGACGCAAGCGGCCATGCGATTATGCCCCGCAGCAGCTTCTCAAGGAATCCCCTGCTGAGGGTATCGAGGCCGGTGTCTGCCTGCTCGCGATGTGAGTCTGGGCCATCCATGCTTGGTGCATGTCGCTTGTTGCTGACGCTCCGCCTTCCAACAGGTCGGGTGGCTAAAGTCAAGGTGAGATTTGGCACACATCGTGGCTTTTCTTGATAGGAGACGCTGACGGCATCTTCCTACCATGATTCATTCCAGTGCGATGGTAAACTGCCTGCTTGCACCGCCTGCGAAAAGGCCGGCCGTGCAAACCAATGCTCGTCGGCAAATGATCTCTTTGCAAGAGGCAAAGAAAGGAGGTGAATGAGACCATGTCCTTTCCTTCCTGTCTCGCCGCCTCGGAGCTCGGGTTGCTGACCCAACCACCAACAGCTATGTCGCTGCTCTTGAGCTTCGTATCGAGAAGCTGGAGCGTCGCCTGGACTATGCCATCTCCCGCAAAGCCTCCGTTGCACAACATGATGGGGATGCCAATCCACATGCCCACTTGACCGAGGCAGACAGGCGCAACTCACTGGCCGTCATTCGCGCCGCCATCCACCGCAAGGCGGCTCGGAATCGAGAGAATTCCGACGTCAACTCCCTGGTGTCTGATTTTAGCATATTGTATGCAGCCTCTCACATCGTACCGCCTTCAACTTTCCGCTGTTAACCGTCTGACAAGGTCTGTCGATGCCACCACACGCGACTTTGGGCCCAACCTGGGCACCATCACTTTTGCACGATTAGTTCTTGCGGCTACCTCTAGGGACCCGTTGCCCAAGAACACCAAGTTTAGTCTGCCCCCGAGGCAGACAGCCACTGCGCTGGTCGAGCATTTCATGACCCATGTGTATGTTTTGATTCCTTTCTTCTACGAAACCGCTCTCTTCAACATCTTGGACGACGTCTATTGCGGCGATGACCGTGTCATTAAAGATGCCGACTACTGGACCTTGTACTTTGTACTGGCAATTGCGTCTGCCTCTCAGAGTCTAATTGTCAGTGACGAGCATTACTGCCGTGCTGTCGATCTCGTCTCGCAGGCTATGACTTACGCTGATCGAGCTCTCGCCCCTGGCTACACGACTCAGATCCAGTCACTACTTTTGTTGACCCTTTATTCCATGTTGGATCCGGCACATTTTGATCCTTGGCATCTGATTGGACTTACCGCATCTGCTGTCATCGATTTGGGCCTGCATCAAGACCCGCCGTCAACATCGGTATCAGACCGCTCAGCTCTGGAAATGCGTCGCAAAATATTCTATTCTACCTACGCTGTTGACCGGTAAGTCGGCCTCCTTTCTCCCAGGCAATGGGAAGGAGAATTTTGACACATTATCATCATGGATACAGCGCCATCAGCATGGCCCATGCACGGCCGTTCTCCTTCACGGATGAGTCAGTCAACGTTGCTTTCCCCAAATCCAATACCCAGTCAGCAGATCCGGCCTTGTTGCTATTTTCTCTCCGCAGAGCCCAGTCATTTTGGTATCAGGTTCTGCACCATTCGGAAGCTACCCCGTTGCCGAATCCGACGGCATTTTTGTGGCAAATGTGCCAGGACATGAGAGAATGGCAAGCGTCTCTTCCCGCCAGCTTACCATCCCGTATTCGAGAACTGTTTGATCAAGATATATTGTACAGCTATGTCTACTGCTTGGCTCCGTCAAGGCGTGTTCCAGAAATCAACGACTACATCCGGCTTCTGATGTTCGAGTATATCGTCGAATACATGGACAAGATGCATGCCTGTGTCTCATGCCAAATCGACCACGCCATGCACACTTACTACAGTGCCTTCAAGGTTTACTTCATGGCCAGTCAATTTCTGGCAGTGCTTCGAGATGCGAGGCCGATGCTACTCTCGGAATCCCGAGTTGCTCCGCCGCCAGTCCCACCAAACTCTCCACCGGCTCCGACCATCCCTCAACGTCGGCCGAAGGAAAAAGGCATGCCCATCAAGAGCAACCTAGAAAGAAGCCTCCAATGCCTGCAGCTGACGATCGATATCCTCGATGTGTATGGCGCACGATGGCCGAGTACCACACTGCTGGCTGAGACTTTCAAGAATTCGTGCAAGGACACTGTGGAACAGTTACAGGGTTCTGTCCCGATGGGCAGAACGCCAGCTCGAGCTCAGCACTCTCCGTTCTCGCTCAATGGGCAGTCCATGAGTCCACCGCCGGGAGATCTTCACATGGCCCTACAGAGACCGGGACCGGGACCCGCGCCGGCGTCGAATGTACCATGGGGTCCCGGATGAGATGACACAGGAGAAGATGCATCGAGGGCCCTATGATGCCAAGATCGTGAGATGAGACGAGCTATTACATTTTCAGCGCCCACGCGCAACTTTATGACTCTGTACGATACGCACGATGGCCCCGCCGCGGTTGGGAGCTTGACATTCGATACTTGTCTGAGCAACGGATATGGATGAAGGCCGGCCTGTGTAGGTAGATAGACTTATCGCATAGAAATCTGATCATCTCTACCACTGTCGCTGGTACTAAAGCCGATATCATATCTACGTTGCCTTGTGAAATGATGTGGCATTATCTATGTATCCCCGCTCCATGACGAGCCTCTCGTCTCTTGTTCTCTTTTTCTTTTCCCAGTTCATCCAAGTCTTTTTTCTTTTGGGGAGGGAGGAATCCTCTGCACTGCTGGCCAATGCTGCCAGAGCTGGGAGCTCTTGGCGCACACAAATTTGGCGACCCCCTCTCTACGTTGACCCATCATCGTCAAGGGGGGGGGGTCTCTCCATTAAAAAAAAAACAGAAAAAAAGAGTGAGACGAAACTCAAAAAGTCATTGGGACCAAAGAACCAAGTATAGTTGATGGCCCACTGAGTATTTTATACAACTTGCACGAACTGCGTATCGGTCGGCGAGCATCAGGCGGGACCCCCCTCCCCTAAGATTTAGTAGGTAGACAAGGGCTTGAGAGGGCCCCGAGCGACCAAACGGCGACCACGCTGCGAGTACCGCCTCTCGGGGCTGTCGGGACGAGGGGGCTCGTCGTCCTCTGGTGCAGTGGAGGGCTCCTACGCCACTCGCGGATCTGCAATGTGCAGGTTCTTCGTCTGCCGGGGGAGGCGGCCGTCTCGTTCGTACAAGTATCCGCAGTTGGCGCAGAGGGACTACCGTTGTCAGCGAGGGAGAGTGGCAAGAGTGAGGGAGGTCATGACGTACTTTGGGGCCGGAGGGGCCGTCGCGGACGGCCCAGACGCAGGTGCCCCAGACGCGGCAGTGGGTGCATCGCCACGAGTTGCGCTCTGGGTCGGTGAGGGCGCCGGCGCCGCCGTAGCCTGCGTCGGGGGTGCCGCGGGCGGGAGTGCCGCGCGGGTTGTTCAGCGGGCTGAGGCTTCTGAAGCGGCGTTTCTTCTTGGAGCGCTCGCCGCGGCCCATGCGCTCTTCTTCCTCGGCTGCGGCGGGGAAGGGCGTGCTGAGCGGCATGCCGGCCGTGGAGCTGAATCGGGCGGTTTCGCGACGCAGTCTGCGGGCTTCGCGCTCGCGTTCGCCTTCGCGCTTCTCCATCTCCTCTTTGCTGAGGAGCTCGACTTTGGGCTCCCACTCGTCGGCGAGATGGTCGGGGTCGTATCTCCAGCCGGCCTCGGTGCCGAGCGCGGCGTCGTTGGGGAGGTCTTGTTGCGGGCCGCCCCAGCCTGTGACGAGACCGCCGGCTTCGCATGCTTCCTTCTTGAGACGTAGAACGGCCTCGTAGATGGCGTGCGTCATGGCCGGGATCCATTCGCCCGTGAGGCCGAGGTCGGCGCACGTGGTCTTTGCGAAGGCTTCTGCTGTGCCCGGTGGGTGGAGGAGGGACCACTCGAACTTGTCTGTGTAGAGCATCGAGGCCATGTTGAGGCTGAGGTTGATGATGCAGCGGTATGTGTCGTCGGGGCTCCAGTCGTCTGGGTCGGCCGCGATGGCTGTGGCCTCGGCCGTCACGTTTGGCTCAGTGGCGGCCGCGCCGGCTGTGGTCGCGACCGTCTTTTGCACTGTGGCTGCTGGCAAGCTCGAGCGCGCGGGCGTGTCAGAATGGGAGGGTCCCGTCTTGGTGAGCACCGCCGGCGACGCGTCTCTCGATTTGAAGCTTGGTCTCGGGGTGGTTAAGCCCATGCCGGCCGCGGGCGTCTGCGTTGTCGTGGGTGCCGGGGTTCGTGCCGGCGCTGGGACGTGCTGCTCGGTGTGGAAGAGCGGATGGAGCGCCACGCCCGCGTATTCCTCGAGTTGCGTCCGAATCTGTTTGCTGATTTCAGCCACGACGGCGGCCCTGTTTGGCAGGTCGAGGTCCTGAGCCAGCGTCTGCGCGAATTGATCCGTTGTGATGAGGGTCTCGTGCAGGTTCCAGCAAAAGATGTCTCGGAGCTTGTAGGGAACCGTCAGCTCGCCCGGCCGGTACTGAGGCAACGTCATGTCGACCGACGATGTGTTGGGCGGGGGAAAGGGGGCCGGAGGGACAAAGGCGGGTATGTCGAGGTCGATGCGTATAGGGATCAGGGTCAGGGGGAGGCTTGCTTGTGCGGCATTTTGCTGGTCGCTCTTCATGGCCCGATTCTTGCCCATCCAGTCGCGCCAGATGCCCTGTGACTCGACGGGTTCCTTGGTGTCCTTGCCAGCTCTGTCGGCCACGTCGAAGCGGGAAGCAGAATCCTCCTTGCGCAGACTCCGCAGGCCGGTGGGACGTCGACGAGGATCGTCACTGTCGTCTTCGAGGTCGTCGTAGCCATCTTCGGCGTAGTTGATGATGGTGGTGCCTCGCTTCGTCGTTCTCGAGACGGGTCCAGTAGGCACGGCACTGGGCAGTACCGGTGTGAGGAGGGAATTGTTGTAGGCGCGCAGGCGGGGCGCGTAGGAGGACTGGAAGGCCTGGGGTTTTGAGCGTCCCGTCTTCATCTTGGTCGATTTGCGGTCCGTCTCGGTCAGCTCATGCTGACGTGGATGTGGTGGGTTGATGGCGGGAAGGATGAGGAGAAAGGACGAAGACGATGGCGACGCAAAAGACAAAAAAGACCAAGAGGAGCGGCGCGCACGCGCAAGACTGAATTGGGCGAAAGCCAAATGCGCAATCGAAGATGGGTCTCGCACTTCAGCTCCAATGTGATCTTATCGTCGCCCAAAGGTGATGATGGTACAATGTCGGGGGAGCAAAGGAATGGATGCTGAGTCTGAAGTGTGAAGTGCAGATTTGTCGCGAGTTCTGTCTGCCACATTGGCGCGTGTCGTTGGAACCGTGCGGCTGCTTCCGTTGGCTCGGTGCACGCACTTCCCACCCAAGCCCCGCGACAAGCTGGGCGAGTCAGGCATGAGCCACAGCCCGGCCGCCAGCCACACCATGCCAGCCACAGTTTGGGTTGCACACACGCGCTGGGCATCACAATGTTTGTTATCAGCAGATCAGCCAGCGGCTTACGAGACTGCGTAATTCAGGCATCTGTCGTCAATTTTTCGGTACATCGTGCTCAATTCATCAAAGAGCAACGCCAAGAGGTTGGGGCTAGGTCCGACCAAATTTGGGGGACTGCTGGCCTGTGCCGTACCATGGCCACGGACTGACACCACAAGGCTTTATTGGTCGTTCACTGACATTATTCGATTAGGTAGAATGTGCAAAGCACAGATGTGTCGACGGATTTTCGTTGGTAGAGATTCCTCATAAACAAAAAACAAAGAAAAACAATAAGAGAGACCCAAAAGCGTTGGGCTGGTGGGTATCTATCCTGCCTACCGTAGGTATATTCATCCAAATACCATCATGCCTTCGCAATAAATCCCAAACGAAGGCCATCTCATCTTATGAGCACTTCAAAAGAATCCATGTCCTCGATATCCGCTGCGTCCATCGTGATGTGCTCCTCTAGACAGGCGCCGTCGAACCACAAGCTCACATGTTTGGATGACGCGACATTTCGCTGTGCTTTGAATCCCGTGACGAGGGTCTCGACCGTCGTCTCCGGCCGCACTGTCAACTTGACATCTTCGAAATCGCGGGCTTTGAGAATGATTCGAAACTTGACCTCGGGTTCCGGCTCGGCTCCCTTGTCACTTGTCTCGGGCGCATCATCATCGACGACGTGGGCTTTGTCCGCCTGCTCCTGCCGACGCTGCTCTTGCTCTCGAAAGGCATCCAAGGTCCACGCCTCCAGAAGCACGCGGGTCCCTTTGGCAATGATTCCATCGGAACCCCCGTTAGCCTCAGCCCTTCCGTCCCCTCGCGGCTTGATGCCGAGATTCAGTAGACTGGTGGTAGGGTACACTTTCTGTTTCCTCCACGTGAGCACAAAGTCGTCCTCGCCAATTTCTTTAGCTACGTGCCCCCAGCTTTTCTGCACCGTGACCCAAGCGGAGCGGACTGCCCGCAGTGGCTTGTCGAAATGGCATTTGATGCGGCAGGGCTTGTAATTGGGCATACTGGTAGACACGAGGATCTCAATCACTGCCTCGTCCGCTGAGCCGCGTGCTCGTATTTCTTCCGCCTGGCGCTCCTCCGCCTGACGCTCCCACTCGGCGAACTCATCGTCTTCGTCGGCGGCTGCTGCGCTGTCTATCAAGTCGTCGGAGCTTGCATGATTTGCCGGTTTCCAGGCAGAGTCGTCGTCGTCGTCGTCGTTGTCGTTGTCGTCGTCGTTATTGGGTTTTGAGCCAACGGTCTCTTTGACGCTGGAGTCGGACAATGTCGCATGGTCCTCTGAATCATCCAGTTCGATTACGAGCGGACTCAGCGTTGATGGGTTTGTTCTCGGAGGCGGCCAAGTGGAACCATTCCTCACGCGTGCGGACGGCGAGCGTCTTGCATCCAAACGCGTGCGTTTCGAAGCAGGCGGTGTCACCAACTCGCTGAAGGATGGGGGTCAGCTGTCCTGCGGTTTTCCCGTCTGGAATGCCGGCACTCACGTCTTCGTATCAGAAGCCTCAGCTGTGGGGGTCACGACACGAGCAGGCAGCGACGGTTGAGCAACCTCGTCGGGCAGGGCGTCCGTCTCAAGAAGTCTCTTGGCGGCGGCTTCGGCTGATTGGCGCTGCTCCTCCTCTCGCTTCTGTTTCTTTATCCGTCGCCTCTCGTTTTCCGCGTCCAAGCGCGGCTGCATTTCTTTGGCTCTGCGAAATAAATGGAGACCATCGTCAACATCGCCATTTTCGTTGTCTTTGCTCCCGGCTGGACTGTCGAGTGCCGGCACAACCTTCCTGCGCAGGGCTGTGGGCTTGAAGGGGAGTTTCTTCTTCGCCTTAAAGGGCGGCGCATCGTCACTCATTGTCGAGACATGGAGCGAAAGGATAGCTGTTGCGCGCAGCTCGTCACCATGGGCGTGTCTGGCATGGGCAGTTGGCGCGTGATGACCAGGCAGGTTGGTTGGTGTCTAAATAAAGTAAAGGTACTTCCTTATGCAAGTACTTAAATACTCGAATAAAGAGGTAGTTTAAGATTCCAGAAGAGGCTCTTTGTTTGACCAGCCCAGCGGCCTCAGCGCACAGGTGCATGCGCAAGCGCGCCCCACTATAAACTCCTTCAAAGTCCCTTCTTGGCTTCATGTTTTCTTGCTTGCATCGTCATTCGCCTGCAGTTGCCATTCTTCCACTCGACTACAACTTGTCCCTTGTTCATGTGACTCTCGTCCATCATGTCGTCGATTGAAAATGGCACAGTTTCGCAAGGCGAGGGTAAGGACCCTTCCAGCTTCCTGAGCGACATCATCGGCAACCCTGTCATTGTCAAGCTTAACTCAGGAGTCGTCTACAAGGGTGAGGCATTTCGAGTGCAGCGAGTTTCCTATGAGCCTACACTCTGGCTGCCGCTTTGTGGACTGACATCTCTATGCGCGCAGGCGAATTGCAGTCTGTGGACGGATACATGAATATTGCGCTGGAAAAGACCGAGGAATATGTCAACGGCGCAAAGCGACGGGATTATGGCGATGCTTTTGTGCGCGGCAACAATGGTCAGTGACTCGTGAACACGACAGGGCTCAGATTTGCTAACAAGTTCGTAGTCATGTATATCTCAGCAGACTCATAGAGGAATCAATCTCATGTCTACACCTCGGATCTAGTTGTCTCTTGTCGCATTGTCGCTTGTTACTCTGGTCTCCCTTCTCTTCTTGACATATCGTCTACAGCCTTGTGGTCCAGCCATACACGATGTAACCGTGAAACTCGACCTCCTTCTTGTCATTCCAGACCTGGTCGCCTTCCTCCAAGATCTGGTCAAATCTGGCCTTGAACCTGGCCTTGTCCTCGCTCGACAGGACAGCCACCTGGCTCAGAGTGTGAATGCGGTCCCACAGCAGCTCCTTGGTTCTCCAGACAGTGAACGGGACTATTTCCTGCCCAACAGGAGTGGTAAAGAAGGGTTCTGTAGCACGCGACTGACGATCGAACACCTCCCACCACTTATCATCCCGGAAACGAGGCGTTCCGTCTGGAGTAAGCGCAAGTATCATGTGCTTCAGCGCATCTTCCCATTGGGTCGAAGGCGTCCATTTGAGCGGTTGGTTGTCTGCTCGCGCAGTCAGCAAAAATACCAGAAGCAGGTTCAGTGATGCTGCTGCTTACAGTCTTCGATGTTCCAGATGTAGCCGAGTCTACCGCCGGGCTTCAGCACCCGTCGAATCTCTTTAAGTGCATCCTCATTCGCAAACCTGAAGGAGTGAACATACGCACGTTTAGTCACTCTTCTTTCTATTCTATCTTCTTCAAGCTCCTTCCATGCCTTGCTCCCTTCTAGTTCAAAGACAAAAACTCACGCATCGAGACATGAGGAATCCGTCGACTCACCAATGGAAAGACTTGAGCATGCCAAATCAGCATCACTGCCGCACACTCTGCTGTGAACAAAGGGAAGGGTAACCACCTACCTGAGCAGCAACAACAGCATCCGCCCACCCATCAGCAATATCCATACTGTCTGCGAGCCCATCCCGGATCTCGACGCCCCTAAGGTTTTTGCTTTGGAGGCTCTCTCTCATTTTTTGAACGGGCTCTACCGCCTTGATATCGTACTGCTCGTCCCTCGCAGCAAGCAGCTCTGTGAATTTGCCCGTGCCGGCGGCGAGATCGACGAACCTGGCCCTTGGCTTACCTGCAACGCCTAGGTGGCTGAGAAGGGACTGCACGACCTGCGAAGGGTACGAAGGTCGGTGCAAGTCATACGCGGAAGCGTTGCTGAAGCCCGTCGTGGCGGCGCGAGAAACTACACGGGTCGCCATTCTGTTTTGCTCTGCAAGATGCTCTCAAATCATATATTCAGTATGAGTTCAGCCTTGGATGTATCGTGGTGCCGTGAGGTCTTTATAGTCGTGCAGAGGCGCGCAGTGTTTCATAGACGGCCGCCGTTTCGTGCCCTACATTCAAACGCATCCAGTCCACCTCCGCATTATCCCCGAGATGCCCGCTCGAATTACGAGCCTGTCTGGGTGGCCGCTACAAAGCAGCTGGCTCCTGCCCCGCTCCCTACCCCATTCCCGAATTAAAGTACCTAATGTAGGTAGGTACCTTAGTTTATTTCCCCTTGCCTACCGTAGGTAAGTACCTGGGTACTTGCCACCCTGCCCACAGCTTATTGTCAAAGAAGTAGCACTAAACTCCGGTGCCATGATTCATGCTTCATCACTAAAATGTACAAGCGTCTAGATCTTTTCGGCCGAGATTAGGGCCTGCCATCCCCTTACATGTACATCAAAAGAACTCATCACTCTGTCTTTGCTTCTGCACCCGTCGAGCCGAAACTTTTCTTTGCATTGTTGTGCTTGTGTCATTATCCGCAGTGCTGGGTCTGTCTTTGAAAATTTCGGGCCGAATGCCCAGTGCACCTGCAGGAAGCACCTCGAACCCAGTGTTGAGTTTTCTGCGATCCCTGTTGACGTAGACCTGTGCAGAACCATACGCTTGAGGCTTAGTGTGACTGGCTTCAGGTCTATTCAGATCCGTGGAGAAAGACCTCGTTGTTGGTCTGTGTCGAGCAAGTTGTTGTTCGGTGAAGATGAAGGAATTCTGGTCATCAGAGACTCGAGAAGGCTTGTCAACACTTGCTGATGGCTGACGAAGAACCTGGCGAGTCTGACGATGTAACCTTGGTCCTTGCGATCGCCCCTCCGCATCTGCATCACCACGCACAGGGCCTTGAGTCTGGAATCTCGGAGGCACCACCGAGCGTGTAACTTGGCTTGATGGTTTTGCTTGATCGTCGCTGTCATATGGTGTGTCATGTAAACTGTAGTACATGCTCTGATCGTCCGAGCCGGTATGGATTGCTGGAGTCGACGTGAAGGTTGGAGATGACGAGGTGTGGCTTGTCTTCGTTAAAGGTCGATGCGCATTCCAGATTCCTTCCACTTGTTCACCATTCTCGATCGCGCGTGCTCCAAAGGAGATAGACTGATATCCACGATGATGGAATCCACAGTGTTTCATCTCGGCTACCCTGTTGCGTTTCTCCTCGTCAATCAATTCATGTTTCCGCAGCTGCTGGTTCGCATGCCATAACCTGACGAGACCGATGAGGAAAACTATGACGATGCCGCAACCGAGGACCTGGGTACACAAGGTCAGTACAAAAAGCAGCAGCGATAATAAGCTCGTGGTAGCGAAAAGAAGGTATGGTTTCCTTACAAAAGTCATCTGCTGCCATAGCTGCCACCCTACGAAGAAGGGATCCATGATGATGACGACGTCATGAACTTGGTAAGCGCAACAAATGGCATAAATCAAGCTGGGTAAGAACTGGGCGGTGGGAGAGACACATTGTTCACGAGAAGCCGCATCGACGGGATTTAAACAAGGGGGAAGGAGATGCGGCACTCTGCTGCTGCAGGGGCATGGATAATGTTCAGACACTGGTCCGCGCCCAACCGATCGAGGGCTGAGTGTGAGTGAGCAGGAACCAACGCGCAGCCCGTGGCGAAACGAGAGTACCTAGGGAGGTACGCATGGTGCCACAGACCGCTGGATCATACGAAAGGAAACAAAGAACGTCCGTGGAAAGCCCGTGAAGAACGTGTTCGTTGTTCTTTCCATCTTCATCATTTAATGGAGTAGGGAAGCAGCGAGCAACCCTCCTCCCGACTTTTTCTTTTCATCACCCATTCCCCCCATCGTTCTTTCCTTTTTTTCTCCCCTTTTGTGCGTGTGAAGAATTTATGTTGGGTGCCTTGAAGCTGGGCAACGTCGGGTAAGCAGGTACGTAAGAATGACCCACGGAAGCAACCATCAAATTCGGGTCAGACAAAACGCGGGCACCTGCATGTTAGTTTCATTGAAGAGATCCGAGGTAGTGGTGCTATTATTAGGCCCGCCGCTGTTATTCATTGCCCGCAAGCCGCCAGCCACGTCTTTCCCCTCCGTCCTCGGCACGCTTTTACCTAACCAGCCTGCCAAACCAACCAAGGTGCAGATGCTGACTTTCGAAGTACAGGGGCGTCAACTGAACACGAGCAACGCGGTCTCATTTTCCAGCTTATACGTTGGCCATCGGAGAAGAAGGTGTTCATGGGTACGCAGCGGTAATAAGGTTTCCAGCTAGTCCTAGCATATGAGAACGCCTATTATGTCTTTCTTCCTGCGGGATCGTTGATGGGTCGATCCGCTGCAGGGCCGTCGCCAGACCATGAACCATTGGGATGCGGGGCTTTTCCGAGTCGATTGAAGTCCGTTTTGTTCAGGTCCATGGCTCGAGATGAGTGAAGCTCGCCAGCAGTCCCTATTCGTCAAAAAGCTCGCTTGCGTGAAAGCTGACGGCGACAGGGCCCTTCAGATGCTGCTGCTGGGGCGAAATGCCCGAGAATGGATCTTCGGGTCCACGATGCAACCCCTACCAGTGAGGACTCGTTGACATTGCCACAAGGCAGAAAGTCACGAAGAAAGCATTGTCGCTAAGGATCGAGATGGCCGTCATATGGCGTTCCGAGCCGTGATTGTCAGACCAACAATCGGCACCGTCGCGGGGCTGGTGGCGTAGATGCCTAAAAAGCCACCAACTGGAACAGGGCATTTGTGTCGGACATCAAGTTGCCAACCATTATCTCGCAAACGAAGCTCACCGAACGACACGAGGGCGTTTGTGCATCAGAAAAGACCACACGCACTCCAATGCCACTGCAACACCGTTGGTGGTCTCTAGCGTTGGCGGTCTTTAGCTCTCCCTAGTAGCATTCTAATGCGCGGCCATTCTTGGCAGCTTCTCGAAGGGCAGAGACTACGGAGCTGCCCTGAGATTTAGTTCACGGCGAAGTGGACTCAGCCACGGCACATGCCACAGGCTGTTGAGTTATTTTGTCAGCCCGAGATGTTTTCTCAATTGGCCCATGCTGTTTTTTTCAGCATATCTCAGGCAGTGTCGTGGATTGAAGTGGGTTCCAGACATGTTTTCACCTGCATTCGCTTTCTCCGGATGCTTAATGACGACAGATATTGCATTCATAAGGCTCTGGGATGTTGCAGTCCACACTGCGTTTGCAGCTGGATACAATGCTTATCGTGATCATCTATATTATCCATGATGATAATCCGTACACCTCAGCTCAACTCCTTGCATTTCTAATTGGAATATATTATTCCGGGGAACGGCTTCTTTGAGTCGGTGAGTCCGAAATCAGCCACATGCACTGTGCGAGAGGGACTTTGTCTGGCGCATGAACACAGTACGAGAGATCATATGACGCCATAGTGGGTTCGTGTGCAATGCTGGCGCAACACACCTGTACCCGTCGCTGATGGAGTTTTCCGGTTTCGTCAAGCCGCATCATGGCAGCCAACGTGGCGATCAATTCGCCGGCCAATGTTGCGAGTGCTGAAATCACCGATGCCGAAAATTCTACATCGTGCGCAGCTGCCTGAGGGATTTCACTCGCTTGCAACCCCGGGGTCGAAAGCTCAGAGAAGCGAGTCGAATATTGAGCGCATGATTGAGCGACATACCCCCAGCCTCCGTTCGAATGGACCCTGGAGAGCTGCAGCAAACACGAAGTTTTTCCATGGCTACGGACCGAGGAACGACGGCAAGCGCCCGATGCCGAAAGCATTGTGCGCCAACGTGGCCGCTCAATCGACTGACTGAGCCTGGGATTTCAGCTGAGCCCCCACAATTTCGACGCTGGTAGCTAGACGTCGTCGACTGCCCTGACGCCGCCTTCTCTTACTTCTTCGAGGGAGCACATGCGAGGTTGCCCGCGCACAGCAGGGTCACGATGAGACGTCTCAGAAGACCCTCTGAAGTGTTCCAGCGCCAAGATTGGTACTTGAGTAGTATCACATACGACTTGCGCTTTCGATACGGGGGGGAGGGGGATGCGCAAGTAGCGGCCGGGCTGCCCGGGGTTCCCCGTCTTTCGTCGCAAATCGGCTTCGTCCGATGGCGGGTACATCATCGTCCACGACCTCCACGAGGTGGGCTTGACTGCCACTTGCACATCCAGCTCCGTGAGCGAGCGGCTTTGAAGAAAAAGGCAAGCACGGAGTACGGAGTACCTGGTTTCTTGAGGCACACTGCAATGCTGGCGGTGCCATGCGGTGCCCAGCCAATACGCAAGGCAAGTGCGTCCGAGGCTTGCGTTGGAGTGATTTGATTCGACACAGGCCGTTCGCCCACGCACCCCTCCCGGACCCTGCACCCTCCGAGCGATCCCACTAGGGGGCACTTGTTTCCGAGCTTCCAGTCTTGTTTCGACACTCCGGGAAATGCCAACGACGATTCCAGTCGCATTTTAGTTTAACCAAACGGCCAGCGCCCGTCCAGCCGAGACAAAAGCCACCTTGTAGAGGCGCCATTTCCATGCAAATGTCCGTGTCCGGCGCGATTCCAGGACGTCGGCTCACTTTCTTGTTGTTTACGTCCACATGCCGTATGCCGAGCATAGCATAGCCCTCTTCTCTTTCTTGTCCGTGACCCCCATCTGCGCTGCGTTGTTCCACTGCGTCAACCTGTGCGCACAGCCTTAGCCTTCTATTTTCCTTTCTCCTTCTTCTTCTCTCTCTGCAATTTCGGAATTACAAAACAAGCAGGCTTTTTCGAACCGTCGTATTGTGTATCTCGACAATCATGCCCATCCGAAACCCTTTTGCTCGCCGCTCAGGCGTTGTTACACTCGACGAGCCCTCGCTACCTGAGCCAGAGAAGTCACACCCCGGCTTCGAGCGCGTCGATACTGTCGGCTCCAAGGCCTCGTCGGCACTGAGCATTCGCAGCAACAAAAGCCATGATACGGGCGAATACAAAATGAGTGGTGAGTGGACCAGGCTTCTTCTCCACTGCGAGGAGGCACGCGGGTGCGACTCGACTGTCTCACGTTTTTCACACAAGACCAATTGGTTAACTGGATGCCATTGGACAAAAAGTCGTCAATGATAGCGGCGTATATCTTCCGGTATGAATATTGGGGAACCCATCCCTTCAAGTCCAGCGGCTGACGATTTGCCGTGCCAAACTAGCCCTCGCCAGTAGAAGGAAAAGAAAATTGGTCGAGCAAATTCCTGCCGTCACGTTCCTCCACAGAGACGGGTAGCAGCATTGGCGACATTGAGCACTTCTCTATTTCGCGCGAATCCTTCGATTCATACAGGAGATCGTTTGTACGTCTTTTTGTTTTGAAAAGTTACAATACATGGCGTAACTGACTCGTGCTCCCGTCTTTACCCAGGACGTTACGGCACGATCACCCATCATATCCTGTCCCGGCGGGCGTCAAAGTCTAGACTCGACTCGATTTACACGCGTGCCACGCGCAGCCATGGGACGCTCGTTCCAGCGCCAGCCACCGACGGCCGAGGAAGGATTCGAAGACGTCGGCCTCGACGATCCTGTGCAGCCGGCTCGGAAACGCGGCTTCTTCTCCAAACTGACAGACTCGCAAGACGTGTCATCACAACCGACGGTGTCTCGGTTCCTCATCCCCGGACGCAAAAGAGGCCATAGTGGGCAAGGCGCCGAGCTCAACGCCATGAACGGCCCGAGAGATACTTGATGAGGTTACGGCAGGCTGTGACTTGGCGGTCGCGTATGTAACTTGAGCGGGGGAAAGGGGGACAACAAACTTGATTATGGCGTTGCTGGCGTTGTCTTGGCAGGAAATAGACTGCGTCCTTCACTGGGCTGTACATAAAGTATATACATCACTCGCTTGGTACATATGGGATAACGGTATCATTCCAACATACCCGTACAAAGATACCGCTTTGGACCCAAATGGCCCGCAACACGTGGGAGTCACGATAAGTACACAACAAACGGTCCGATAGCGTAGCAGAAGCTGCGGCAGAAAATCCCTTGTGTTATCTACAAGCAAGTGCACGCAATCATCCCATTCGTCTACAGCATTGGATGTCCAGCCGCTGTTCGGATGGAGACACGTGGGCTTGCTCGGTTCACATAGATATGGCAAGCATTGGGTGCGCCCTCTGATCTACATGACCGACCCCGCCACGGAGGTTTCTTTGAGCATCCTCTCCCCACAATCTGCGCGCGCCATGACGAGTCATCTAAATCACGAATATGACCTGCACTGGCCATACCGCCACCTTGCATTTAACATCAAAATTCATTGATTTGTGCTCCGCCCGTGAAAAGTCAAACATTCGCTGGCTAGCAGATTCACATCGAGCCCTAATTCGCATTCACTCGATCCATCGCAACCATGTCTCCGGAGCGAGTGCCCTCAGAGGATATGGCGCGGCTGTCGCTATCGTCACGAGCGGTGCATGCAGACGACCACATCTCAGCGCATCGGGCGGTCGCGCCAGCCATGCATGTGAGCACGACCTTTCGATACAGCGCCGAGCCGGACTTGCTGCACGCGTCTAGCGAGCGGGTTGACCAGAAATACGGGGAGAAATACGGGAACAACCACGATGTCAGTCTGACGGAGGGGTTTTGTGTGTCGAGATGAGGCGGCAGAGAACTGATGATGAGGCGTAGCCCAACGCACCGTTCGACTCGCACATCTACTCGCGGGATTCGAACCCCAACACGACCCGTCTTGAGGCCGTTCTGACGAGCGTCGTCGGCGGCCCTTCGGTCGTGTACGCCTGTGGGCTGGCGGCTTTTCATGCCTTGCTCATCCGGCTGAATCCGAAACGTATCGCCATCGGAGAGGGCTACCATGGCTGCCATGGCGTCGTCAACGTCTTGTCTCGGCTGACGGGGCTGCAGAAGGTGTCTCTGGACGCGGACCTAGGCCCCGGCGACATCTTGCATATAGAGACGCCGCTAAACCCGACGGGCGAGGCGCGCGACCTCCAGACGTACGCTGACAAGGCGCATCGGATGGGCGCGTACTTGACGGTCGATTCAACGTTTGCGCCGCCGCCGCTGCAGGACCCCTTTGCCCAAGGCGCCGATGTAGTAATGCACAGCGGCACCAAGTACTTCGGGGGCCATTCCGACATGCTATGTGGCGTGTTGACGGTGCGCCCGGGCCTGTCTAGGATGGCGGAGGAGCTGCGCGAGGAGAGACTGATGCTCGGTTCCGTCATGGGTAGCATAGAGGGCTGGTTGGGCCTACGATCGCTGCGCACGCTGGAGCTGCGCGTCACGAGGCAGAGCCAAACGGCAACGGCCCTCGTGGGCTGGCTCGCCGAGCAGATGAAGGATGCGACGACGGCGACAGCCCGCGTGGTCGAGAGACTTCACCACGCCAGTCTGCAGCCCGAGGCAGCCGAGCAAGACAGCTGGCTGCAGAGACAGATGCCTGGGGGATATGGGCCCGTGTTTGCCATGGTCATGAAGGATGCTGCTTTGGCGAAGACGCTGCCCAGCCGGCTGAGGTTGCTGCATCATGCCACCAGCCTGGGTGGTGTCGAGAGCTTGATTGAATGGCGGGCCATGTCGGATCCTCTGGTCGACCAGCGACTGATGAGGGTGAGTGTCGGAGTGGAGGGGGTTGACGACCTGAAGGCCGATTTCGAGCAGGCGTTTGCGAGTCTGGCCGGTTCGCACTGAAGGATTGCTTTCTTTGCCCTCGTTTCATTTGGAGGATGGCTCTCAGTCCAGTCCGGTGCAACTTGGCTGTGCTGGCTGGTCACAGCGTAGCAATACGGATTGAATCGGTTGCCTGCTCGCGCTGCATCGACAAACATCATAACGAGTCGTATGGCCAAGCCTGGCCATCTCGTATGAGTAGAACTAGAAGAAAAAAGTCCTTAGCCGTCTCGTATGGGCGTGGAGTCGCCAGGCCTTTTGATCTGAGTCTGAAGTGGTTGCAGTGCTAAATTCCAAATTCATCCAGAGACGCAACGTGACATGAGCAAAGCAGTCTGCCTTGCCAGGCACGAAGTCGAATCAGGGCCATGCCATCCATCTTCAACTTTCCCGTCCTGTCATGGCATTCTTCTCCCCCCCTCTTTCCCATCTGACATCCGGGACCCGCAGCTGGCTTACTTTTTCCCGCCCGGCCCCCTGCATCCGCAATGACGCAGCACAGTGGGCATCGACCAGATCAGGCCTGGCGTTTGGAAGATAGGGGAACGCGGCGCGCCCGAAGAACTCCAACGATGCGTTTGCGCGAGTCGCGACAACTTCAACGACGAGGCTTTTCCCGCGGTGAAACGCTCCGTCTTCCCAGCCTCCAAGGGAAGCCAACGGCATCCCAGGCTCGCACACCACACTGAGAGGCCAGACAAGAGGACACCAGCCCATCCTCAATGCCTCCCTGATGCCGCCCCTCTCCCTCTTCCGCCTGCCGGCCAAGCTTCGCCGCCAGGTCCGACGCAACCGAATGGCCACGCTCACCCTGCTCGTCCTGATCTTCCTGCTGCTTCTCTTCCCCCTCTACTCGCTCTACTGCATCTACAAGCCCCCGCGGGCTCTCATCAGCTACCTCCGCCAGAAGTACCCCGACGTACTCTTCGAGGTCACGACGCAGCAAAAGATTGTGGCCTTGTCCATCGACGACGCGCCGTCGCCACACACGGCCGACATTGTCGACCTCCTCGACCAGCACGACGCGCGGGCCACCTTCTTCGTCATCGGCTCCCAAGTCTCTGGGAGGGAGGACGCGCTGCGCACCCTCGTTCGACGCGGTCACGAGCTCGCCAATCACGGCATGCGGGATGAGCCCGCCAGCTCGTTGGGTCTGGATCAGCTCGAGCGTGAGGCGGGCGAGGTGCGGGATATGCTGGTGCGGGCGTACACGGCTGAAGGGCAGACGCTGGCCAACAACTACTATCGTCCGGGAAGCGGTTTCTTCAACACGCGTATGCGTCGGCGCCTGGGGAACAAGGGATACAGAATAGCCCTCGGCAGCGTGTACCCGCACGATCCGCAGATTCCGTATCCGAAACGCAATGCGGAGCATATCTTGAGCATGGTCCATCCGGGCGCCATCATCATCTGTCACGATCGGAGGCAATGGACTGCGCCGATGCTGCGGCTTGTCCTGCCAGAGCTCAAGGCGCGTGGCTACAAGGTCGTCACCATCACGGAGCTGGTCAAGACGATTGAACCGCTGGGAGGTCGCTGATGACCTCGTTCACACCGCTCGTACACTCTCGTCACTCCATTGTACCTTGACCAACCTTTGCGGCATGCAGAAGAGCAGTCGTGGCGCCGTCGTCGCTCAGCGCTGTCACCCTCAAAAGCCCTCCAAAAGAACTGCAGCCGACCAAGTCCATTCATTTCCCAGCCCAGCCCAGCCATACGAGGTGAAGAGTACGACGTCACGACACGATGCATGTCTGGAGTGCCTCTTCTCCCACCCCCCAAATGCACAGCAACAGCAGCATGCATGCCCACCGCGGACAAAAGCACGATATAGTTCGCGGTGCAATAGCAAAGCACCTCAGCGGGGAGTGTCGCAGGAACACGAAACGCCGCCGCCCACAGATCAACGGCACAACGCCCACGCCAGAAAAGGACCGGAGTCCAACAGCTCCCAGCAATGCATTTAGCCTGAGCACCATCTGAGGCTGCGACCCAGCACTCCTCTCTTGTCTTTTCCCCCCCCTTCTTTTCTTCCCCCTTGTCTCCGAGGGAAAAAAAACGATACCGTTCAAGAGGTTCCTTCACCACGCAATACACATAGAGTACCCATCCACCATTATGTTCAACGGCGCACACCGCGCTAAATCAACATCCGGAAACAATAGCATCGCCCCACATAGCCTTCGGGGCTCCTCGCCATGAGCATGATCGACCGGAAAGTCGAAGGGAAAGGGGGGGGGGAGCTAGAGCCACATGATGCTTGCGTCTGCACCATCGGCCTTTTCCCTTTTCTTTGACACGCGCACCACTAGTTGGTCATGCGTGACATTTTCGGCGTGCAGATGCTGGCATTCTTTCTCACATGCATGTCATCAGTGCAAGCCGAAAAGGACCCCCGGCAGATTGCGGGGCTGTCTTGTCGCACCCTCTAACGTCCTTTGCGTCGCGGTTTGTTCTCTCGAATGGGGAGGTTTCAGGGACAAAGAAACCACATATATAGATAGGGAGAGATACATCAGCATGGTACGATAGGGGTCCAGGTACGACATGGGGACGCATAATCATTTCATCCATGTGCTGATCTAGTCAGCGGCGTGTATTGCGAGAGGTCGCGAGCTATGTACCGCCACCAACGCCCGACGACTCGATGTGTATTCACATCAAAGAAATAAAAACAGAGACATACAAATCGTCATCAGAGCCAGGCCCAATCTCTTGCATTTGAACGCATCAGCGTTCATTGCCGTGTGACCTTGTCCCCGTGCCCAGGATCCCAAACCTATAAGTGGCTGCTATAAGTAGGCCCGAAGCTCCGACCCATGTCTGTTTCTCGTCACGTTCCACTATCAAAGGACCCCCAAACCATGTATGGTATCGGGCGAAGCGTGCCAGCCAATAACTTCGTCGACCGGAATGGGGAAAAAAGTGAGTGTAAAGAAAGAAAAAAGAAGAAGAATAGAAAGAAAAAGAGTGCTGAATCTCCTTCAAAAATATACCTTGAGCCCAGTCAAGTGCCGGCCAAAATTATCGCGCCGGGATTTGGGGGAAGCATCGATGCCCTCAGATCCAGAGTGGAGTAGTTAATGAACCATGACTCCGATCGGGGAAGAATACTGCAGACAAGCCTTGAATAGCACTCAAATAATCGTCGGCGCTTACTTTTTGCAGGCCATGATTGACAAGGTACTCGTGTTCTTCGTCGACTTCGACACTGTCATTGTCATGATTCTCCTCAGCGAGCTCCGTCACCTGCGCCAGCTCCTGCCCGAAAGGATGAACATCCTTACTTTGTGGTTGCGAAAGAGCAGTCGGAATGGGGGACGAGGCTCTGATTTGTTTCTGGGACGCTGATCTTGAAACATGCGACATGGTGGATGACGCCCTCGTCGAGGTAGATGCAGAGCGTGAGAAAGTGGGGAGAATCCGGGTCGAGGTGGATAAAACCGAGTCCCGCGACATATTTGAGAGAGGTCGCGCAAGAGCAATGGCATCGAACGAGTTCTTTTTGGTGTGTGATGGCGATCGCTTGGGGATGGCTGGTGGTTCTGCGTCGCCCGTTGAGGTCGTCGGGGGCGATCCTGCGGCCTTGAAGTAGCATGATAGGTGATTTGGCTGCGGCGTTGAAGCGATATCTGGGCTAGTTGGAGGCGTCGAATCGGACCCTGTCTGCGAGTCTGCGTCTGATGCGGACTTGAGACTGTTGGTTGAATTGCTGCGAGCCGAGCGCGGGATATCGGGGGCGTTGTAAGACAGCATATTGGTGGTGTGAAGGAGCTGAACGGGTGCGGAGATCTTATGGCGAATCGTCTCGGGAGTCTTGGTGGTGTTGCTGCGCCGAGGGGTCTTTATTCCATCACTTAGATCGCTGCCACCTCGCAATCGGCGGGTGGTGAAGGCGCGCGATAGAGACATGTTTGCGTTTTGGTGAGGAAATGACGAGAGACAACAAGCTCGAGGCGAGCTATCCTATATGCAACCTTTTGGGCACCAAGGCTATATGTAAAAGCAGTCAAGGCCTTGTGACTTGAAAACCTGTGACGGGCCTGCGTGTCAATCGCACGAATGATGGGAGGTACTTGCAACTACCCAGATGGGGTCACGTCGCAGCAGGTTGCACTCGTGGTTTGTTTGACGGGAGCAGTGACCCAGTCGGGTTCTCGCGCACCAACAGCTCAAGATGAGGAGGCACTTGTGAATCGAATGGGAAAAGTGCGCACTGCCGAGCGAAGACTTGGCGGCGATGTAGGGCGAGTCCCCCGGAAGCGTCCACAGCTTCCGAGAAAAGACCTGAGATGAAGCGAAGAAGATAAAGGGAGGGTACTAAGACTTTGAAAAATCGCACCACCAGGACGCAATTGCAAAGACTGTCGAAAATCAAAATTCCAGCGCCGCGATAGGTTTGAAAGCAGAATAGACTTCCCAGTTCGAGCGTCTCGTGAGACTAGTGGCAAGCAGAGTACACTACACCTCGGTCAGGTGAGTTCTTGATCGCGGGCTAATGACAGGAATGCTGCGTGCTGCGCCAAAGTACAGTGAAGCGAGTCCGCGGTCAATTTGGCAGGTCGATGGGTGCGATAGAGCCAAGGAAAGCGCTCGTCGGTAAAGGATGGGCAGACGGATCAAGTTATACCACGATCAGCAAGAAAAGCCGATGTCGTCGTGCGCAGAAAGTGAGACGGTGAAACCTGGTCAAGAAACCAGTCTCAAGTGCGCGGGCAGTTGCGAGCGAAGCCGAAGTGAAAAGGTGACGGGTGAGATGAGAGTGAGACCTGTGAAGATGGCGATCTATCCGCTCGATGCGGGGAAACAAAAATATTGGATTTGGAAAAAAAAGTTGAAGTGACAAGATTCTGGTTGTGTGATTGTATGCTCCGTACGAAGCAGGTCGTAGTACTAGGCTTGAGTGAAGAAAAGAATGATGTCTGCTCTGACTTGTTGCGGCCTAATCAGGCGTCCTTCTCGGTTGTGGCCGTGAAAGTGAATAAGGGAGCGAGGATGGGATGACAGTAGCACCAAAGCCCATGGATCAACATGGGCTGTTTCCAATGAAAGGAACGAGGTTACAGAAATGCGTATCCGACCACCTCACGAGGAAAAAAGCAAGAGAAAGGAGATAGCTGGACGTTACCAGACGCAAGGGAAACAATAAAGGAGAAGAAGGAAAGTGGAGGGGGAAAAAAAGTCAAAGGGTCAGAAGGGAGTAGTTAGGGCAGACACACGATGAGCATTCAGGCTGGATGGGGTCGCGGACGCACGGAGAAGAGGGGATGCAAACCAAGAAAGATATCGAGTGCTGTGGCTTTCTCCGTGCGTCGCCGCGCGCCTTTGCCTGCTGGTTTATTGCCGATCACGACTGATGAGAGCCACCGAAACAATTGTTTCTGAGCGCCCGTCCAGAAGGGGACGGAGCCAGGGATCCCTCCGACAACCCCACTGCCTCCTGGTAGACATTGGTAGCTCTTGCCCATCCGGCAGCTCTTTCCGCTACAAAGTCCTCTTCGGTCAAGGGTGGCCAGGGTGGTGTTGGTGGCGGTGGTCGTGGTGGGTGGGCTCCGGGAGCTTTGTTCTCCATGGACGGCGTCGTTTGTCCGTCACGGTGGTGGTGGTGGGCCCAGCCCGACAGTTCCTTCCACAATGAAAAAATCCTGGACCCCCTGCTGGTGGCCGGCTTGTGCGACTTAGCCTGGTAGGCGGGCGGAGACGTAGAGAAAAAAAAAGATTTCACCTGCAGCTAGGCTGCGCCTGCCAACTGCATTCAGGCGCCCGACAACGGGCCTAGCGGGGGACTGGCGTTGACCGATCAGCCAATCGAGGGTCAGGGCTATGGGCTAGCCAGGGGCACGAGCGAGCCTAGTGAGCGAGAAGACCGCCGGGCAGGGGGGGAGGACGCGAATGCAGGGAAGCATCTCAGACAAGCATGCGGAGTGCCTGATGCCTTTCTTTCGGCGAGGCCTCTTCTCCCCTCCTTCTTTCATGTGTCTTCCTCCAATAACCTCCTCTTCACCGTGGGGACCCTTGATGGCCCGTGTGAGTAGTAGCAAGTTGTTGACGTTTCGGGAACTCATTCAACCATGCTGGCTCCAATCACGAGGTGAAGCGCGCAAAGCGCCCTGGCAACAGATCGGCCCACGTCACATCCCAAGACAGCCAGCCTGAAGTGTGCAACCACCGACGTTTGCGGCATCCGTCGCTTTCAGGAACCAAAGCCTTCTTGTTGGGTCGGGCACCTATGTATTACTCCATACTTTACGTACCTCCGCGCCTTCAACAAAAAAAAAAGCACACTTGCGCTACTTTCAATGATTGGGCATACGCAGGGCCCCGTCGTACCCGCCGCGTGGCGTCTTGACGCTGGTTCATCCAAAAAGGCGGCGCTTTTCGACTCGATGGATCGCTACATGCAAGAGCGCGATCGATGGCGCCTCTGGTTGGACCTGAATGGTTCCCAAAAGGCCCTTCGACAGCGGCAAACGACGCAGTGATAATGCTTGCGTGCGTGACAGATGCGAGCCGCCGTCCCCTCATCAGTCATCACGACAAATTGGCAGCAGGCTATGAGAGAATAATTCCGAACACCCCTTCTTCCTCGTCCGAGGCCGGACACAGCAAGCAGCCCCCCCGATGGAGAGTGATGGTGACACCCCTCCCACAGCTGTTTTCTCTTTCTCCCGTTCCAAGATTTCAAGATCCCCTTGGTACTCCGTCCTCCGTATTTTGATGGAAATAACAAATACCCATGATCATTGCTGTCTGGGCGGGTGGTCGCGATGGCACCGTTGCCGCGACCGGACCCTGCTCCGAAGACAGGTCATCCCTGCTTTTCGCGCCATGTCGTGCTTCAAGGAGTTCGCAAACGTCCATCATCAGCTGTCTGGCGAAGTCGTTGCGACCAGGAAGCACGCCCATTGGCTCGCTGTGCTAGTCACCCGCCTGTTGGCAGCGTTCTGCGACCTTTCCTGATTGTGGGTGAAGCGTCAAGACTCAACAGAGTGTGAAGGAGAACCCTTCTCGTCCAATCCCCCTCCCCCCCTTCCTTGCAGACGCAATCACATGGGCGCAACTTTTCATGTAACATCATCCCCGACTTGAATAGGTTTCTAAGCATATGCCTCTTCTTTGTTCTCCGAATTTACGCGACGCACAATTCGTCAAGCTCGGGTCCGCATCACGACCAAGCTCGACCCAATGATCCCAATCCGCCCTTGACGAGGCTGGCGGCAAAAGAAAAAGCCACCAAAGTGAACAAAGTCCTTTGTCTGGTTTCCAATTCTGGGTGCCCCTCTCTCTCCTTGCTCTGACAACACAAACTTGATTCACGTCGTCATGCAACTCGCATCGCGCGCGCCACGCTCTCGATCGGCCCAAACCTTTTGCCCCCCCCCCAAAAGTAGCCCGCCCATCTGAGGAAAAGAGCGATGCTAGACCGTCCGCTCGAAACAGCCACTTCATCTCCCGAGCGGTACCCGCTAGGTGCCCATTCGTCAAGTGTTTTCGTCCGTGCTGCTCTCGTCTCCCTTGGCCGCGTTTCATCTCGTCGCGGGCTGATGCTCAAGTGCTGGCTTCATGATGCCAGAAATTAGTGTCCGGGGTCGACATGATCCCCCCCATCCCCCCCCGTCTCTCTGCCAGCTCGCCTTGTTCCGTTGGCTTGCTGTACGTGTCGCCGTCCCATTCAATTCGCGCTTGTACTCGAGGTGTGTCAGCCAGAGCGCACAGCCCATCTACACGGCCCATGCGTCGACTATTTATATAGATGATTTATTCTGCAATCACGGGAGGGAGACGATCAGTCTGATGATCCAACGAGCTCGACAATGAGACTTGGTTCGTGCGGTGCATGCACGTCGTCGCAACCCAATCCGTTGCTGCGTGAATATCAACAATCATGCGAAGGACCCCCAAAGCGCCCTCCCATTCACCCCCCCGCGACCACGCACCTCTCTTTGTACTGCTAGTGCCCCCGTAAATTTCGTTGTCGTGCCAAGTCCAGTGATGTGCCGACGGAAAGGGAAAGCGACCGACGAGACATCATCGGCAGGCGCATCATGATGGTGTGCCGCTCCAAGACGGCGATGCGTCTTGTGAAAGACGGCGCAGGTCTGCATTAGCCCCGGCGAAAACCCGTGCCGCCGTGCCAAGATACAGTGCGATATCATGACTGAATCCAATCATCGCCCCGGCCTCACCCATTGCGCCGGTAATTGGCGGCCGTCACCACCGCAGGCACGTCACAGCCCGCAAGCTCATTTCGATAACTCCCCCTGCTTGTCTTGGATCGAAGGAAATCGCCGGGAATGGCGGGACTGGATGTTCTCCGTAAAAAAACATGAGACAAAGGTCGTCAAGACCAGTAAGAAAGAGAAATAAACACGTAATCGTCACATAATGTCCATGATGCCTGTTCTTGCAGCCGTACGGAGCACGGAAAGCTCAGCCGCGGGGACGGCTCCCAGCGCCAGCGGCATGTTCCCCCCCTTCAGACATGTCTCAGACTTACAACAGAACAGAGGCTCGTCACAAATGCATCGTCGTCACAACATAGTCTTTCGCTACCGAGTCTATGGAGATGGGAAACGCTAGATGACATGGCTTTTGCGGAGTAATTGGCCCTGGGGCAGTGAAAGGTCTGCCCGGCGTCCCTTTGTTTAATCTTCGTCCATTGAGTCGGCGTCCTGGTCGGCTGTTGGCGCGCCTTCGCCCTCCGAGGAGCTACTGCTCTCGTCGTCGTCGTCGTCATCGAGACCTATCAAGCGGTCCTCCACAGGGTCACTGGCGCTGGTGCCGCTCTGCGCGGGTAGTTTCTGCGCAAAGACCTGCCGCACATATGCGTTGGTGCTCGTGTCCCAGACTCGCATGTTGCCGTTACTGCCCGCGACGGCCAGACGGAAGCCAACCTCGGCATCTGGCGCAAACGTCGTCGCAAAGACCCTGCCGACGTCGAGGTTGCGAGAAATCACCATGGAGGGACCCGTGGGCTGGATGTTCCACAGCTTGACGGTCCGGTCGGTCGACCCCGTGGCCATGAAGCCGGGGATGACGGGGTTGACGTCGAGCGACGAGACGGACTCGTCATGCGCCTGCAGCGTCCAGACGGACTTGGTCGCGGCAGGGTTCGAGGGTGCGTTTCGCACATCGTGGTAATGGACGCAGCCCTTCTCGGTCGAAACGAAGAAGTAATTTGCCTCGTGCGGGTCCCAGCGCACGTTCTCCACGTCGCTTTCTACTCCCCATCGTGGTGCCTTTGCCTCGGGAGCTCTCATATCCGCTGCAACAATGGTGCGATCATAACTTCCACTCAGTAGCACTGTGGCCTCGCTCTTGTGCCACGCCAGGGAGCAGACTTTGTCTGTATGATAAGAGTATGACTTGGCGCATTGTGCCGTGTTGAGATCCCACAGTTTAACGGTCTTATCGGCGGATGCCGAGGCCAGCAGATTGCGGTGTTGCCTGTTGGCGGCGAGTGATAGCACGGCATCGACGTGGTATGCGTCGTTAGCCTTTGCCTTTTTGCTCTTCTTCTTTTTTTTCTTCTTCTTCTCCTTCGACTTCTCATCCGTCTTGTCACCAGACTCAGCGCTGGACGCCTTCTCCCCAAGAATTGCATTAGGATACATGCAGTCGATAGTATCAAGGTCCCAGATCTCAATATCAGGGTCCATGGTTCCGACGGCAACGAAGTTCCCTCGTGCATCCTTTCCAGTATGTGAGTCGCTACTGACCGGCATGTCGAGCCACTCGAGGGCAAGAGGGATGGCCGGTAGCATGATGTCGTGATGCACGTATAGGTTATCACCCTCGTCTTCGAACACGTACACTTCGAGGTGCGCCAACTCGTCTTCCACTTTGGCAGATAAAATTAAATTGTCAGTGGCGAGAATTTGCAAATCTTGCTGTTCGTCGTCGTCGTCGGCATCCTCGTCTTTGATCGTCACATATGGGTCGTCCTTGTTGGAGGTGTGGTATGCTAGAGCCTTGAGATTTCCAAACATGGTCGTTCCGGCCCCTTCTCCAGCTGAGTCTTTGGTTAAATGATCGTCGTCGTCGTCGTCGTCATCGTAGTGTTCTAGATCATATTCTTTCAAATCGTCATCATCATATCTGGTCAGACGCGTGTTAATGGCGTCCTGTTCAGCCGAACGGTACTGACTTATATGTGCGAAAACATACCTGGCTGAAATAGATGATGCCGCGCCTTCAACTTCATCTGAAAGATCCTGCTGTCTTCCTCCATTCTGTCTATCATCACCGCCATGTGACTCGTTCTCGCGCGCCTCTTCCAAGTCGTCTTGGGCATCGTCGAGCTGGAGCTTGGCGAGCTCGGCGATGCGCTCAAACTCGGTTTCGTCGAGGGTATATTTTTTGGGAAACGGCGCTGCGAAGCCCCGGGGAACCCATTTTGCTGCCGTGATCATGGACATTGGGGCCGATCAGGAGCTCATTCTTTGACTAACTAAGGTAAAGATGAGCGCTGTGGGCGCCAATGCTGCAATGCACCACAGTCAAGGAATGGGACAGTTACTTTGACCGACTGACATTGGTATTTCCTTATTTTTTTTTTTTTCCTCTTCCCCGAATCCCGGCGGGTTTCCGGCCCCCACGGTGTGTATTATCGATAAGCTTTGGTGGCCTCTTGGTGGCATTTGGTGGACCTGCCGATACGATGTGCGGTGGACCCGTGGTGCAACAAGCGCTGGAACACGGCCCTCCAGCGCGGCAGAAGCTCTTGGGATAGAGGGAAGGATTGCATGCATGTGTCTATGATATGATGCTGTAGTCTCATTTGCCCTGCGCATGTTATGAGTATGCATGAAGACAAAACGTCGCCAAGGTACGAGGACACAGTGTTGCGCAGCTGATTTGCTTTTCTGCAAATACCCCTCTCGCTATGAGTTTTTGGAGGCATTGACGACATGTTTTCATCAAGCGAAGCCAGCATACTTCGCGGTATATGGCCACTCATACGCGCATGGAAGGATGCGATCAGACACGCAGCGTCAGGCTCTGCTCTCCTCTCTGGCTAGGCTCACCAAGATCACGGGCACCGTCAGGTGGGAAAGGGTCTTGAGAAAAGTGCGTAAATACAACAGCGCCGTGCTAATAAACATTCTTCCTCTTCAACGAAACGATTCGCCCGTCGCAAATTTCTACTATGATGTCTTTGTTCGCGACAATTTCAGGACGATGTGAGACGGACACAACGGTGCAGTCCTGGAAAGCTTCATCGAGGATCCGCTCAATGGTCTCCGCCATAGCTGCATCCAGAGAGCTTGTTGCCTCGTCAATGAGGATGATCTTGGTCCTGTGTTTGAGGTGATGCAGAAGTGCCCGGGCAACAGCAAGAAGCTTCTTCTGGCCATGAGAAAACCCCATGGCCATTACAGGAGCGTCCAAACCGCCGCACGCCCTGATATATGCCAGCAGGTGAGTTTTCTCGAGAACTTCTTCGAGCACGCCATCACGAGCATGATCGACGGAGGAAACTCCAGTTCTGTCCGGAGGATCGATGTTTAGGCGGACAGTCCCCGGCAGCTCTACGGGGTCTTGAGCAATCGCAGTGATCATTGATGTGAGGTCCTGACGCGGAATACTGGACAGATCCATGCCATCAATATGTATGGAGCCCGAGTAGTCAACGAAGTTCAGGAGAGTTGACAGGAGCGAGCTCTTGCCACTGCTCACGACATGATCAGTCCATTTCAAGCAATGGCAGTTGTGATTTGGACACTCACCTTCCTGTTCTCCCAACGACGGCAACCTTCTGCCGAGCGCTGATGCTCAGGCTGACCCTGTCGAGAGCGATCTTGGGCGAGGTATGTAGGGGACTAAAGTTTAAAACGCAGTGGTGTTAGCTGCCGAGCGGTAGCCTTCGCCACTTGCAATCGCTACGAACCGATATGTTGACGTCACATTCGTCATCTGGATTGATCCGTGCCGAGAAGGAAGGGGCGAGGGGCTCTCGCAGTCTGTTTCCACAGGGGTATTCTCGGTGTAAGAGCGTATCCGTGATATGGCGCCAAGGGATGTTTCGAGTTTGGACCATGTCTCGATAAGCCAGGTCATCGTGCTCCCGAAGTTGATGAGGGTCACAAGAGCGAGGCCGAGAGCACTCTGTTTTACCAAGCTCCTGGTGCATACGGCAGCCGACACCAGAACAGTAGCGACTCCCAGCACCGACAGATTCATGACAAGGTTCAACCAGCGTTGTATGCAAAACATGTGGTAGAAGGGCCTCTGGGAGTCATCCAGCAGGGTCAGGCTTTGCTTCCTGTACTCGTTCTGCCATCCATAACTGCGAATATGGGCCAGGCCGTTGCTGGTAGTCATTTCCATAAACTGAGAGTAAAGAGGTGTTTTGGACTCCAGGTCAAGGTCTCTGATTTGTCGCGATGTTCGAAGGTAGAAGTGCTGAATCATGTAGTAAAAAGCACATATGAGAGGAATGGTCGGCGCCACGTATTTCGTCGCAGATGCAATAACGCCGAGGTCAAAGAGAAAACGGAAGAAAACTATATGGTCGTCAGCCCCTCCACCCGCCAAAAGAAAGAGAAGTCCAAGGTCACGTCTCACCATATAGCAGAATATAAAATGACGAGGGTAGTTCCTGGCTGATGAACGTCATGTCTTGGCTGAAGCTAATGGAAAAAGTCAGGACCTCACAAAGCGCTTTTGGGTCTGAAACGAGCAAATGACTCACAGGTTGATCAAGGATGCGGAGCTTGTCGAGGACAGCGACGACATTGATGATCTGCAGACCGTCAGACAAGAAGCTTTCCATGTTGGGTTTGAACAGTCAAGCCAAAATGGAATCATTTATACCTCATGACCGTGTTGAGAAGCCTTTGATGCAGTCTTTCGGCCGATTGGGGAACGATGCGCAAATGATAGAGGCTGATCGCAAGTCAGTAGAAGGACAACTCGACAACCGAGAGAAGTAGTCGCACATGAGGCCCACCACGCTGAAGATGAAGCTCAAAGCGGGTATGGAAACGTAGCCTGGAAGGTAGGCTCTATTTCCCGGCGCCGAGTCGAGCCATAGTTTGATGAAAACATCTTTTTCGCGTTCACGCAACGTTAGCTTGCAACGAATTGAGGAGTGAAACGATTGAACCAACCAGGCATTTTCTCGGTGAATACCACCGCCATCATCACGATGACCCATGTTACCCAAACCCACTGCGTCGTCGACGCAAGATAGTATTTGTAGAGTCCAAAATCTCCGCGTCTGGCGGAAGCGTTATCTCCAGGGACAGTCGGCCCTTGAGACTGGTCGTTGTCTGACATGACAGGATCCCGACTTGTGAGGTCTGGGCCGGTATCGACAGACAATAAGTTTCGATACGCGGCTTGGCCTTGTGCATTTGCTACATTGGCTGTACACGTCACCGACCCATCATTCTCAATCATGATGATACGATCAGCCGTATTGACGTATCTAGCTGCAATGACAGTCAGAGCTCAGGTATTCAGCACATGGAAATGGTGGCCCTTCGGAGGCGTCAAACCTATGTGTGTGGTCAAGACCACAGTGCTCCCAAAGCGCTTCAAAAGCCCGTTTGAGGTGAAGAGTCGCTCGAATACCGCATCCGCAGTATTCCGATCCAGGGAACTAAAGATGTCATCCAGGACCAGCAAGGGCGCTCCGGCATAGACTGCCCGGGCGAGTGCCTGCGTCTTGTCAATGGCTACTTGAGTTTCAAAGTCGAGCTTGCGCTACTTACAACCCTCTGCCTCTGCCCACCACTGAGATTTGCTCCATTGTTTCCGGCTTTGGTCATATCGCCGTCGGGCAGCTGCCTTAAGTCATCGCTCAAGAGGCAGGCATCGAGAACAGTCCCGTACCAATGGCGGTCGATTTCGGCGTCTTTTACGACGATATTTTCGCGGATACTAACGTTGCGAAGCCAAGGACTCTGATCGCAATAAGCAATTTGACGCTGTTCAACGTATATTAATCCCGAGACAGTATGGGCCTCTCCAAGTATTGCCCTCAAGAGTGTTGACTTGCCCGAACCAGTGCATCCCAGCACCATTGTGATTTCTGATCGCTTGATGGTGAAGTTCACGTCGCACAGAATGGGCTGCTGTTCCGCCACTGCAGCGATCGATGCGTCGACAAAGACGATGGGTGGTTGAGGCAGTTGCAGCTGAATAGAAGGTTTCCTGGAACTTTCCGAAGAACGTTTGGATTCCCCCTCAACTTCATTGCCACTGCTGCTGTGACGAAGGACGAGATCGCTGATCGTTTCCCGTTCGTCCTGGCGTTCGCGCAGTTGCAGGTACGTCTCGATGCGCTCGAAGCACCCTAGTATCGACAAGAACAAAGAGTAAGATGACATGAGGCGCAGCATTGCGGCGTTAGTCAACGCAAGGAAGGCCAAGATTTTGAATATCTCAATGGCTAAGCCAGCTGAGAGACTAGTCCAAAACACGGCTCCCGTAATGATGAGTGGTGTAGTCATGAGGAAGCACAATATCACTGAGAATGATATCAGCATGGAGGCGGCTAAGAGCAAAAGATGCAGCGAAAGACGGATAGCGCGCACCTGCTGATTTGAGGACCACAAATAGTCTGCGAAAGGTCTTGGAATGTTCCAGTTCTGACACTCGCAAGTTTTGGACCATGTCTGCAGCCACAGGCTGCAAACCAATGAACTTGATGCTTTTGATCTGTTTCAGAATCTGCGACATGACCGCAACTCGTTCTTGAATTTGACCGTTCCATTTGGCGCGTGCTGGGAGCATTCGCAGACCGAGCGCGAGCGAAGTCACGATTGTCACTACGACATGTCAGAAGCTTGCCAATAATCCAAGAACTACTGTGTGGATACTGACAAATGGCAGAAAAGGCCAGGAGACAGGTCGCTGAGCCGACCACGGTCGTCAGGAGATATGCTCCTATGCCAAACTCAACGAAGCTCGCCCAGACTTCATGGAAATTGGGCAGACCAGTCACGAGCCCTTCTACATCCGTGCTCATGAGCGTAATCGCTGCAGCGTTACTGGCATCGTTTTGACTGATAAGCAGAGTTTTCTTCAAGATCTCAGCGACTAGCAATCCCCTGAGTTGGGTAACCAGGCGGTAATTCATGTGGTCGTATCTTGTTTTGGTAATCTGTAGAATTCTCAGCGATGGTACAAGAGGGTGGGTGACTGATCAGGTTGAGACGTACCGCTTTGCCAGAGTACACGAGAATTGTGGCGCCGATGAGTCCGTTCCTGGTACTCGATGAGGCGTCCTGCTCGCCGAGGAAGCTCACAATCCGTTCCAAGAGAAAGGGCTGACTGAATAGAAACGCAATATGCATACACCTCGGAATGACGACGGACAAAAATGGCCAAGTCAAGGTCAGAAAGCATGCCTTCATCAGGGGATACGATGCATGCCGATCTATTTCGTCACAAGCAGGTGAGCATTATGAAGGGAGAGATCAAAAGCTTCGTTGAACAAGGGGGAACATACGCTTCTCCCAAATTGGCACGAACCGTGTGGACAGTTGCTCCGAAGCGAAGTCGCTCTCCAGATTGTCTAGGTGCTCCACGTGCAACTTGCGTCGAAATCCGAGCAGCAAGGTCGAGTTCAGCCAAATAAATAGCGACCTATTCCAGAATCCGCTCGCTGTCTCTTTACTCAGGGATTTCTTCAAGTCTGAGTCCCTGATGTGCTTCCTCTTGGGCATCTCTTCTAACAGTAGGATGATCAGCTTCACCGCGGCGATCGCCGCAGACAAAGCTCCAATCACCTCGGAGTTCTCTATGTCTCGCAAGAAATAGGAACGTGACTTAACTGCGTCAAACAGCAATGTGGTGCCAAGATAAAGGCTGATGAAGGCCGAAGACCGAAGTGATCTTCGATGCTCAACATTGATGATGGCAGCGACGACAACGGCCGCCGTGCAGCCAAGACATGATGATGAAAGCGATGCATTTGAGCGATGGGCCGGCAATACTGCAACAAGGACCAACGCGGCAATCTCGACCCCTATCAGAGCTCCAGTCGAGGCCTACGCGTTTGCGACATGTCAGGAGGGCTTAGGTACATCGACGAGGATGATGCAGCGTTTCTCAACTTACAATCTTGGCCCACGACAGAAAGCTCCCAGAGACGTAGACTGGTGACCTGAAGTAGCGGAACAGATAGAAAGGTGACGCAATGATCAGCAAGCTAGCGGGCAGGATGGTCAAGATGGTGTGCTCAAACAGCAGGGTGAAGTCGAACTCGGGCCAGAGTTGGGGGCCGAACGAGTCATCATCAGCCACTCCAACGGCCCGCAACACAGCATTGAACATAGGATCGGCTGGCGGGAATCCCGAAATCCGCGCGTGCGGTTGCGAGCCTCACGAGGTAGATGAAAGGTTAGCGAGAGCAAGCAACAATCAATTATTTACCCGTCCTCTGTCTGACATTTGACAGTTCGCTGCTCTGGCGGTAAGAGCACAGCGGGCAGCCTGCTCTCCTGACTTACGGGGAGTATCCGATGACTGTTGGCTTCAGTCCGTCAGTCGTCTGCACATTGGACCATTCGCTGGGCTGGGCGCACTTAGTCATTGCTTGAGGGGCCAAAAGGACCCTCCAGGGATACCTTCTGTGTCATGACCATGACATGGCATCGCGGTGGGAAGACGGTTCCGTCACTGATATAGATAGAGACCTTGCTGGGCTGCTCGAGGACCGTGAGATTGAACCATGGGATTCAAGTCAAACTGGCCTTGCGAGGCGCTTCACAAGTGGAGCTGACATCGAAATGAGACTCTACGTAGCCTTACAGCTGCGCTAGGCGTTGAGGAGGAGGAGCCTGCTATCATGACTCGTCCAGGTGTCCATCGTGTGTGTGTGTGTGCAGGCGTGATGTTCCGTCCACGAACCGAGACCGCAACAGAAAGCTACTATGGATGAATGCACGAACCGTCCTCATGCCTCTGTGGTATCGGCCGCTTCAACGTCGGGACGGTAGTGCCAGAAATTGCTCGCCGTTCCATGCGTTTCCCCCGGAATAGTTTCGACCTGACCCTCGCGGCGCACGAGAGTGGAGGTTAGGCGGGCTGACCAGGTAGGGCATTCGTCACGGTCGCGGCCATGATGAGGAAAACTGAGCAGCGTCACCCGCAGAGTTGTTCTTATCATCCTAATTGTAGTCTGAGAGCAACCTGTTGCGACTGAGAAGCGCAGCTAAGAGGTCTCAGCGTGTAGGAATCGCTGGTTTTCTGATGGTACGAGAGGCGGCAAAAGATCTGTCCGTAGGCCCTTCTCTTCGCTTTCGTGCCAGGCTGCGTCTAATCATGGGATGATTGGCCGCTCAGCGCTCAGCGCGTCGCGCGGCTCACCGAATCTCATCTTCACATCATGGTGTGTATCGCCAAACGAGCCTTCTCTTCCATGTTGAACAAAGCCCTCGCGCGATTGCCGTGCAGAGTCAGAGCATGGATGGGCATGGATGGGCACGTACGTATGACAAAACCCTTGCTGATAAATCTTCCTCACCTAGCATCAGTACCCGGCAATTTCTACGACACTTATTATCATGGATACCCCCCCAAGCGTCGGAGCGCGAGGCGTTGACCGTCGGGCGGGGACAATGTCGAGCATGCGACAACAGTCTTGACGGGGCCAATCCGCAACAGATGAGAGAAGACGTTTCCGAGTAATTCGGACCACAGACTGAAAGAATAAAAACATGGGATGATGGATAGCAGATGAGCCTGCAGAATTTGACCACATGTCATGTGCCATGATTGCAAACCGAGGTGGAGCCAGCGAAGAGTGGGAACTCATATTATTACTAATATGTACAGAGGCACGAAGATGTGCTCAAGTGGAAAGATGGATGATTGATTGACGAGGAAAAAATCTACATACATACATATGTAGGCTATCTGTGCAGGCACCATAAAGGTGCCAGCCAATCTGCTGTCTCACTGATTGGGCTGATAGATGTGGGTCAGGGCCGGTGCCCTGCCACAACAATCACAATCAGTTGGTACTGCTGCTGCCGGATGGATGTGATACGGCGGAAGTACCAATGCCAAGATGCTAGAACCTTACTGTATTCATCCCCATACCTCCCCCGTTTTCGTAAATATACTTTCTTGGCAATCTTGGATGGACCAAGAATGACCAGGAGTAGATACAGTAGTGTCAAGGATACGTGTTTTTTGCATGGAATTTCCATGGTAGATTGATCACTCCTCAACCTTTCAGCGTCAATCTCTGGACCCTTATAAGCCGGATAAGGGTGGTCCTGAGAGTGAGTGAGCGGACATGAGGGTCTCGGTGCAAAGACTTGCGGACAACACGTGGACAGAGGAACGATATCTGCTTCATTGCTAGCTAGCGACGGAAGATTGAACATCGTGCTTCGACTGATTCCCACTTCGATAGCTGTTTTGCAGCCGTCTAAGCAACACACTTGGTCCGGCACCCAGGCTACGGGCATGTTGAAATGAAGACAGGTCCCTGACCAGATAACCACCAAGGTTTTACTCATTGCGCATTCACTGCGTATTGTCCTTAATAGACTTGACCGACTTAGACCCCAGAACTCGGACTTTGTCGGCATTCTTAACTTCTTCAGGGTAGGCTAAGAGGTCATGGGCAGCCGCCGCCGAGTGTCCAAGTTTGGCATTGTAGTTTGTTGCTGTTGGCATCTCATCAGTACGTTTATTCAAAAAGTCGCGAGAAAAGGCACACGAGTGGAAGGAGACTGACCAGGTGCGGCATTCGTCACGGATACGGCCACGATGAAGAGAGCGAGCAGGGTCGCGCGCAAAGCACTGAGAGTCGCAGCCATGGTTCTTCTGGCAATCTCAATTCGGGTACAAAATAACGCTTTGATCAGGAAGCGCAAGCGGAGAAGTCGGGGAGATAAAGAAGTCTTTCTAATGAGCGTGAAGTCGAAGATTGGCTTTGATGAATCGGCCTTAAAAAAGGTGAAGGGAGCAGAGATACTTATGGGCCTCACCATCGACTTACATGAGGCTGCGTTAATGGAACAAGGCAACATTGACCGCTCATCGCGGCATCGAATTAGTCTTCACCTGCATTCATCATCACAATACGGCGGGCATCGAACATTCAAGTCACCAAACGAGCAATCTTACCGATCGCCAGGGCACCTTGAACAGGGCCGCGTAATTGCCTTATCGAGTCAGTTTGGTAATTACCAAGTGCAGCAGGCTGGCTTTTCTTTGTCAGTCAATATCATCTTGCTTATGACCATGGATGCTCGCACCTCTGCGACACCGCAGGTCGATCTCCCGGCCACCATGTGCTGATCAGCCGCGGTTTCAAGTCGCCATGACCTATTAACTCACCGATTTGTCTCTTACTATCACTGCTGCTTGGGAAAAGGCGGAACGGTCGATCGTTTTCTGGCTGTAATCCGGCGGATGAATGTCTTTCAAGCGTGTTTGGAAAGCTGTCAGCCCACCTCCCAGCCATCAGCCCACTCGGACGACCTTCAATAGGCTGGACATTGATCTTCAGCCGTGATCTTTAGGCGGGGATAGGCCGGTCACGAGATGGTGTTTGGATGACTGGATCAGGTCACAACAACAAGAAAAGAATACAGAGTTAGATTGTGAGACTTTCTAGAAGAGGAAGGGAACCACGGTCGGAAATTGGAACGACTTTTTTGCAATAGAAATGGAGCCAGCAAGGAGTGTTCATCTGATGTTGGTAAATGATCAAACTGAAGCCTACCCTAAAGGCCCCCCCCCCCCCCGACCCTTTTCGTATTTTCTTGGCTTTCTGAGGTGAACTCAGAAAGAACCCCGTCCAACTTGCAACGAGCTGACAACTATTCCTTAACAACGACCTTCCCCAAAACCAGGGCCGGGTCCGCAGCATCAATTTCTTGGCCGTAAGCCGTAAGCCGAATTAGTGTGGTCCTGCGCGGCTGCGTAGTAAGTAATATCCGGGAATCTCTCTTTGAGATCGGCCTGTGCCTGGACTGCGGCAGCGATCTCGGGACCACAAGCCTTAACATTGACAAGATTGGTCTGGGCTGCGGGGAGCTGTTGACGGCCGGCCAATTCCCTGATTCATAAAGCGCATTTGGGCAATATATACTAGGCATGGCATGTGTCATGCTTATGATCATGGCGAGAAACCACCAGAGCAGGATCGCCGTTTGGGCAGCACAAATAGCCGAATCTTTTCTCACAAGGAGTGGACTAGATCAGGGGCGGAGAGTTGTGGACGAGGATGAATGAGTGAAGTGGTTGTAGAGAAGAGCTACGACTTGAAACGTATGATTCGCGGGCTGCTTAAACTACACACGTCTCCAATCAATTTAAAAGCCGCGTGTGATTGTATACGGGAATGCGCGTCACATTTTTGAACCCGGCTGCAATAACGGACTATATATCGGGACGTACGGCCACCTGTTCGGCGAACAACAATAGGGTACCACGGCTCCCTTGATAGCGTTGCGCCTTGCTTCGATACAGCACCGGCAGCATCGACGGCCGATTCGCCGCCCACTATGCCTTCCAGCCGGCAACCTTACCAGGCCCTCGAGCAACAAGAAGTTGAGCAGCAGCCCCGCTGCCTGGACAAAACATGTGTCGGCCATTCGTTTCCGCAGCCTGGTGAGGCTATCTGGACCCGTAAACAAGCACAACTCACCCTGGCCGCGAGTCTCCTTCTCGCTCTGACGTCGATATGCGTTCCGCTGTGGTCGTTATTTGGCCCGGGCTGGTCGTCGACAATGACGACCTTGGAGTGCGCCAAGAAGGTCTCACCCTACTGTATGTTTCCTGCGCTCCAACCGCCACCATAGTTGCTCACACGGGACAAAGCACCGATTTGGGAGGCGGTCGAGTTTTGGGAGGGCGATTTTGCCAACTATTTCAATCACACTTCTATTTACCGAGGACCGCCGACTTTGGAGCGAGAGCAGGCATGGGACGCACTGTGGTACTGTGAGTGCTTCCCTTCTTCTGCGGCCGGACGTCTTTGTGAGCTGATGATACCATACCCAGATCATCTCATTGGCGTTGACAGCGCGGGGGTTGCGGCTCTGAACAAGACTCACGAGGGCCAGAAGATTGAGGTGATCGGCAGCGATCCTGCTCACCCCACGTACGGGGCAACCATAGAGGTTTTCCACCAACTTCATTGTCTGGTGAGTCCCTCCCTGTCTGTTGGGTGCTTATCCACATGCATGATATGATGGGCGGGGTTAACTCGTGGCAGAACGTTATTCGACAGTACACATGGCCGCTGGACATGTACGACAAGTCCTGGGGGCGACTCTACCCAGCCGAGTTAGTTGAGGACCTCGTCGGCGCTCGAATGCATGTCGACCACTGTTTGGAAGCCATCAGGCTCAGTCTGATGTGTTATGCCGACATTACTCCATTGTTTCTCTACTATGACGAGCACTCGCATCCCCACAGAAAAGCCGACTTCAATGTTCACCATAAATGTCGGCGCTTCGAGAGTATCGTGGACTACTTCGAAAAGAACGTAGTCGAAATTCCGCCTCTCAATACTTCAATCACGACACCTTGAGACGCGTGTGTATGTGTGCATTTGTGTGTGTGTGTACGGAGTATTCGGTGCATATACCGGGATGTCGCAACCACAGTGTTTCATGCCAAGGCGAGACGAGGATGGCCGAGAAGGACAAGACAGGCAAAAGGGCCGACGGAGGCGTCTCCATCCTGTCCTCGCACCGCCGGAGACACACTTTTCCCACCAATAATGAGGCAAGTACGGATCTTGCCCCGTTGACTGCCTCCTCCTCATTCCACATCGATTCCTACGTGGTCAGCCGCGGGTTGTAAGGGTGCAGTACCCGTTTCCAAACACGAGATAAGGAAATGTCATGCTCCGTACGGGAAACTTCTTAGTTGGAAAGATGGTTTGTTGTCCCTAATTTGACTCAGCATTCGATCGGGGGACCCTATATGTCAGAGGTAGACGTCCACAAGGATAGCCTGAGGGCTTATCACCCAAAAGTAGGTCACAAATTAACACGAGGTATTTACATATGTATGTACGTATCTCGCCTGGTTTTTTATTCCTTTTTCTTTTAAAAGGCGAATTTTAAATGCGTCAGCCCGCGCGCTAGCGAAGAATTTTTTCCGTCCCGCCCACTGATGTCCAATCGTCCAATCGTGTGGAGCGGATCGGCATTACCGCGTCGGCCAACTTTACGCCCTATCAATCTGACTCACGGCCACTTGATACCATGGTACCTGCAAGTTGGCTGGCGTCCTTGGAAAGAAGAATTGCAGACTGGTTAGCACGGAGCCCTGATCCTGGATTCGGAGGATCCTGGACACTCGTTAAATTGCCTCCTGCGCACAGCCTCACGTCGATTAGATCGGGCCATTATTGGTGATATATTGCGGTGATTAAGAAGCTGTCATCTCATCTCACTGACACCACGGACGAGCCAGGCTTGGCATGACATGACTCGAATTGTGTGTTCCTTTCGAGTTTTCACGGGACGAATCAACTTTGGCGTCAAGGAAGGTACGTACAGGGGAGATGCCCAATGCTAGGAAAGGGAAGAAATCCGATGGTTTCTCGCAATACTCCAGTCTGCTTTTGGAGAATGAGCGGCGAGCCTCCCGCCGACAAATTGCTCGCAACGATCGTTGACCGATAGCTCAATGGGGGTCTCTCTCTGAATCGATGACAGTGTTGCAGGATTGGCATGCTTTCTTTACTTGAAGAAAGCGCCTAGTCGATAATATTTCAGAAGGCGATACCGCTCCATCAAGTAGAATTGTAAGCGTGGAACCGATTTACGATATAAGACGATTTGAGGCCCGACGGCGACGATATCTTTGTAGGCGGTTGTGAGATGAGTGCAGATTCTGATGAACAAGTATTAGCTCAGGTTGAATCCTTTGCTGCTGCTTTACACCTGCGACGTCGCGTTTGACATGGTACGGCCCGGAAATGAGTGTGTCGTCGGCCTTTAGTAGCCATCTCTACGGTTCAAGGCCAGAAAGGCTGCATTTGTGTGGCACGTTCAGCATATCCTAGCTTTGCCATTCCGGTGTCCAATACGCACCAATACCATAAGTCTGTACCAAGAAGGCAGACTCTCCAGAATATGGCCGTTTGACGCATGTGGACAAATAGTTTTTCTGTGAACGCTTTACAGGTCGCATGGTGTCACCAGACCACGTATCGACACGAGGGTGTGTCAAGTTAATATGTACTTGCGTCAAATCAATAAATGATGATGCTTGGGTCAACGGCGTCGTGGAGGATTGCGTTGCGTATTGGCGCATTTTTTTTTCGCGTCTGTCTAGGGTAGCCGAGTTTTTGGCGACGTGCATGCGCGCGGCACGAAATATGCATCTGACGTCAATCACACCAACCAGGTCAGGCAAACCTCGCTGCCACGCCGACTTCTGTTGCAGAGAGCTGCACGGTCGGGCGAAGTGCTCCCAATATGACTGCAGACAGGGACTACGAAACATTCAATTCGAAGAGGAGGCGGATCGACCCATTGTCACGAGCCTCGGATCGATTCCAGAACGGCACTCGTTCCTCGACGCCTCGACTGCAGTCAAGATATGCTGCGACACCCTCACGAGACGAACAGGTCGAGCAGCCGGCTGAGGAAGATGTGCTGGCCCTCGACAGGGACTGGTACGGGGGCGACGAGCTGGGTGGTCATGCTTTCGGAGACGAGACACACAACCCGTTTGCCTCCTACGAGATCTCCGCATGGGAGGCTCAGCAGCAGGAGTCGTCCAAGGCGGACAGGATGGCGAGTCGATATGACGCGAGACAAGAACAGAGGCGCAGGGAGAACGACGCCTGGGAAACAAACCGTATGCTCGTATCGGGCGTTGCCCAGCGGAGAGACATGGCATCCGACTTTGACGATGACGAGACAACTCGCGTTCATTTGCTCGTGCACGACTTGCGTCCACCATTTCTCAACGGGCAGACCATTTTTACGAAACAGCTCGAGCCGGTTCCCGCTGTCAGGGATTATCAGAGCGATATGGCTGTGTTTAGCCGGAAAGGGAGCAAGGTCGTACGGGAAGCACGTCAACAAAGCGAACGGCAAAAGCAGGCACAGCAAGCTACCAGCATCGCCGGAACAGCCTTGGGGAACATAATGGGTGCCAAAGACAATGACGAAGACAGCGCCTTGCCCGGCCCCGGCGAAGAGACCGTCGAACTCAAGGGCAGCAAGTTCAGCAAACACATCAACAAGGCCCAGGGCGCCAGCGACTTCAGCCGGAGCAAAAGTCTTCGGGAGCAGCGCGAGTATCTGCCGGCTTTCGCCGTCCGAGAAGATCTTCTAAGGGTCATCAGGGAGAACCAGGTGACCATTGTCATCGGTGAAACCGGCTCTGGCAAGACCACGCAACTAACGCAATTCCTGTACGAGGATGGCTATGGCAGGACGGGCCTGATTGGATGCACGCAGCCTCGTCGTGTGGCCGCCATGAGCGTTGCCAAGCGTGTCGCTGAAGAAATGGAGGTGGAATTGGGCACTGTCTGTGGTTACGCTATTCGTTTCGAGGACCATACGAGCAAAGAAACTGTCATCAAGTACCTGACCGAGGGAATCCTGCTCAGGGAGTCGCTCAATGAACCAGATCTGGATCGATACTCGTGCATCATCATGGACGAGGCACACGAGCGAGCCTTGAACACGGATATTCTGATGGGATTGTTCAAGAAGATTCTTCAGCGACGGCGAGATCTCAAACTCATTGTCACGTCGGCCACAATGAATGCCAAAAGGTTTTCCGACTTTTTCGGAGGAGCCCCGGAGTTCACGATCCCAGGACGAACATTTCCCGTCGACGTCATGTTTCATAGGTCTCCGGTCGAGGACTACGTCGACCAGGCTGTCCAGCAGGTTCTTTCCATCCACGTGTCCATGGATGCCGGTGACATTCTTGTCTTCATGACCGGCCAGGAGGATATCGAGATTACATGCGAACTAGTCCAGAAACGACTGGACGCCCTCAACGACGCACCGAAGCTGAGCATCTTGCCCATTTATAGCCAGATGCCAGCAGACCTGCAAGCAAAGATCTTCGATCGAGCTGCGGCGGGCGTGCGCAAATGCATCGTCGCCACCAACATTGCCGAGACTAGTCTCACAGTGGATGGCATCAAGTATGTGGTGGACGGCGGCTACTCCAAGATGAAGGTGTACAATCCGAAGATGGGTATGGACACGCTGCAGATCACACCCATCTCTCAAGCGAACGCATCGCAGCGCTCTGGGCGCGCTGGCCGAACCGGCCCTGGAAAAGCATTCCGTCTCTTTACAGAAAAGGCTTTCAAGGAAGAAATGTATCTACAGACCATACCAGAGGTGCAGCGCACTAATCTTTCCAATACGGTGCTCATGCTGAAATCTCTTGGTGTCAAAGATCTTTTGGACTTTGACTTCATGGACCCTCCGCCGCAAGACACCATTTCCACCTCCATGTTCGATCTATGGGCTCTGGGTGCTCTGGATAACCTGGGTGAGCTCACGGAGCTTGGGCGAAAGATGAGCGCATTTCCTATGGATCCGTCCCTGGCTAAACTCCTCATCACGGCAGAAGAGTATGGCTGCAGTGAGGAGATGGTGACGATCGTGTCGATGCTTTCCGTACCCAACGTCTTCTATAGGCCCAAAGAGCGACAGGACGAAGCAGATGCGCAGAGGGAAAAGTTCTGGGTCCACGAGTCGGATCACTTGACATATCTCCAGGTATACCAAGCTTGGAAGGCCCACGGCTTCTCGGACGGCTGGTGCGTCAAGCACTTCCTCCACGGCAAATCGCTCCGCCGGGCGAAGGAGGTCAGAGAGCAGATCCTGGACATAACCAAGTCGCAAAGCATGAGCCTGACCAGCTGCGGCATGGACTGGGATATCATCCGCAAATGTATCTGCTCGGGCTACTACCACCAGGCGGCCAAGTACAAGGGCTCGGGCGAATACATCAATCTGCGGACGAATCTCGCGGTGCAGCTGCATCCCACCAGTGCGCTCTACGCCGGCCACCCTCCCGACTACGTCGTATATCACGAGCTCATTCTCACCTCCAAAGTCTACGTGTCGACCGTCACGGCGGTCGATCCTCACTGGCTCGCTGACTTAGGTGGCGTGTTCTACTCGGTCAAGGAAAAGGGCTATTCAGCTCGCAACAAGCGCATCACGGAAACCGAGTTCAACCGCAAGATGGAGATCGAGACTAAGATGGCAGAAGACAAGCGCAAAGACGAGGAACGCAAGCAGGCCGAGGCAGACAGGACTATGAAAAAGAAGGCCCTTCCCGTAGATGGCAAGAAGTTTGTGGTGCAAGGCGCGGTGAAGAAACCCGTTGTGAAGCGACGCGGTCGAGGTTTTTAATCAGTGGTCACAGCCTACCCCAATCTATTAAAAAATTGGATGGCATCAAGCGGAAAGTTTTATACTCCAACACATTTCTCCGCGCCGTCCCTTTTCTCCATCCTCAGGTTCTTCACCACTCTAGCTTAGAGATGACATCAGATGAGCCGGCCACATTGCCGTACTTAAAGTGGTAACAAAAAAACATCCTCCCCCTCAACCGTTGGACGCGGCTCCCTGTCGATCGATTCCACTTTGGTATACGGCGTTCCGAGGCTCAGATCATGGAAGAACTGCGCCAATGCGTCCTTTGAGCCCTGTGCTTCTCCCACCACCTGCCACCACATCAGCTCCTCGTTCCGGCGTCGTGATAAGTGCCGCGGACAAGACACAGACAAGACACACCTTACTGTCGCTCGTATTTCTACACCATCCCGTGATGTTATACTCTCGGGCCTTCACCTTCGCAAAGTTTCTTCTCCCCAAGTCAGTCTCCAGTGGGTTCTTCCCCTGTCGGCGTGGAGAAAGATACCTGTATACGGCACCTGCTTTTCGTGAGTTCATGCATTTTTAGACGTGAAGGGGGGGCTGGGAGCTACTCGCCTTGTACGTCACCCCGGACAACGAAATAGAACTAGGAGTGCGCGTGTAAGCAAGGGTCCCCAATGCCAATACGATTCATACAAGAGCTTACCCGTTCTTTAGATTCCTGGTGCATTGTCCAGATAACGTCGATGCGTAATATGGCGTTTTGTTGTGTCGGTGATCAAGTTGATGAAACTTATACTTGACCGAAGAAGGGGGAAGGCGCGACTCGATACCCTTTATGCGGGGCTGATTATTGGCACGGACAAGTACGGTGTAGAAGGAACACTTTGCCTTATCTTTGGGGATATTGATTGCGCCTCTCTACCAGCAAGCATCTACAAACATGCTGGCTTTCTCATCTCCCAGTCCCTGCCGTGACCACGTCATCGGGCTCCCCGACACCGGACATGCTTTATCAGATGACGATGAAAGGACAGCTCGACGACGAACATCAAAATCTCGATGACGCAATCCCCTTCCCGCGTTCTGTGGCCTGATGCCTCCTCGCAGCCATGACTCGTTCACCGAGCCTTCTCGACTGCCACTTATACCCTTCATCGCAGGATCTTAAGGGCTGACTCGAGATCCTCAATCTTCTTCTTGAGCTGGTCTCGTTGGCCTGTGACCATGCGAGCCTCACCTGCGACGGATTCGAGGGATGTTTCGTCCAATTTGAGTACCCATTTTTCGGAGAAGAGCAAGAGAGGGCTCCTTGGTCCAGTGAGAAGGCAATGACCTACCGCCTGCCGAAATAGTGTGTCGACGAAGCGCTCGCGAGCGATGTTGTAGTACGCTGCAAGTAAGTCATGAATGGTCTCCCTCTTGTGCTGTCCCTTGTCCTGGTTCCCGATGATATTCTTGATATCTTGGATCGAAAGCCCGTTACTTCTCTTCATGTCCGTGTTTTCCTCCTTGACTTCATCCTCGAAAGGCTTCATGGTGCGTAAGCCGCTCGATCGGTGAACGGCTGCATTAAAGTCCTGCTTCAGTGTGTAAGACCTTTGGTCGCGTTCAACGCGGACCAGAAATAGTGCTTGCTTCATAGCATTCTTATAACTGCTGGTCAGGTCTTGCTCCATAGTCGACGTCAATTCATCACGAATTTTCGCGTCTGAGCAAATGTTTTCGAGTATCGCCGTGATGAAACGGTGAATGATCAATATGACTTTGCTGACATACAAGGTCGTCGCCGACTCCCAGCTTGCAGACTGCTCTCGAAAAGCGCTGGAAAGAATGCTGGAACTGAAAGTCCCCAAGTCGAGGCCACGTGATCGGTAATACATGCGATCAATCCATTCCAAAATACCCCCTTTGGGCGCGCCGGGCTGCCAAGTCGTATCGATGATCGAGTCCAGTTCTGGAAAGTCAGCGCCGTCCGGTTCCTGTTCCGGTTCCTGAATGATGGCTTTCTTTTGAACCGACGTGGTGTCCTCCTCGGGCTCTGACAATGATAGAGCCTCAAATTCATAAGCATGAGCAGACTTTATGAAATCCTGATTGAACCGCTCGCTGACATTCACGATATCAGTGATCAGCCGGAGATCGTCTCTCCCAAGCTCTGGATGAGAAGAATAGTTGGCATCCAGTGCGTCTCGAACGATTCGCTGGAAGCGTCCAGCCAACTCGCAGAGATAGATTTGCTGTTCCGAACGAGTCTGCCTGGAGGGTCCGAGGCTGTCAAGAGATTTTTCGCAATCAGCAAGCATCGCCCGTGCTTGTGCTCTGAGCTTTGGGAATGCCTTGTCCGTGATATACCCGAGCAGATCCTGCAAACGCTCTCGCAGGGCAACAATTCCCACCCGGTCTGCTGGAAGATGGCGCCAGGGGTCTTGCTTGAACATGTCCTCACGTCTCTCTGTGCAGATGCCGTCACGAGCGTCTTCGTCGGCGCCACGATTCACGACGACATAGTAGCCAAGTTTTAGCGGTCGTTTCTCTCCATTGATCAATTCGCACACAGTAGCCTTGGTGCTACGTTCATGAAGCAAGTCGGGCTTGGTCAAGACGCCCAAAGTGCGCTCGCCTGCTTCATCATAACTTGCGGCAAGGTTCAGGATCTCCTGGGTCGCAACATCAACGGTGCAGGGTAAGACTGCGAGGATGATGGTTCTTTCTTGCTCAATGTACCCCTTCACCATATCCAAGACCAACGACTTGTCGGCCTCGGTGGTGACCCCGTCTTCCGTGTTGCGAAAAATACCTGGCACGTCGATGACAGTGAGGTAGTCCTCATTGGGACCGCATTTTTCGATCTTCAAAACATCTCTGCTGAAGGTGTCTTTGCCCTCTAGGTTATCCTTGGACCTGATTCCCATGAGAGTATTGACCTAGCAACCTTGGTCAGTTCAATAATTCTATACGAAGAGACGTGTCACGGGTCCATACCTCGTTCAAGATGGACTCGAATTCTTGCTGTAGCTGAGCCGTCGATTCCACGCTACGATGATACGACAACAAACGCTGCTTCTGCTCGTTGGAAGCATACGGTCCAGGAATGATGGTGACCGAAACGTCCTGTACATCATCACGACGATGAGTGATTTGCGTTGCGTACCTGGTGCAGAGCCCCTGCGCATTGGGGAACGGAATGCCAGTCAATGTCTCAAGGAGGGAGGATTTGCCAGAGCTCTGATCTCCAACTACGACGAGCTGCGGAAGAGGCATGTGCGTGCCTACATTCTTTGCACGGAGCTGGTCGATCTTGTGAAGACGTTCAGGGCTTGAGAAGGAGACGACCTTCTCGTCTTTTACCGCTGCAGGCATTTTGCCAATTTTCATGTCAGATCGACGGGGCAAAGCCAAGGAAGATAGAAAAGATCTAGGTCCCCCAGCTAGAGAGCATAAGGAGACTGCTGAATGCAAGAAGGGTGGCGAGCCAAGGAGTTGATGTTTGGAAAGTGCTTGCGGTGCATATAGGCAGCATTTTTGAAGCTATTTATACTAACCAAAATGACTCATAGCAAGTATGATCAAGGCTCTGTGAGCTAAAATCGCAGGGTATATCCTTCTAATAATTTCAATAATTGTATCTAATGATTCCTTTAAGCATAATTCAGTACATAATTTAACAAGAAAACGCCTGCCAAGACTGTGTTTTACTTCCTTGGTTAGGGAGGCCACGGATCCTCTCAGAAGATGACCGGGACCGTCTGTACGAGCTTATTACTACAAGCCCTCGAACTTAAACACTCTGACCTTCTTAAATTAGTCAATAATGAAGTCAAACCTCGAACCCTACGAAAGCTTCTATAGGATATGAACCTTCGAAAAATACTTTCGGCCACCCACTGTATAAGAGTCAAGCAAGAGGTGATGGAGAGAGAGAGAGAGAGAGGAGAGAGGGGAGAGAGGGGAGGTAGGGACCTATTTGTACCGCGATTGCTGCGTTTGCAATTCTGTTCCGTCTTCACTCTGCACTTGACTTTCACTTGACTTCCACTTCACTTTGCGCGTCGTTTGTGGTGACGGCCCGCCGAAAGGGGGGGCCTGCAGGATTGGCCAAGTGCAATGCTTTGCATTTCGATCGAGAGGACCATGTCCTGACACTCAAGTGACTGCTAAGACAGGCCAGGTGCAAATGAGGCTTTGCCAGTGTGCGGCTGTGTTTAATTACCGGTGACAACTTGGGACCGATGTGGAATGACATTCAGAATTTCCCAAGAGAGAGCTGCTCCTAACAAAATGTTCCTTTACGCTACAATTGTAGTCTTTCTGTGGCAGGCGACTCTGAAGAGAAAGTGGTGCTTCTATCCAGCCACCCAGACGACAATAGTACATTGCAGACAAGCCACGATATCCATGCTATCGCTTCCGCGCGGCTATGTTCCATGAGAAAAGCCATTACCTTGCTTTTTGATTTCATCAGTTAAAGTCTGCGAGCCCCTGGAGAGAAGTGCTGGGCTCAGCGTGAGCCTCGTAGAAGGTCCAAAGCCTCAACTCGGCCTTTCGTCTGCTAGCATCGTCTAGCTCGCCGCTTGCGGTTCCGTTTTCTTTGACGCCGGCAACGGATTTGGTCGGTGACGATATTGATGGAGGTCTGGTGATACATGGTTAGGAATTGCCGTAATGCCTTGTACATGCGGTTTCTCTGCTTTCCGGGTGACTTACCCAAACATCTCGCGGTCCACTTCCAAAAATACCTTCATGGCGTCCTTGCCGCCTCGCTGGATCAAGTATCCGAGGTATTCGCGGGCCATTTTTTGCTTGACGGACTTGGAGACACGGCTCTTGGTCCGGAAGTCGTCAAATACACCCTTGATTCGCTCGGCTGTGTCTTTTCCTTCATCGCCCGTGTTGGTCTGCTCTAGCTCGAATTCGAACCACTTCTCCCAGAATATCAAGCTATCGCCGTACCACTGCGAGTTTTTGAGGAAGACTGCTCTGGCTTCTTCGGCCGAGAGCTTCACTCTCCAGAGCATCAGAGCCCATTCAGCTACCAGGGCTGCTTTGGTGTAAAGGTCCACCGTTGGCGCGTCGATGTAGTCTCTGTATACCTGCACAGCAGCTTCCAGCCCGTTCTGGCGGCGTTGAAGGTGTGCCCACGAGACAATCACCTCAACACAGTCAGGTAGTTTCGTCAATATAGACGAATGTATGTCAAGGGCGACGTCGCCCCTTCCAGTGCTCTCTTCGAAATAGGCCCACTGCATGCGAATGCCCGGCCTGCTAATCGGGACAAAGATGGAGGCTCTGATGTAGATGTTTCGCACCTCTTCTTGCTTGCCGTCTTGCGCCGACATCCAGCGAGCGTAACGGAACCAGAGCTCCTCGTAGAAGGCGCAGGTCACTAGACACCGTTCGTACAACGATACCGCTCTGTTGAAGTCACCTTCAGACTCCTCAAAGTCTAGGTACTTCCGCCAATTGTTCAGCTGCGAGTGTTCCAGCTCAGTGACATGGAAATAAGGACGCTTAATCTCTGACTCATATGTCCATCTCTTGGAAACCTCTGATTGTGTAGATGTAAAAACGTCGTAATACATGGCATCGACTTTTGCACGGATATCCCGCTCAATCTCCAATTCTGGTTTTGGCCCGCCTCCATAAGCAGTTATTTCGGCATCGACTTCGGACCGGAAGCGAGCGAGAACATCTGCAGGTACAACCTCTTCAAGCGGTCGAGTGTGCGAGAGAGTGCGAAATCGTTCGTAATATCGAGCATATTGGTGCAGGGGGATCCTTATGACGCGAGCATGGATGGCGAAAATACGGTCTTGCGCTTCTTGTCGCTCTTCATATTCGATAAATTTGTCCCAGAAGGGATGTGCCAGGAAGTCGAGACCAACTAAGCTGGCTCCGCGCTCAAAGAGACTAGATTGGGTGTTAGAACTTCACCTCAAATCGCAATCGTCGGCGGAATAGAGATAGGGAAAGGGGGGGAGGGGGACAAGTATACACGAGGGGCTGCGACCATAAAAGCAAGTAGCGAGTAAAGAAATGTCACTCCGAGGTCATCGATGAAAGGTACCAAGGCGATCAGAGGGGAGCTGTAGATGACGAGCAAGGCATCAACAAAGCCTGTCGCATAGTGTGAGAGAGTATCCCGTTTGGTCAGGGGGCCTTTTGAAGGCAGATCTCACCAGCACATGCGTCGGCAGCGACGTGCGAGGTTCTCAAATACAAGCTGTGCAAGGGCTGCTTGCTTGTTCGAGATCTTTTCCTTCGCTTCCTCAAGGGTAGCTGCATCGAAAGCTCGGTTAAAGGGCAGGAAAACCATGGTGCAATACTTACTCTCGAACAATTTGGGGGTCATGAGTTGTCTCCATCTTGAACGAGCAATAGTCGGTCCAGAGGTCGACGGAGTTGGTGATACTCGCACACCCTCGCTCATAGACCTGTTGAATATGGGATCAGTTGCTGCCATTTGACGAAGAGAATAATGAAGTCTTGCGCAATCCTTACCATCTCGGCTGCCTCTGGCCCGGCAATGTTGAACTCCATGTCCGCGTATTTCTTCCAATATCCAAAAAGGAGGGGGAACTTGTGCAGAAACCGGTCGTAGGCATCGCGAAAAATGGCAAGTGCTTGAGGACTTGAGTTGCGATTCAGACCCCCCTCCAAAGTTTCGGCAGATTTGACGTAGTTTTCCCACCCTTCAAAGCTGTCGGGATCAGCCTCCTGCATTGACACAGATCAGCTTCCCGTGACTGGGCAAGAGCGATGGGTTTTTGCAACGAGGACAAACAAAACCTACCACATCTGCCCGGTACTTGTTCACCGCAGCATATTCTTCTTCTGCGCCCCCAAAGCCGGCGAATTCACTCATGATCGCTTGTCACAGGTCTCTTGACCGAAGTAAGGATCCTGGACGCGACAGCGTGGGCGATGTCGAAAAGGCAAAACGAACGACGCGCAGAGAAAAATGCAATTTGCGAAGGTAAGACGGCTGGGCCTAGACTATTCGACGAACGCGCGCCGTCAAGCAGCCAAAGAACGATGTTGCGTCGACTCCAGAAGTGTACAAATCGAATGATCAGCGAACACGCGAAGAAGTGCTCGAATACGCAAATACAGATGCAGGTAGTTGTTCCGTGGCAGCATCGTTATTTTCGGAGCTTGCCGCTAAAGCGCAGTTCAACCTTCATGAGGGCCCGAAGGCAGCTCGGCCACAAATGTGGGGCGAAACACACCAATCAAAATTTTTGAAGGGAACAAAACAAGCGCTCCTCTCAGCCAAGGGGTGGGGAAATTCCGTGACTAAGCATAGACAGGAGAAAAAGCTTGGCCATCGGAAAATGGAAACGGTTTATGTTTTTTCTTTTCAAACGGGCTGGTGATGATTAGTATCACATACAACATGATAGGAAGAGAATGAACGCTCTCATCAAGAGAGCATGATCTCAAGTTCAAATCTGAAGCTCAACAAAATCAAGAAGCATCCGTGCTGATTTCCCGAAGCCTGCTTTCGGTAGGATGCCGTGGCAGTCCGCCTGAGATGAACTCTCGCGGATGTGTTATATGCGTCGCTGCGCTGTTCTACGCAGCTTCAGGCCGACATCTTCTTATATTCAAAATTTTCTTGTCATTTTAGAATTCTTTTTACTTGGCCCGGATGGTATTTCAATGCACCAATGACTTGTTTCGGCAGTTGACCGCTGCCACCACAGTTGGCATACGAACAAGTCGCTGATGCCAAATTGTTGGGATTCATTGATCATGTGTTCCCGAAAGAACGTGTTTCAAGATTTATGACATGCAATTGTCCTCTTCCCGTTCCCATTCCCGTTGTCATCTGTCCAACAGAGGCAGGGTTTACCTCTTGAGATGCTGCCGGGGAGAAGAACTGACGACTTCCTCAGGATTTTGACAGAGCCGCCATACAGCCGATTTCGGCCAACACCGTCGTCGCCAGGTAAGTACAAGGCGGTAATGCGCTCGGTCTCCAGGCCGTCAATCAGACCTGGTTCGTGATAGACGTCGGCTGGAGCTCCAGCGATGCGGACGCTGCTGCCCACAAAGCCGGGACATTGGTCAACGTAAAGATCAGAACTGCTGCTGTACGCGCTGGGCAGGATGATCCGCACACCTTCATGAACGACGCTAGCTATGACGAGCCGGTAATCGCGAGCTACGGTAAGGATAATGTGACAGGTTTGAGGTCTGTGCAGCGAAAACATGATCCAAACGATAAATTTCAGAAATTGGTGCGCGGCGGTTTCAAGCTGCCCAAGGACTATTTCTCAAAACGAGGCCGAGTATGGAGATATTTTGTTGCAAGAGTCCTGTGAAAGCTTTCCTTTTTCTGTGCTCCGGGATCGCACACAAGATATCGTCCTATATTTGCACAGTGATTTTTCAGCGAGCTCTTTTGAATTGTCGAAGCATAATCATCTCCGGCTTAAGAGGTGCCAGATGTCCAGAAATCACGGTTGCCGCACCCTCGTTACCCTCTTGTTGCTTTGATCAAATACTAGCCATCATAGTAAGATCAACATGACGGAGTGTGACGTGCAAATAGAAGCGGTTTACGTTCTGATGCTGTCGCTTTCTCCCTCAGAAAGGTTCTGCCCAGAGGACAAAGTTAAAAGGGCGCACAGAATGGGGGCTCGGAGCAGAGAAATCTGGAAAGCTACGTGAGCCACGCTGAAGTCATTGAACCAAAGTCATCCCAAGCGCGTCATTTCACGATCAGTACATTCTGAATGTGCAAAATTGCCTTCTTAAGCCGGTGACCGACACCAAGACCAGCACAACTGCAGTCTCGGCCCCGAATAAGCTGTGCCATCTCACCATGTTGCTGGGTGGCCACCGACTGATCCCAGTTCGTAATGCTGACTTCCCGCCCTCTCCCACCAGAGCCTCAACACCCACGCCGCCACGAGCGCCTCCCTCGTCCTCCCCTCCATCTCCTTCGTGACAAACAACCTCGGCCCGGGCAATTCCCTTGCCAGCAGCTCGCCCTCAGTCCCTGCTGACGGCGACGAATCACACCACTCAAAGGTCACTACATTCCCACCAGTACTTCCCCTCCTCGACGCGGGCCGCGCCTCAAATATCGGCCCCCGGGGCAGGAGAATGTGCTTCTCCAGCGGATGCTTCGCCACGCGATGTACCCGAAACCCGAGCCGCGTGGACAGCAGCCGCGGACGAAACGTGCTCAAGCCGAATGAGCACAGACTGTGCTTGGACGCCGCATCGGCGTGATACAAGAACACAGGAGCTGTGAGAGCCGCAGGGTGCTTAAGATTCCACATATGTCGCTTCTGGGTGGTGATGGTGTGGTGCAGCCCGCCGCCGTCCTCGCTGGGATGCATCCTGAGGGAGCGGTCGAGGCGGTGAACTGTCACGACGCGCGTTGTGTCCCGCAGGTCAAGAGGCTGCTGTGAGAGCTCAAACACAGCAGAGGCCGAGGAGGGCGTACTGCTGCCGAACTGGTCCAAGTAGATGAGGCTCTGGGCGATGAAGAAGGTGGCGGGGGGCAGCAGAGCCGAGGCATCGCTGCTGCTGGGACCTTCAGTGTACGGCGGGGGATCCATCACGACGCATGTTGATGCAGAACGAAAGGATGGCGAATGAATAAAAGATGGAAGGGAAGTCGTTCGTTAGAGTGTCGCGGGAGTGCTCATGGCAACGTAACCCAATGTTAATGCGACGGGTGGCGGCCGAATGGGGATTAGCAGCGCCTTTGCATCTGAGATGGCTTCACTCGGGCATGTCCGTGGAATCGTCACAGAATGAACACGCATCGACGAAGTTACAGTCATTCATGTCGGCGGGCAGGATCATGTTGAAGGGGGCGCTTTTTGAAGCTTGAGCTGTCTCGAACCTCGGCGACGACGTCACGTGCGCGCGATGAAAGATGACATTCCGTTCTTATGCTCATCTCGTCTCATCTCATCTTATTTGATTGTATCTAGCTCGTTACTCACAAGAAAGAAGAAAACTCTAGAGCCGCGTTCCCATGTCGGTATGCGTCAAGAACACCAGGCGCAAAGTACAGTATGATGTCTCCGGAGCGGGCTATTGGCTCTGGGTGGATGACCTGCGTCGGCAATATTGGCGACATCGTGGCACTTTTGCCTTCCGGAAAGAACCCCCCCGAGTATCGCACAACTTATTCCCTGGTCCTTGCTATGGATGCTTTCTGTCCTTTTTCCTTCGCAGGTCACACACTGATCGTCGGGGTCCACGAAGAGCGGGAGCTCTGGAAGGAATGGCGAAGGCAGCAAGCAGTACAAGTTATACTATTAGAATTGATTGTTCCAGTCAATCGTTGACATGGTGCCATTCTCACCAAGCGGGAGAACTCCTTCAGCATGATGGGAAGAGAATGAACGCTCTCGACATTAAAGCATGATCTCAAGTTCAAATCTGATGCTCGAAAAAGTGAATAAGCATCTGTGCTGGTTCCCCGAAGTCTGCTTGCTTATTGCTCTCTCTGCATGCACAAGTGGCTTCTTATTCAACAACCTGCTGCGCATTTCAGCGTCTTATTCCTTCTACGATTGTAAATGTATCCTTCGTCTGGCTTTTGCTTCGAGCAGCATTCGCATCGCGATATCGGCTTCATCGTGATATTCTCATTTATGCAAAAACAAGAGGAAGCTCGGACCGTGAGCAATGCTTCATTACTTTCCAGCTGCGCTTGACTTGATAGAATTCGGCATACCCTTTAAGTCAATCAATTCCTTGTCAAAACTTGAGAGTAATCTTTGTGCGCGGCCGTAAGAAGCATCATCAATGTTCTAGGTCATTGCATGTCGGTTAGTGGGCTATGCCTTCTTACAAAGCACGCGCAGTGCACAGACGCCGCAATCGCGGCAACAATCAAGACGGCAACTTCGCACATTCAAAAATTTTCTGTGATGTTTCTTGTTGAGGTCAAGCTGTGCTAACAACGACCACTCTTTTCATCGCATCCCCTGCCGTCGCAACGTGGGGCTGGCGCTTAAGCTTTTTCCTGACTTGGACGTTCCACTCGACCGACGTCATCCCAAACACGACACAAGACGAGCCCAGTGAGGGCGACACAACAAACATTGGTCACTTCGTTCAGCAGATGCGTGGCACGCGGAAAGAAGACCCCCGGAGAAGCCCGTCTTGTCTCTTCTGCTAGGCGCCTTCCAATGTTTCGCCCTCGATGGAACATTCGCAGAGCTCATGGGCCGCGCAGGCCCCTCCCCCGGACAAGTCGAGCGAGCTGTATATCAAGGACCATCCTCACCGATCGATTGCGATAGTCTCGTCCTCACACGCTCTAATCCTACGTTATAGCTCCTCCGCGAGTGGCGATGTTCCTCACAATGGTTCCATGACGTCTTTGCACTCTATCAAGTCGCGTAATGGCACAGACTCGCACACTTCGAAATGCATGGTTGAACTGGCCCCTTTGTCGCCGCAGTTGCTCAAGGACTTTCGACCTCTGACCCCGCGCCCTATATACGGCACCTTGGGACTGACTACGGCTGACGGTGAAGTGTTTCTCTCCGTTATAACGCGAGCAACCAGAGCTGCTACCATTAGACCTGGAGAGACCATCGAACAAATATCAACAGTGGATTTCTATTGCCTAAGCAGTGCGAATTACGATGATGTCGTGCCTCTGGAGCCTGCTGAATCCGACTTTTCGGACGCTGTGTCAACATACAGCTCACAAGTGACATATGGGCAGACTCTGGGCCGAAGAGAGGTTCCTTTGGAACACCCATGCCATGAGTTGCGGAAGCTGCTCAGTAACGGTTCTTTCTACTACAGCACCGACTTTGACTTAACAAACAGATTACAAGATAGGTTCGCCTCCAACGCCCCTGCGTACACCTCTGCAGCCGCAGTCACCCGCTCTCTTGACTAACATTAGTCCAGATCCATCAACCCTAATTCATTCGACATTGACAACTTCGACGATCAATATTTGTGGAACTCGTTCATGGTTCGTCCGCTGGTAGAGTTTAGGTCCCGGCTTATGCCGCCAGAGAGAGAGGCGTTAGATTCATCTCGAATTTTGACGTCCGCCACGAGGGGCTTTTGCAAAACAATGACTATCCCTCAAAGCGCCTCACCTCTCCGAGAGCCCAAGACCGGGATGCCCTCCTACCTCAGTCTAATTTCGCGGCTCTCTTGTCGCCGGGCTGGCACTCGTTTCAATTCCCGAGGCATTGATGATGATGGAAATGTGGCCAACTTTGTGGAAACAGAAACCATATTCTGCAGTCCGGCGGGTACCTTGTTTTCTTACGTACAAGTTCGCGGATCTGTACCGGTATTTTGGGAACAGGCCGCGGACTTGCTGCCTGGTCGACAGAAGATCACTGTGACGAGGTCACCGGAAGGAACTCAGCCGGCTTTCAACAGGCACATCGAGGATCTAGAACAAATTTACGGCGCGGTCCACATCATCAATTTGTTGAGCGACACGAAGCCTGCAGAGGTCGAGCTCAGCACACTATACCGAAAGGCCATCCGGCTCTCTCCATACAGTCAGTCAAGCAGTGGCAGTCCAGAACACGCTTTGCTAAGAGACACCCACTACGATTTCCACGCGGAGACGAAGGGCCCTGCTGGATATGAAGCAGCCAAGGATATTCGTCGATACATCGAAAACTCTACAGACAGTTTTGCATACTTTCTTGCCGAGGCTGACGATGCGACAGATGTGTCGGCAGATCCTCGCCGCAGACGGACAATCGTCGTTCTGCAGCAAGACGGCGTGTTTCGCACCAATTGCCTGGACTGTCTTGATCGCACAAATCTTATCCAGACCCTCATCTCGCAAATGGCTGTCGAGGCCTTCCTAGCCCACAGAAGTGAACACGCGGCATCGGACTTCTGGTCAAGGCACGCCAGCCTGTGGGCCGACAATGGCGATTCTTTGTCTAAAATCTACGCCGGGACAGGCGCTCTTAAGTCGTCTTTCACTCGCAGCGGCAAGATGTCCTTTGCCGGCGCCATGGCGGACGTGCGCAAATCCGTACAACGCATATATCATAACAATTTCGTCGATCCGTCGCGTCAGGTGACCATTGACATGCTACTTGGCCGCAACATTGGGCAGGCTCCAGTGCATTTATTTGATCCCATCAGCGACTTTGTTGCGATTGAGTTGTCGAAGCGAAGCGAAGAGTTCACATCGTCGGAGAGTATCAGCATTTGGACCGGGACGTTTAACCTTAATGGTCGCACCGATGGAGTCGGACATGATCTGTCTCCATGGCTCTTCGGACTCTCTGACGCCTCGGAGCAACCAGATATCTTCGTCGTCGCGTTTCAAGAAATCGTTGAGTTGAGTCCTCAGCAAATCATGAACAGCGACCCGTCGAGAAAACATTTGTGGGAGGAAGCCGTTAAGCGTGCACTGAACCAACGACAAGCTGGTCTGCAAGGGGATAAATATGTTTTGCTGCGCAGCGGTCAGCTTGTCGGCGCGGCCTTGTGCATCTTTGTCAAAACGTCGAAGCTGAACAGGATTAAAAATGTCGAGGGAGGCGTCAAAAAGACTGGGCTTTCAGGAATGGCCGGGAACAAGGGCGCAGTTGCCATCCGCTTTGACTATGCCAATACGCATATATGCTTCGTTACAGCGCATTTGGCGGCTGGCTTCTCTAATTATGATGAGCGAAATCGGGACTTCAACACGATTCACCATGGCCTGCGTTTCCAGCGTAACAGAGGCATTGAGGACCATGGTCAGTTCTTGCGCACGTTGGGACGATGAATTCATGGCTGACAACTGACTCTCGCCCCTCTTAGATGCCATTATCTGGATGGGGGACTTCAACTACCGTATTGGATTGGGCCTGGATCGAGCAAAGGCTTTGGTCAAGAAACGAGACATAGCAACCCTGTACGAGAATGACCAGCTCAATTTGCAGATGGTCGCTGGACTCGCATTCCCATTTTATTCGGAAGCTCGTATCAACTTTATGCCTACCTATAAATTCGACGTCGGTTCTGACAACTATGACAGCTCGTTGGTCTTGCCACTTTCCTCCATTTTTTCCGGCTTCGACGAGCAGACTTGGGACTGACATGACTTTGGCAGTGAGAAAGCTCGGATCCCCGCCTGGACAGATCGCATACTCAGAAAAGGTTCGAACCTTCGACAACTGTCATACGACTCTGCGCCGCTCCGATTTTCCGATCATCGACCAGTGAGCGCTACATTTGAATGCAGAGTGAACATCGTCGACGAAAGGGTTCAGGAGAAGATTAGTCGTGAGCTTTATCAACGACGAAAGGCTGACGTTGGCGACGCCACCGCCAATCTTGGCGAGGGTGAGGATTCAGAGGACGGAGATCTCATCGGCTACGACTCTATCGAGCCAGGCCTGCCTCCAGCCAGCTCAGACCGTCAAAAATGGTGGCTGGACAACAAACAGCCAGCCCGCGCACAGATCACGGTGCCTGACGGACAAGACGGTACACCAATGATCTTGAACCCACATCGTCCATCGAATCCCTTCATCCAAAGCGAAGAGCCGGACTGGGTTTCAGTGTCTCGGCCGTCGCCTGGATTGTCGAGCCTGTCGAGCTCGCCTTTTGAGCATATCTCGTTACCGCGTGCAATGGCGGCCGGCCAGGACCCCATATCGAGAAAGCAGCTTACGCCGCCGGTGCATGACCAGCCAACGCTCATGGCTCGCACGACGAGAGTCAAAGCGGACGACGAGATAAGCAAGAAGAATGATGCATCCAGGACGGCGGCACAAACACCACCACCGCCTCCCCCGCGACGGCGCCAGACAGCAAACTCGAGGCCGAGCCCACCACCGGCACCAGCGTCACCCGCCAGAGGCAAGACTCTGCCACTGTCATTGGGCACGCGACGATCCGCTGCCTTGCAAGCTCCCTACCCGCGTCCATCAGGAATATCACAGCAAATCTCAGCCGCGTCCAAAAGCGGGAGATCCCCTCCGCCAGTGGGCAAAAAGCCAGCGCACCTCGCGACAGGCTCACCTCTCTCAAAATCGGCAGCTTCTACAAACAATAGATCTCCTCCTGGCTTCGATGTTGCCTCCCAAGGGCCGCCACTCCCTGCACGTTCGGCATCCACGGCACGGCAAGCCGGTCAACATGCCTCTTTAACCCAAAAAGCTGTCACCCATACTCAACAGAAGCATCGGCAAACCAGCTTCGACGCAGGCGGCTCTGCGGTTCGCGACAAAGCATCGGCCGCTGGTGCCACGACCACCGCGAGTCTCGTAAATAGACATCACGATTCGACCTCCAGCGGCTTGGGTCAAAATGCTTCGCCTACTGGTGCAGACCTCTTGGGCGCCCTCAGTGAAGGGTCTGAGGGAATAGGCAGATGGAAGACGCTTCAGCCTTCGAGATGAGGAAAAGGATGCGAGTCTGAGAGGAAGAAAGCCCAGCAACCATGAATCACAATCTTCAGTCCCCTGATTGAATTGGTACATGCCCGTTTCTGTGCTCGAATCTGGCCGACACGGCCGTGACGAGTCGTTGTGAAGCAGTCAAGAAGAAATGGTTTCAAGTCCGGCCTGAAAGACTGGGAACGCGCGGATCCATCAGCATGCCAAAGTCGTTTCGGTGGCATTTCTAGCTGAGGCCGAGACAGCAAGGATGCAGCAATCAATAGGGCTGTCCCAATCTAGGCGCGCCGCCGCGGGTGTCATCCACATCGCGGCCGAACAAGGAGCTGAAACCCGCGGTGCTATTCGATCACAGTTTAGGAACAACCGTGGTTAGCGGCGTGGCGGAAAGATACACCGGTAGAGGTGTAGAGTTTGCAGGCATTGTTCTCGTAAGCCGGATTCAGTGATTTGTCCAACTTGTTGACAGGCTACCGCATCAGTGGCATTTTCCCGACAAGACGGTTGATGTGGAGGGCAGGACAGTTTGTGCACACATTTTTCGCTGTGCGACTGCGTGATACCAGAAAAGGTCAACTCTTCGCTCGAGCTCGATGGGCTGAGGACTGTGGTAGCAAGGAGGAATAGTACTACTACATATATTTCGCATGGCTCCGGAAATGGCACTGGCCGACTGCAGTGGACCTCAAGTGCAGCATTATCATGCTACATATGTATGCCTCGGTGAGAAGCTTGGAAGGACGACATGTCCTACCTGATCCCAGCGTATCAGACTTTGTCAAATTTCCATAGCATAAGTGGCCAGCACACACATTACGATCAGCGATCACTTCAACAGGCTGTCGATGCCAGCATAATTTGTTGCGGCAAGAGGTGGCTGCGGCAAAAGGTGGCTGCGGCAAAAGGTGGCTGCGGCAAAAGGTGGCTGCGGCAAAAGGTGGCTAGTCGACTGGCCAACAGAGTTTCTTTGTTGTGCCTTGTAGCCTATTACTACCGGGACATGATTACATGCTCCAATCGTAGTCGGGTGTTATTTCTGGAGGGTCATGGGAGGGCTGATCGAGTGGCGCACGCACGGTCGAAGGACGGGTTCGTGGAACTGCTGCCGCTGTCCGACGCGCCAGCGGCAATGAACAGAGCTACTCGTAGCGGTATCCGTAGGGTCGGCCACTCCGACCAGTTGCAGCGTGAAGGGTTGCAACGCATGGCGTTGGCTGGCGGGTAGCGTGGTATTCTCCGCATCTTGTGAAGGCTCTCAAGTAGTAATAGTGCAGTGTCTGGCGTGGCTGACCGCTGCAGGCAAACCACACGGCTAGAAGTCGTGGTGGAGTCGTCGTCAGCACTGTGTGCCCGGGTCGACGAGCGCAGGGACAAGGTCATACTTTTTCCCCTCGAACGATGTCAAGTTTAAAACCTCGAAGGATGGGCTGATTACTGATGCTACTTATCTCGTGGTGAACAATCGAGATAAGTGACCACGCGCAAGCCATTCGCTCGTGGGATGATTATTAGCGGGAAGGGGCGGCGGTAAAGGCTGCTGGGTCCGTGCGCCCCCCCAACGATGCTGAGATGCGGCCCTTGCCCCAAGCAACTAGCAGCTGGTCTGCCAACGGCTCGTGGTCAGCAGTGCGCCGTCTTCCTTTTCCTTTGGCCTCAGGATCCATCGCCGGAGAATCGCGGACCCTTGTCGAAGCGACAATATCTTCTGCGTCCGACCAGTGACGATGCGACCGCGGCACTTGATCACAGCGGAACATTCCGTCGTTGCGATTGCTGACACCTCAATAAGGTTTGATCGCTGATTGATTATTTGCTGATTTATTAGCTTTGTTTTGTCGGTGTGCGAAGTTCTCTCCCCCGCCTCACCCGTTCCCTGCTGTCCCACCTCCATGCACGGCATCGTCGAATGGCCACGAGACCGAAGGCGGGGGGGGGGGGGGGTCCTGCCGCAACGAAAAAAAAAAAAAAACTTAAAACTTGCTTGTTGATTGATATCGAGAGAAGAGAAGCCGAGGAGCGACCAGCCAAGTGACTGATCATTCATTCACGGTGTCGGACCCCAAGCTGACGAGCACCGACCAGCAAGGCGGCCACTTCCCCTTGTTCGTCCTTTTCACCCGAACCAGTTCGCTGATGCTACGCAGGACCAAGGTCGACTACGGACGACTAGCTTGGGCTAGCTGCCGCGGCAAACGCCATCAGTCAATCACCATGAGGCGTGCGCCCCTCCCCTGCCCTCGAACGGCTCCCTTCCTCCGCATCAAAACAAATCACCAGGCGTTGTGGCGGACGCCAGAACTCGTCCGGTGCGACCAGAAGTCGACAGCCAGGCTCACCGGCTCCACGGCCGCGCACACTGCACTCCTTTATGGAGCAGAGTCATCGGTCGGTATGGTTACTGATCCTTGCTGTCTGTCAATGGGTCATCGACAGACAGTCTGTATTAGTTGTGTTTGGCAGTCCGCTTGTCGTTAAAAAGCGGCTGGCGCCCACTACCATCGATTGGTCCAGGATCCCTTGTTATTTGATCTCGACTTGATACATTGTTTCTGGAAGGAAACTTCTCGGACGACAGTGCATGTATCAACGTTACTTGATCAGAGATTGATTCCACACATACATACATACATATGTATATGCACACTTCCACACTCTCTGCTCTTCTTTTCTTCTCCGCCAAGGTTCTACTGTACTGAACAAGAGGCAAATTGCCATCGCGGCTCACCATTGTCGAACCCCAGTTTGCAGACGGGCTCTTTGGGAACTTCGTGACTTGCATATCCTTGTCGCGGCCCATTCCGATCGGGGACCCAGGTCTGGGTATTCCTCGACCCTGTTCAGGCCATTTCGGTTGGCTTTTACCCTCCAGCCTCTCAGCCTGCGTTCCAGAGACTGGTCTGCTCCGACACAGACACGTCGCCCTGTTCACAAAGGCTTGAACGGTCCGAAAAGCAAGAGCAAGAATCTTCTTCTGCCCACTTGTTTAACCTTCTCCGAGTCTACCTTGCACTCGACTTCGCTGGACGCGGGGCGGCACTTGTGACCCACAACTCATCAGTCAGTTCCTTATCACGTCCTCCAAGGACCGGTCTGGCCAAGACAAAGTGTGGCATCGCGAGGGCGACGAGGTCTCACTTTTTCAAATTACAGTCTACGGAGTAGTGCGTAGTAGTATTTGAAATTGGAAAAGACTGTCGCAGCCCACCTCGGATAGTGCGGGCAGGTCAAGGCTAAATTACTTTTTGATCTTTATTTGGCTCTTTTTCCTCACTACGCTGCGCGACTTGTCTCAGAGCTGGCAACGGATTTTAATCAGGACCAAGTAATACGATAGTCGAAGACATCCGGGGGCCGGGGACTTATACATTCGTGATTCTCTGCATCGCGACAAAAACTTTTTGCACACGAGAAGCTTTTTTCGCAGCACAACGCCTTCAGCGCGCCCTGTTCTCTCCCACTCTCTTCTTCTCATTTTGCCTCTCACCATCATCTCCATTGGCTCCGTTGTCAACGAGAAAAAAAAAAGGGAGAACTACAAATCCCTTCACATTCAGACAATGGCCACACCAAGATCAACCATCTCATCTTCAACGCAAGACCGCATCCTCATCTGGCGTTCAGAAGTCGCCTCCGCAGTAGACGACACCGTCTCGACAGTCGCCAGCTCCACCGGCGTCACATCATCACTATCCGACAGCCAATCCTCCGTCGAGCAGTCCCTCTCACAAGGCCCCAGCGGCGCCATTGCGCGCGGCCGTCGTTTCTGGCGCCGCATCGCCCGCCGGCTTTCAGGAGCTCGCTTCGTCGACTCCAGACACGACGAGGACGACGACCCCCCGCCGCCGTCCCGAACGGCCATGTACCGCGCCCTGTTACCCCCCGGGGACGCACATGACCTGCCCCTCGAGGATAGCAGCGACGAGAACCCCGCGCCTGGGAAGGGGAGACGCCGAGAGATGCGCGAGCGTCTGGAGAGGGCAGCACGGCTGTTGGACCAGCACGCACCGCCGGCGGCATGAGGGGGGGCACCGACAACACAGTGAAGGTCCCTCGTCACGACAAGGTCAACAGAAGCATTAACGGCATCATGCGGGCGTTGAATCAAGGAGTTTTTTTTGGGTGTAAAGCATTGCGTCTATCAAACACGTCCACTTGGTCGTGCGTAGTATTAATAAACCATATCCTGACCACATCATCCGCACATTTTGATGCAATGACGAAAAAAAAAGCCAGCTCTAAGTCGGGCGATGAAGTACCTCTAGCCACAACGAGGGCCCAGCCGTGAATCGATCTGTAGGATGCCCTACCTCGCGTCTCCTTGGACGGTAGACGACCAGATATACGAGCCTATAGGCTGCCAAGAAAATCTACATGCGCGTGCTCGTCTACCGAAAGTCCAGTTACAGTGACGTCTTAATCGTCAATCGCCCGAACATGCCCGGCCTCGCGTCTTCTTTGACGGCTGACGACCCTGTATACGAGCCAACTTGACCTACAGGCTGCCGAGAAAACGTACATCTCGTCTATGATCAAGTCCAACAAGGGGTCAAGGACCCGACAATGGCATAAATGGGGAAAAATGGCAACGAGGAAGAAAGCGGCAGACATGGCCGAGAGCCAGTTTCGTCCGAGATCTGTCATCAGATTGAACGGCCAGTTGTTGCAAAACTACGATATTCCATTCGTGCTTTGGCCCCAAAGACAAAGAAATGGACGACAGCGAGCAAAGACATGTAAGCGAAAGAAAAACCCACGTGAATCGTTTCGCGAGGTGACGTTTTATTTGGTTTCTTGCTCATGTTTTTTTTTCTCTTCCTCCATCTTTCATATTTGATTAAAGAAAGGACCGCCATGAACCCCTCTTCCCGTTTGCCATAACGTTTCAAGAACAAAAGAAGAAACCAATCGCGGAAGCGCACCTGCGCGCATCATCACCAGCTGTTTACCAACCTGAAAAGACACGATCCCATTGTTCCTCACGCGCACCAGTGTGCAGAGAGGAGGAGGGCCTTGAGCGCGAAAAACAAAGCAACCCAGTCCAGACGCGACGTGGGAGTGTCATTCCCACCGAGATGCTCATGATATCGGCGGGTGTGAAAAGGTCAAGGATATCTAGTTGGTGGTTTCGGTGGCGGCAGCAGGCTCCTCGGTTTTGATCTCCTCAGCAGGCTTGTCGGCAGCTTCTGCATCGTCCTTCTTGGAACCATCAGCAGCACTGCCGCCTTCGGCCTCGGCGTTGTCGGATGAGGTCCACAGCGTCAGGTTGTCACGCAACAGCTGCATAATTAGTGTGCTGTCACGGTAGGATTCCTCAGAGAGCGAGTCGAGCTCGGCGATAGCATCGTCGAAGGCCTGTTTGGCAAGATGGCAGGCACGATCAGGTGAGTTCAATATCTCATAGTAGAAAACGGAGAAGTTGAGCGCGAGACCCAGGCGGATGGGGTGGGTGGGAGTCAAGTCAGTCTGAGCGACATCCGTGGCATTCTAAAAATCTTGTTAGTGCGGTCCAACATGTCAGAGGTCCGGCGACCCCGTCGACTTAGCCTCATTTTGCGCCAGCCTGGACCATGGCGCAAGATTGGTAGTGACGAACCTTGTATGCCTCGTGAGCGGCAGTCGCGGCACCCTTGCGCTTCTCGCCCGAAGCAAATTCGGCAAGATATCGGTGGTAGTCACCCTTCCTGCACGTCCAAAACCGCATTAGCAAGGGTCAAAGTGCAACGGGATGTACGAGCAAACTCGGAGACGTTCGATCTGGAAAGATCCCGCCCAGCATTTGTGTAGGGATTGATGGGCACAGCTTTGACGTACATCTTGTGATAGAAAACCTTGGATTCGCCAGTAGCGGCGTTGGGAATGAGAGATTCGTCCAGAACGTTCAGCACGTCTTCGCAGACCTTCTCCAACTCGAGCTCGATCTTGGATCGATATTCCTTAATGGTGGTTACGTGCTTGTCGGAACCCTTCGACTCCTCCTTCTGCTCGATGGAGGAGATGATGCGCCACGAGGCACGGCGCGTGCCGACAACATTCTTGTAGGCGACGCTGAGAAGGTTTCGCTCGTCGACGGTGAGCTCGCCACCGAGCTTGGCAACCTCCTTCATGTACGTAACCATTTCATCGTAACGCTCAGCCTGCTCGCAGAGGCGGGCGAGGAAAGTCTTGCTATATTGCACATCGCGACAAAAATGTCAGTTTTATCTCCGCGGTCATCCCGTTCATTTCGTGTTTTGGGGTTCGGAGAGGTTATCAGAGGGGCCGAGAAGAACGAACCTCTCACGCTAAAGAAGTCACAACTGTCAGCATGATTTGTTTTTTTTTTTATCTGAGATGCAGAAGAAAGGTGAAGAGCATTGGAGGAGAGGGGGCGAATTAGGGTCTGGGATGGGGGCGGGGACAATGCAACGACTCGAAGGTCGAGAATCAGAAGGCACGTCGCTCCGATGAACGTTCTGAGCACATCAAACCCATGCGCAGCGTCGCTTGCCCAGGCGTTGAATGGGAGAGATGGTGGTGGCCGCGAAGGCGACGGGTATCGAAGAAACCAAAGGAAAAGATTGTGCCACGCGCACGAAACGTCGGGAAAGTGAACATACCTCAGTCGTCATTGTGTTTCTCTGTACAGCGTAATGGAACGGGGACTATAATCGAAATCGTGATCGTGAGGAGAAAGATGAGAAAAGGATGATGCAAACGTAGTGTGGGAGACGACACGAAGTTCGGGAGGGTCCTGCAGATAAGGCGTTGAAGGGACGAGATGAGGGGGTGGGTGTTTATATTTTGATTGTGGATGCACGAGATGTGGTAGGTTTTGGCTTTGGCTCTGGCTGGGCCAGCCTCTCTCTCTCTCTCTCTCTTTCTCCTGATCAGTGTGGCCGGTGGGGGATCCTTTTCGTGGGGGGGGGCTCTTTGGGGGAGGCCCGGTTGATTTTGGCACGCAGGGCAGCAGGGCGGCTCAGACAGGCGGTGCCGTCCAGGTCAGGTCACGAAGACGCGTACCTTTCCACATAAAAGACGTGCGGGGGTACGCACAAATTGCGCCCCTCCTCGCCCTCGTGACTGGCAGTCTCAGGGAGGGGCGCCAGACTGAACAGCTCCGTGCTCCTCGACCCCTCTTCACTTTCGCAGAGCAACTCTCGCCTGCTCATCGCTGTCGTCTTGCCCGTGTGCGAAGTCGCACGAAAGACGCAATCACCCAATCCCGGTGGCCATCTCACTCTGGGTTGGAGCACCGTCCAGCCGCCACCGTGCCGGCTGACCAGCTTCCATTCCGCCGGCGCACGCCTCCGAACGTCTCAAGACCACTACTCCGGATCAACCGACGAGTGGCAGTGAGCTGCCATTCGCTAAGCAAAAAGTTGGGTAGTCAGTCAGTCAGGGTGAGCACCTCATGCTCACGAGGGAAATGACTGTGGACGGCGCCAGCGGGCTTAGGCCACCGACAGTGGAGCCTGCAGGACCTGGCCTGGATGCATTTGGCCTGCTTCACCGGCCCTGCGTTGGTCTCAATGCCCACGCGGTCAACAATGATGATGTGGATACGCCACGGAAGGTTCAGGTCAACCGAGTAAGCAAGCGCAACCAGTCGACAGCCGTGGTCACGAAGCAGACGAAACGCGAATCAAGCCGTCTGATGAAGCACAGCGCAGCGCAGCACAGCACAGGGACTCTGCGTCGTGCAATACATGTCCAGTCAACTGCCCTCTGATCCGTGTTACCTGGTTCGATCCAAGCGCCGCCGCCGTCCGAGAGTGAGAGGTCGCTGTCACTCGACCTGCCCCACCCTTATGCGTGCGCTGCTTGGCGGAAACTGTGACCCTCTCGCGGCGGAAGCTGACGGGAACAAAGGCAAAACACATCGTGTGCATGAGTAAAGTACGTGCGGAACTGTAGACCTCCTCGAGCCATCAGCCTCCTGATCCTGTTGCCATCTATCTGCTTTGAATGGCTCATTTCCATGAGTGAATGCAAACCAAGTACGATCGAATTTTCACGTGAGCGACAAATTCCGCTTTTCGGTCTCGTCGTACTATGCACAGCTTCGACATTGAATCTTCGCTGTAGCACTAGACCACTCGAGCTGACCCCCCCCGAAGCTGTGCCTAAAGAAAGAAACGCTTGGTAAAAACGAAAATGTGTCGTGTTACGATGGCCCGGGCGCCACCCCCATCCCGTTACAGGACCAAACGCCGAAGCCGAATCCCAGCCCAACACCACCACTCTCTCTTCGTCTCTGCAGTGAAGCAATCAGGTCAGATTAGATTGGCTGCTTGTCAGCCCGCGACGCGACAAGGCCACACAACCCATCCGCACACCTTCAGTGCAGATCTCTTGGCCGCTCAGCTCCCGTCCGATTCTGCCTCGTCGGCGCATGAACTGCACAGCCCTCATGAAACCCGCAAAGTCGGTACGGCGAAATGAACAAGCTGATGCAGCATGGTATCCACCGACATCGATCTCCCTCCCGGCCGGTCTGAGTCTTTGACCCCCCCGGAGTCCCTTTGCCCCCTTCGCTGCGGGAGGCCGGACACCCTTCACGACGGCCATCGTGTCCGTATATATGAAGCAATAAACTTGTGGCACGCGTGCAACTCGGCCCCAGGTCGGCCCAAACGCGTAATCACCGTGACAAGCGCGTCACGGCGCGGCTGCGACGGTCTCGCTGTTTAAGGCCATCGCATGATTCCATCTATATGCGATGCAGAACCGTGGGCCTCTGGAACTCGTCGAAAGATACAAGTGCCTGTATGCCACAATCAACCAAACCTGTAGCCAGACCTTCGCCTTCTCGTATTTTCAACAGCCTTGATGCTTCAAGGTTTTGATTCCCTACATCTTGCCCTCGCCTTGTGCCTACGTTCGACCGAGTCAGGCTCTGGTCAAAGACGGTGCATCACGGGGCATGAGATCCAATGCCGCGCAACAATCGGAAGCAGTCGCCCATACCGATGAGACTTGTTTCAAGCTGCATGGCCTGCAGTCACTGCATACGACATGCAAAAGAATTTTGACTGCCTTGCTTTCGATTGTCACCCAATCTCTCCCTAATACAGGCACCCCTCATACGCCAGGATGTTCGAAACGCCAATACCATACATATCCAAGTGCAAAGTATCGTATGCAAGCCTGCCTCCTTTTCCCCCCGTGATTACGAAGCAACAGAAATCGCGATCCCGCCCATACGTAAGGTATCAAGTTCACAGCTCCTCCGAGGCCTCATCGGCAAACCAGTGTCCTCTCCAATTCGCCGGATCGCCGCCCGGCACGCATAGACCAAGCCGCCAGAAGTAATCTCGATGGGCAAAGAACAGTTGCCACAGCTTGAATCGTGTAGGGATATTCCTCGCGCCAATGAATTCCTCGATCGAGTTTGAGGCGGAAGCAAAATGTAGTAACCGACGGATGGTGCCTCCAAAGATGCCAGACTCAGCCCCGATGCTACATTCGGGATCGCTGTCGCCGACACATGTTCGCACGTCGTCCTCTGTAGGCTGTAGCTCTTGCTTTGCGATGAAGATTTCTCCGCCATGGGGTCTGTAGCCCCATTCTTCGAGGGGGAGCAACGGCACTGGGTCGTTGTTGTGCGTGACGCGGCGATAGACGCGCTGCTCTGGCTCCGATGGGTCGTCTAGCCTAAATGCCCGGTCGATAAAGTGCGCGAGCTGACCGTTGCCAACGCGGGGCTCGCCAAATGTTGTCACAACTACATCTTTCCAGCCGAGCGAGAGTTTGAGCTCCAGCGCGGCGAGGCATGCGACAGCTCCCCCGAGGCTATGGCCTACCAACTTGACAGAGTAGGAGGGATGCTTCTTCTTCAAAGCTTTCAACTCCGGCAGCACAACTTCTCTGGCCGTCTGCCAGGACTGCCAGAATCCCATATGCACGGTGCAATTGTCACAAGTTGCGTTTGGAGATGCTTCTTCGCCGTCTTTGGGCGCTGGATAGGGCACGTACTCCTGCGGCACCGTGCTCAAGTCGACAACGGTGTTGGCGATGCTGTATGTGCCTCGGAAAGCAACGACAATGGCCCCGGTGCTCTCGTCTTCATCGACCGCGATGTATCCGCAGCTGTCGCCCATGAGAGGCCCGGTGCTCCATGTCGTTTGCAAGGAAAGACCTGGAAAGTCCTTACATCGGGAGAGGCAGTCGAATGGCTTGCGGACTCCGGTATTGCCTATGCAATATGAGATGTCGACTAGCCGGGATAGACGCTCTAGATCGGCAAATAGAGCTGTTGATATGCTCTTTGCGCTGCCTGATGTCTGTGGGTGGGTTTGTGCGTTGCTGTGTAAGAACGCGATGGGAAGCAGACAGACGGCCTGAGCAAAAATGCTCAGTGGGAGCTGTCTCATCATGTGTTGAAGTGAGTCTTTGATGATATCAAGACTTTTCCGTCTAGGCAGTGACAAGTAATCTCTCTGGAATGAGGACGGAAAGAAGGGGTGTCATAAGGGACTCCGAAGAGGTAAAAAATTGTCGAATGGCCAGAGCGGTTCGAGCTTGGCGAAACAGCTCTTTGAACGAGCACGGGGTCTGTACGGCAGTGACGCTTGTCGATGCGTGTATACGGGGGCTCGACAGCCGCCTTCGCATGTGTCAGGTGCTGTAGATGGTCATGCCGCAACGTTCGGTTGGCCAAAAAGACAGCAAGTAAGTATAAGATCGTGTATTTTGATCAAGGTCGACGATCATCAGGACGACAGGCGCCGTATGTAAATAACAGCGTCGGTCGACAAGTCTCGTGACTGCCTCATACACTATGATGCGTGCGAATGCCCGCAACTGCCATGCGCCGGATGCGGGGACGCAGTAGGGACGCAAACGAAAGCGGCTAGCCCACATCCAACTGCCCCACCCCAGCATTGGATGGAACTGGAACATGCACACGAGGCAGTCATTGGTTGAGCCGACAATCTATTGATTCGCATGCAAAGAGAGAATCGAACGGCGTGCGAAGCCGATGCCATTTCTACATGGCCGCATGCTGGATCCTACCTAGTCGGCCACTAATGTCTATCAGGAGATGCAAATGAACGACGAGAAAGGAAACTTTAAAACAGATAAAAACCCAACATGCCTTCATACTCTCATAGCACATCCATCGAGGCTCCTCATTCGGAGACATTGTGGCGCACGTACCCGCGGTCCATCATCAGCCTGCTTCAGTCTGTAGGTCAACTCGCATCATTCCAACCCCCCCCCCTAAAAAAAAGGATAACCTTGCAGTAGCTTTGACCAAAATATGGCATCATCCCGTCATTTCGACTTGACCAGTCACCCAACTAGTTGAAGATGTCGTAGGACCACGCAATACCTCGCTTCCTGATGACCCTGGGACGTTCAACGCTGCGTCCTGCCAAGCGTTCGCTGGGTCGCACTGTGTCAAAGTCACCGCTGTGAGTGGCACTGGCGGTCTTGTATTGGTAGCCTTGAGCAGCACGTGCCACGGGTATATTGACAGATCCAGAGGCTTCGTACTTGAATTCTCTACTTCATCGTCAGCTATCTAAAGCAAGGCCTGCAAAGAACGGTGACAAGGAGGGGTCGATTCAGTACACGGCTGGAGATCAAGCGTCTTACTCACCCTTTCTCATTCGGGCAAGCTTGCTGAATGATAGTCAACTTCTGCTCCTGGCTCTGCCAGCTAAAGGTAGCTTCGCTGTTGTCGCAAGAAAACTGCACATCGGCATTGGTCGATGCCCTCTTCTCGGGGCGTGAGTGCTCCCAGAGGAGGCAATCTGTTGGGGCGCCGGTGGCGGCATTCACATAAGTAAACTTCAAAGAAGCCAAGTCCGTGCTGTTGCGGTTCCATTTGGCCTCGAAGTGCTTAACGTGAAAGCCGCTGGGCACCTGACAGCCGCTTTTCTCGGCGTCAGCCACAAGTGCTCTGCCTGAGATATAAGCCGCGGGATGAGCAACGACGGCTGGCAGCGTGGCCACCAAAGCGAGATTGAACTTCATCTTGATCCTTTATACGTAGTGAGCGACCTTGGTCAAATCAAACGACGTCGAAGCAAGTCACGAGACTGAAAGAAAGAAGAAGTAATAGCAAACGAGACGAAGTCGACAATCAAAGGCTATACAGTGCAATAGAAGAGAAGGTGCAAAATCATCCAGATACAAGGCCGATATATACGATTCAGAAAACAACACTGATGCGGGCATAGAACGGCGCTTGAGAGGCCTTGGTCCTGCCCTCCGTACGTCAGCATGTACATATGTGTATGTGATTGTGAATGAGCGTGCATGGGTTTCCACGCACACAGTCCGATTTGTTGACCGGCATTGCAGTATCACAGCGATCTTTTCCCGAAGTGGAGGCAGAGATCTACAGCAAGGTCTGACAATGGGCAGAACTGACGCATCAATATTGTGCAGACCATGATCCGATCCATGCGTGGTGTCAAGGTTCTAGATAACGGATGAACTGGCCCGGATGAACTGGCCCCCTGGCAAGCAGGACGACCATACATGTACATATGTATGTCCACATACCGACAGGCGGACGCAAAGCATGGGAAAAGTCCGCTGGCACGAAAAAAGACGGGGCTGATGCATCGAGATCCTTGTCGTCTTCACGCCACACCGTCTTGCACATTCAATACTTCGAGCATCAGCATTCGACAGTCTGGGAGTTCCACGGCAAGGAGGGTGACTCGGCCTGTTTGCGTCCTCGAGGCAATGATGTTTCCGAAATCAACTTCCAGGTACGGAGTAGTGTCGGCGGCTTTCGCACCTGACTGGGGGAAATTCATTGGGCTTGTTGCCTTCGCCGCCACCGGACGCAAGCTGATGTGATAAGTCTTTTTTTTTTCAGCTGCCTCATTATGGACTCTCCAGCAGCCGCACAGGGTGCATAATCAGTGCCAAAACACGGAGGACATCAATGTTCAGACCCCAAAGGAGGGGCAAGTTCTGCTTTAGCTGGACGCCACATCGTACGGCGAAGAACCCGAGCATCACATCCTCGTCTTGTGCCATGCTGCGCCGTGCCAGAAAGATAGGCGCGTACGTGCGTCCAAGTCTGCATGGAATTGTGAGTCCGACACATCCTAGAACAAGCAAATGATTGCGCCTGCCTGCATACCTGAAGTGCCGTGTGCTCCGTACAAAGGGTGGTTTTGAGACTCCATTACGGAGTAGACATTGTTCTCGTTCTCACAAGATTGCGCCCTGCTTCTTACTCCGTCCGTACGCAGTAGAGGACTCCTCCCGTCTCCCGACGCTGGACTTGCCGAAGGAGGTCTGCCAAGCCCATGCTGCATTTGCCTAACAAGTGTTGCATACATGTCGGAAAAGGTATTCATGACTTGACCGGCTAAAATGGTAAATTTTGATAGGACGGAGTTCAATGCTGGTCTCTGTCCCCTGCAGGCCGTCTACACCCTCCCGTTGGAACAATAACAAAACATTAAGCTGGGTGACGAAACTTTACGAAGGGCTTCCAAACGCGCATGCGATGATGGAACAATACTCCGTACAGGGTGCTGCAGTCCGAGCTCGCACGATAGTGGAAACAATCGTCTTCAATTGGACGAAAGAGCAATTCTCTCGTCCCAACAAAGTTATTGCCGCCCATGGTCTCAGTCATATTCTGATACATGTGCGCCGAGAGACGCAGACGGGACGGCCACGGGTACGATTGCTGAGTCCAGCCACCACACTGTCAGCACAGTCCGCATCGTTATTGGCTTCGACGGATCAGCTAGCACAGCCCGTTTGCTTGAAGCAGACTTCGCCACTTTAGAGAAGGCTGGACATGGGTAGCGAATTCGAATGACGACTCGGTTCGGTGTACGGAGTACGGAGTACGGAGTGGTAGGGATCCCATGCGATGACGAGGATGCGTTTAACAATGGTTGCAATGACGCCGCTGTCTCGGTTTTCCATGGCGGGAAGGCGTGTGGCGCTGCGAAAAGCCTGTTGGCTGGCCGAATTGGGGGGTCGGCAAACCGTCACCACGCCACCCTCCTCTGTCTGCCGATCGGACGGGCTGACAGGGGCGGGGTGATTTACGGGCTGTGCCCTGGCAGACCGTGACATGCCGGCAGTCTGAAAGATCTTATCAACATACCGCGTAGGTGGCTGCAGATATTGACGAAAGAATCACGCATCAGGAGGACAAGGGTGAATTGTCGCCATTGCTTTTTTCCCTTCACGACCCATGGTTTTATCGCTTCCCATTCGGTGATCTTCTCATATAGTTGGAGAGTCGCAGAGCAGTTGCAATCGCTGATGTGGTGCGGGCAGCCGCAGCGCTCCGACAATGTGAAGCGGCTTGACCCTGCATGTCGAGCGGACCGGTTGTCGACGTTCGTAAAGGGGGGGGTGGGCATTGGATAAGGTCCCGATAGAGGGACGGCCTGTTTTCTGTGCCTTGTTGTGCCGATCGGTGCTCTGGGCTCATCCTGTGCCTGGCGCCATAAACAGGCCAAGCGGGATTTTGAAGACGATTGCACCGCGTTGGGCCGATGTTTCTTCCCAACAGAAATGCTGCAATGCTGATGATGTCGGACCGTCAAATTGCGTCATAGCAAAAATCGACTTTCAAGGGCTCTGTACTCTGTACGGACCGCTCCGTCTGCTCTAGGCTTTGGCTCACAAAATGATCGCGAGTGAGTCGTCGACTGTGCCGATAAGACATGACATCGACCCTATGGGCCCCAGCCGTCCTCCGCTGGTCGAAGTCTTGCATCTACACGTCATGTGTAGCGGCAATCATGAAGAGGCATGTCACTGACGGGCAATTCGGACAACGTCAACAGAGAATAGTGAACACTGCCTACCTAAAGTTGATGCGACTGGTGAGCTCATTCGTCATGTTTTCGTCATAAGAAGTATGCTTTGTCTACAGAAAATACTGCTTGCGAACGGAGAAATCTAGCACTTGTCCATCGTTGGGCCGCCACCGCGGTTATCTCGCAGCAGGTGAGAAGCAGCCAAGGGCGGTCTTGCCGCACATGCATGACCCCACCACCACCACCTTCGGAGATCAAGCGGAAGAGGAAAGACCGAGGGTAGAGGTAGCAGTTGAGAAAGTGAAAGAAAACCACAGACGGACAGAGGGGAGGGGCGGAAGAAAAGCAAAAGAGGGCAGTGCAGGAGAAGCATAGATCCCTAGTTTCATACTTTACTTACTCATACGGACATCTTCATAGCAATCGTTTTGTGCGGATCATAGTTCTTAACAACGAAATCATCCACCTTCCAGCCATCAATACTGCCACCCTTCTGGCGGGCGATTTCGAGTTCGGGGAATTCACGCGGCTCTCGCTCCAGTTGAATGTTGAGAGCCTGCTCATGATCCGCATATACATGAGCATCGCCCATGACGTGCGTCAAACTGCCGGGCACCAGGTCACACACATGTGCCAACATATGCGTGAGAAGCGCATAGCTGGCAATGTTGAATGGCACACCTAGACCCATATCGCAGGATCTCTGGTATAGTTGGCAGTGAAGATGGCCCTTCTCCTTTGACGCAACGGCCTCGGGTACGGCAGTTCTCCTTCGCCTTCCCGGATACGAGACATAGAATTGAGCAAATACGTGACATGGCGGCAGCGCCATGAGGTGCAGATCGCGCGCATTCCATGCACTCATTATTATTCTCCGATCGTACGGCTTGTTCTTCAGTTTGTCGATGACATTGGCGAGCTGATCAACGCCTTTGCCGGTGTAGTCTGTCTTGGCGTCGACGTATTCCGCCCCGAAATGCCGCCACTGAAAACCGTAGACAGGGCCAAGGTCCCCAACTTCGCGATGCGTGAGTCCAAGACCGTCGAGAAACTCGCGCGATCCGTTACCGTCCCAGATCTTGACACCAGCATTGCTGAGCGCTAAAGAGGATGTATTGCCCTCGATAAACCATAATAGCTCGGCGATGACTGCGCGCAGAAAAACACGTTTCGTCGTTAGAAGCGGCAGTATCGGCGTTCCGTCTCTATTCAACGAGAACTTGAGGGGTCGAGGCGCAAATATGCTGATTGTGCCGGTGCCGGTCCTGCAGGATCATATGCAAGATGATTGTTAGCAAACACAATGGGGCGCCCGCGTTGACAGAGTCGAGAAGTGCTCACCGGTCAGGTCGCAATTCCCCATCATCGAGGATCTCTCGGACCAAATCAAGATATTGAAGCTCCTCATGTCTTTTCGCAACCGGTGCCGTCCCGTCTGGCCCATATCCGTTCTGAAAGCTCGCCATGTCTGTCTGCGTTTCCGTGTAAAGTGCTTGCAGCAACGGCCGAGTAGAAACGAGTGACGCGACGAACGCGACGCGACTTTTCTTACCACTGCCCCTAGCAATGTCTGAAGTGGGTCCAATGTCCTCTCTACCCCGGAACATTATAGCTCCTCAAATCCGCTGGTCGCCTAATTGTAGCACGTGACTCGCACACAAATTTGCAATCGATAATTTTTGCTGCTCATTGGATTCTGGCCCCATCCCGACCCACCCGACGTCGAGAAATATGTCGCCGACTTGGTGATAATTTTCGCATTTTCTCCCCTATCGCCCAATTCGCCTCCAACGACCACACCGGAGAACCACCATCTTCATCCAAGATGGCCAAGGAAGCTGCTCCCCGAACCGGTCTCTCGGTCGGTCTCAACCGCGGCCACGTACGTTGAACACCAGCATAGTCACAGTCTCACCTCGTGGAGGATCTCTGCTATTTCACCCTCCTACCGAGGTGGCGCCTACTGGCCGTTGAGAAAAAAGCAGACGATGGACGCTGACTTTTTGTGCTCTTTGCGCGCAATGTACAGAAAACCACATCCCGTGTCGTCAAACCCCGCGTGTCCCGCACAAAGGGCCACTTGAGCAAGCGCACAGCTTTCGTGCGCGAGATCGTCAAGGAAGTTGCTGGGTGAGTACATTCGCTGGAAGACGACGGAGGGACATAACGTCGGAAGACAATGAGGCAGGCGCTGACTGTCAAATAAGTCTTGCTCCCTATGAGCGCCGCGTGATCGAACTGCTTCGCAACTCCAAGGACAAGCGTGCCCGTAAGCTCGCCAAGAAGAGGGTGAGTCCTGCAGACTGCTTGCGCGTCAAAGAACAACAAGACTGATGAATGATAGCTCGGTACTTTCGGTCGTGCCAAGAAGAAGGTCGATGAGCTGCAGCGCGTCATTGCCGAATCTCGCCGCGCTCACTAAGCAACGCTGGATTGTGGGAACGTCGGTCAATTGAATTTGAATGAATGTAGATCACGGCGTTGCACGAAAAGGAGTACGTGTGACGGCTGGATACATGGCATTGTGAAGGTAGCGGCCATAGGAATTCATTTCACATCATTTCAGTCGCTGCTCAGCGCCGGCGTACCCAGAGTATTTGACAGGCACCCATTCGATGCTCTAGTCTTGATGCTTGTGACCATACGTCGAATCATATTGACAAAATCTATCAATCGTCCTGCATCCACGTTCCAACACGACGAAATGCTTGTAGTAATCTCACACGTTCGCTCCGTTGCCAGTTCCCGCCATACATCGTTGCAACAAAAGTTCAAGTCGACGCTATTTGTATGCTGTATATCGAGTCACTTCTTGCCCAACTTCAACCACTTTGGTATTTTCTTCATGCCATCACCCTTCTCCTTCTTCTCGCTCGTTGCGTCTTGCCTAGGACCGGCAGCAACAGCATCAGGCTCGTCCGGCAATTCTAAGGGCTTCGGTACCTGGACTTCTTGCCCCTGTTGAGCCACACTATCTTTCAGAAAGGGCTGCTTCCGCGCAGATGCCGGCACAGCGTCGTCCCAGACCAGATTGACCAGCACCCTGCCGGATAGCTTATATACCTTCACGAGGTTGTGATTTTGGCTGGCGTCATCGCCGATGATAGTTTTGCTACCGGATAAGATGAGATGAAACTTCAGACTTGGATCGGCCATGACATGTCGCACAGCTTCGTACAGAAAGGACCCCGTCTCAAGAGGAGTGATTTGCCATTCACTACTCGTATTATCGGGGAATCGAACTTTGACGAGCACCGACTTTATCGATGCTATGCGTGCTTCGTCTATCGCTGCTTTCTCTTGAAGTTCTTTGTCTGAAAGCAGACGTTTATTTCTCGAGCTTTCTAGTAGTCGGGCTTGATGGAGCTGCGCGTGAGCAACAGTGGGCGTGAAGTCTGATTCAGAAGCGGGAAACGAAGCTGCGGCTGGTGCATCGCCGGATGGAGCCAGAAACACGTTGACAGGCTGGTAAGGACCTGACGAGGCGTCAGGCTTCGCGTCACCTTCGTCTTCTGGCGGCTTCGTCGAGGTGTTTGAGCTGGGAAGCGCGGTCGAATTGAGGCTTTCCGACAATGTCTGCACAACTGTCACTGAGGACCCGTCCACCGCGGCAGGGTCTTGCTGGTTCTTCTCGACGGTCGCTTTACCGCTATTTGAGTCTGACATATCAGGAGCGTCAGACGTCGAGCTTGTGTCTTTGAAGAACAGCGAGATCTGCTCCATGGCTTCGAACAAGGTCTGATCTGTTCTCTTGTATCCCAATCGTATCAGAACGTTTCCCGAATTGTGTCCCAGCTGCGACAGTGTCTTCTGGAACTCGTTGAAAGTGGAAAACTCTCTTCCCATGATATTCAGGACTGGCGTTTCGTAGAACAGTTGTCCGCTTCCACTCGTGGTGCTTGCATATCCCCTGGCTGTGATATTGATGTTTCTGGAATTACTGGCCTCGCCGCTTTCGAATTGCCGCATGACTTTCCATAGCGTCAGATCAGAAGGGAATTTTTTAATCAAGCGGCCCCCAGGAATCTCTTTGGCATCCGGCTGTGGTATTTGAAGAGCAATTTGGACGACTGACGGCGTGTTGGAGCGTTGGACGAGTTCGAGCTTGGCTCCGCCCACGAGACCCGACGTACGGAAGGGCACAGATAGGTCGACTTGTCTTTGTTTGTGCCTGGCGTGACAAGCAATGTTCAGAGTCTGCGACGCCGCGGTCGAGGAGGACATACCTACTTACTTGATGAGAAATTTGTCGCTGGCTAGATTCAACTTGCGACAAGCCTGATCGAGGACGTCGGAGAGGTAGGTGCCGGGAGTGACTTTGACGGTGGTGCGGCGCAGATCTGTAGCAATGACGACTACGTGAGAGGCCATGTTCAGCGGTGCTATCGAATCTCTCAAGCAAGGCTGTGTAGGATATGAGGAATCGAGAATGTGCTGGTCCGTCGCGCTTATGGTTGTCAATCAATGGAGCAGAGAGTTGCGCTGCAGGATGTATCGGACCTAGCGCGAGGAGAATGGCGGCTATGAGGTTGTTGACCGGCAAAATCAAGTGTCAGAGAGCCGCAAGATTTCGCTTCGCATCAAGGTTCGCATGACGGCCAGGATATGTAATGTGAATGTGCTCCATGGCGTGCTTCTCGAAGGCTCCAACTCCAGCGCTTCCTGTTGTTTGTCACTCAGGCAGCCCTGCGCTGAGGTAGAGCATGGGGGTCCCCCACTCCATAGCTTCCGCCAATCACATCAGCCTGAGCATCGGCTGGCCGCGCCAGTGTGTTTGCCTTGGTGTCTCCAAGCCAGCTCGCTCGGGAGCTTCAACGACGACGTGCAACTTTGTCGGCTTCTCTAACCCACCCATATCGTGATTTCATGCGGTGCAGTCCACTTGTTCACATTCTCCGCACACGACACAAATCGCAATCATGGTAAGTCCTGCCATGACCCCTTGAACCACAACTCCAACTTTCCCACTGACCATCCCGTCCTACAGTCATCGCCATTTGCCATAAGTTCGTCCACTGACACCGATGCTGTTCTCTCGAATCCGATGCTAATATATACCACCGTTTCCCTACAGATGGAGGTGCCTGCGTTGCCATGGTAGGCAAGGACTGTGTCGCGATAGCTTGCGATCTTCGTCTTGGCCTGCAAGCCCTCACCGTATCCAACAACTTCCCCAAAATCTTCCAATATGGAGAAGTCTTCCTCGGCCTGACCGGTCTGGCCACCGACGTCAGCACCGTGGCTGATCTCTTTCGTTACAAAGTCAACATGTATCGCCTGCGCGAAGAGCGCGCTATCGCTCCAAGGACTTTTGCCAATCTCGTTTCCTCCTCACTCTACGAACGACGCTTCGGTCCCTACTTCGTCTCGCCTGTCGTCGCAGGCTTGGATCCTAAAACTGGATTGCCCTTCATTTGTGGTTTCGACAGTATAGGTTGCATTGACTTTGCGAAAGACTTCATCGTATCTGGTACGGCGTCAGAGCAGCTCTTCGGCATGTGCGAGGGGCTGTGGGAACCGGATATGGTACGTTGACGACTCTCCCTTATCTGGCCTGGAATTGACGCAACGGTCTGCCCAAGTATCATGGTATGTTCTTTGGCTGACTCTTTTGTCGCTTCCATTTAGGGACCCGATGCCTTATTCGAAACCGTTTCCCAAGCCTTACTCAATGCCGTTGATAGAGATGCACTCTCCGGCTGGGGTGCCCACGTGTACATTATTGAGAAGGACAAGGTGACCAAGAGATTACTCAAAGGCAGACAAGACTAGGTTCGTTCATGGGAGGAAGAGATGCAGATTGGACATCCGCCGTGCATGGCACTGGCGATCTCGATCATCAGGTAGGAATGATCTCTTAGACAGGCATACCCATGCCTTGTACGAATATCACCTTGATGTCAAATTGTCGTCGAGATGTATTCATCATCAAAGACATACTGCGCGTTCTCTGTGCTTCTCGCTATGACACGATTTGAGATGGCAGTGAAATGCTTCTTCATTCCGTTCCGCAGGATGCAACCAATAGTTACCGTGAATCATCATCCCTGAGATGGCTCAGCGGATACTGAATGCTGTTTGTATGCCATTTGTAGCACGTCAATGTGTCTAGTGTCTAAATGAGGCCGTCTCTTGAAATTGCGGCATTTTTGTCGTTTCGATATCCACCCAACTCCGTACATCTGAACTCTACTTCATGAACCACTATGGAAGCACAATCACAGATCCTTCTTACTCTGCGGAGCCGTCTTTGCCACATCTGCCGTCTGCATGAAGAAGTTTCTCTCGACAAACTTGAGAATCTCGTCGAGTAGGCTGTACAAATTGAGTCAGTCGTCGTCTTCTTCATATGTCTAGGGAACACTCACATGACAGGCGCGCTGATGATAACAACGGCCTTCCACTCCGTCATATTCAAAGGTACAATGGCGAAAAGACCTTGCAAAAACGGAATGTAAAGCAAGGCAAAATGCAGAGCCATGGACAGTGCAATGGCGTATACGAGCATCATGTTCTTCCACAACGGGAGAGAAAGTAGAGACTCGCTAGAGGACAGGGCATTCATGGCGTTGAACATTTCGATAACGACGAGGATTGACAGGGACACTGTCGAACCTGCCTTTGCCATGTCGTTGGAGAACATATCGCATCCAATTTGGGGGAAATCCGCGGTGCAGTGATGGAACCGTGAAAGCTGTCTAAACGTAATTTGAGGACCTTGAGGGTTGTACATGAACCACCAAGCATATCCAGCAACAGTTGCCAGACCGACGTAGGTTCCAATGATGAGATATCGGAGGAACAGCCATCCGCCTATCAATGGTTCGTCTCTCTTTCTGGGCTGTCTTCTCATGATACCATGGTCGGGTGGGTTGAACGAAAGAGCAGTGGCTGGCAAACCGTCCGTTACCAGATTAACCCAGAGAAGTTGTACGGGGATCAGCGCTTCTGGCATGCCGAGAGCTGCGGTCAAAAATATGGAGACAACCTCCCCAATGTTAGACGAGATGAGATATCGGATGAATTGCTGAGTATTGTTGTAGATGGCACGACCCTCCTCGATGGCGATCTCGATGGTGGCGAAGTTGCTGTCGGCGAGAACCATATCCGCAGCCAGCTTGGACACATCGGTACCAGATCCCATGGCGACGCCAATGTCAGCTTTCTTCAACGCGGGCGCGTCATTGACGCCATCGCCGGTCATGGCGACAACCTCGCCGAGAGATTGTAAGAGGTCAACAAGTTTGGACTTGTGGCCGGGCTCGACACGAGAAAACAGCGACGCTCTTTGCGCAGCCTCAAGCTGCTCACTGGCGCTCAGATTCTCGAATTCGCGTCCGGTATAGCTCTTCCCAGTGAGGTCCTCGTAAGGCGAGAAAACGCCAATTTGTCGACAGATGCTCTCGGCTGTGTTTCGGTTATCTCCCGTAATCACAATGACTCGGATGCCGGCTTCTTTGCATTTCTTTATAGATCCGGGAACCTCCTCTCGGGGAGGGTCCAGCATGCCGACTAATCCCAAGAAGGTCATGTTCTGCTCCAGCTGGGCATATTGTTCTGTTGTCTTGGCAGAAAGAAGCGGGCTCTTGGATACATCGTCTATGCTAGCAAGTGCAATGATCCGGAAGCCACGATTACCGTAGTCGACGACCTCCTTCATCAAGATGTCAGAAAGCTTGCGATTTAGAGCCACCTTCTTGCCATCAGCACCCAAAAGCGTGTGAGTGCACCGGTCGATGATGGATTCGGGAGCACCCTTCACCAACAGCTTCTTTTGCTTGCCGTTCTCTACAAGAACCGACATACTCTTTCGATCTCGTGAAAATTCGTAGGTCGCGATACGGGGAAGCTGCTTCTCATAGTGGCTGCTGGCATAGTGCAAAGAATCTTCAATTTTGACATTTTCAGAGGCGCCAGGACCAATTTTTTCCACAAGAGCTCGAAGGGCGCCCTCGGTGGGCTCACCGATGTTGGAATAAGATCCAGAGCGGGAGTCATATGCTAGATAGGCGTCGTTGCAAATGGCCGCGACTTCGGTCATTTGGCGAACGGTCTCGGAGGAGTCTGAGAGATCGGACAATCTTTTGCCATTGAAGGTGATAGCGCCTTTTGGAGCAAATGTGGTGCCCTCAACGTCGAGCTCAGTGAGATCGGTGCCCGCTTCGTTGAGATAGACAATTTTGTTGACACTCATTTGGTTAGTGGTTAAGGTGCCAGTCTTGTCGGAGCAAATAACACTGCAGCTGCCGAGAGTCTCGACGGACGGTAAACTTCGGACCACGGCGTTCTTGGCGGCCATCTTGCGGGTGCCAAGAGCAAGACATGTGGTGATGACAACGGCAAGACCCTCCGGTATAGCGGCTACACCGAGTGAGACAGCAATTTTGAGATAATAGATGGCGCCTTTTGTCCAGCTCCCGTGGCTAGGGTCGTTGAAATTGGGGATGTTGATGAGCCAGACCAGGACGCAGATCACCGTAATCACCTTGGCAAGACTGTCACCGAAATCGTTGAGCTTTTGCTTCAAAGGCGTGGGTTCGGAAATCTGAGCTGTGATACTCTCATGGATGTCGCCAATGGCTGTGTTAGAACCCGTAAGGACAACAACAGCCCTGGCACGTCCGGTAACAACGGTGGTACCGGAGAACAGCATATTGACCTGATCTTGCAACACAGCGCGCTCGTCCTTCACGACGGCTTTGTCATCTTTGCCCACACTCTCACTCTCTCCAGTCAGGATGGCCTGGTCGACGGCGAAGCTGTTGCTTTCGATGGCGATGACACGACAATCCGCGGGAATGCGACTACCAATTGACACAGTGACTATGTCGCCAGGGACCAAGTCCTCTGCTTTGACACGGGAAACGTGACCGCCATTGCGGACCACGTTCGACTCATTGGCAGAGTATTCTTGTAGAGCGGCGATAGCCTTCTCAGCGCTGCTCTCCTGAGAGACTCCGACGACGGAATTGAGAATAAGAATAGTCAGAATCTAGAGAAGTCACGAATGTTGTTAGCTTGTGGAACAATCGTTGGGGGGCACTAGTGGAATCCTCGTTACTCACGACCGCGGGATCGACGAAGGCGCTCCAACCGCCTTCATCTTCAAAAAGAGCCAAAACAAACGACACCGCCGCGGAACCAAGAAGTATAATGACGAGTTGATCCTTGAACTGTTCTAATATGAGCTCCCACAACGGCGTGGGTGGCTCTTCGGGGATGGCTGTGCAGTGTGTGAATTAGTCTCGTGCTTTTGTATTTCTTTTTGGTTGCATTGTGACACGCGAATTTGCAATCTGAAAACGTCTGACTGGGTGTTTTCTCCCAATCATGTACAGCAAGTAAAGTCCCAGCAGCGCTGATACACGGGCAGGAGTGATCAGGTGGCGACATACCATTGCGACCGTATTTCCTTCGGAAATTGTCCACTTGCTTGTCCGTGAGGCCATCATGCCCATCCACGCCAAAATGCGCCAGGACGGTCGCAACAGGACGGGCAAATGCGTTCTCCATGTCGACGGACTGCCGTCTCAGAGGCAAGGATCCTGGGCCTCGAAGTTCGGAGAACGAGCGATTGGCCGACCACAAATACAGACGGTGATGGTCTGATACGTTCTATACGAGAGGTGTCGAAGTCGGCAAAGAACAAAGATGACAAGAATGCAATGCGAAGAAGAGAAGAAGAAGAGAAGAGGTCGAAGTTGCCAAATCAGCAGCGTGGCATTGCCGGTTTAACGGATCTGGAAAAGCCCCACGTGGCGTCTTGGATGAAAATGCTAACATCGAAGAAAAGACTGAAAGCTGCTGACACCAAGAGAAAGAAGCCTTGGCTCACCCTCTCCAGCAGCTCGGACTTCTCAAAAGTTGTACGTGTCCGTTTTTGCGGAGTGGGACTCTGCGCGTTCATTGGTCGGCTGTTCTCCATGGCTAATGGCCTTGCTATCCAAGCCAAGGCACCGTCCGTTTAGCTTCTGCGCACTTTTGACGGGGTCAGGGTCCAAGAACCGCTAGGACACGGGGGGGGCGAACAGCCGTCCGGTGTGCGATTGATTGGCCGGACGGCCCACCTGAGCACCCTACAGCGGAGCCAGGCCTTGTCTTGCGGCTCGTCGGCACTGTACGTGCTCCATGAAGAAACCAGCCACACAGCCTAGTAGGCCTGAATGTCTACTTTGTGCGAAATGCTGCGTGCAAAGGTACGGGGTGTCAAGAAAGAGAAATTTCTGCCGCCTTCTACCTTCCAATGTGTACGGGTCTGAGTGCCAGGTCATCGCATGTGCTGTTCAGCTATCGATTGTGGAAAAAGCATTTGGTACTGCATGAGCGATTGTCTTTAGTCAGTCACGACTCGGAGAGCACTCGCATCAGTCCCACCTTCAAGCCCCGGCATCAGACAGGCGAGCTGGAGCATCGCCAGTGCAGACGACCCCTCATGTCACAGCGTGGTTTCGTCTGCTATGCCGTGTTGCCCCGTGACAAGGACTCGGGGATCCTCTGGGCTGTCTGGAACGCGTGCTCGATAATGATTCGACTTCAAACTCATAAGCCTACCCGGAGAATACTCAGTCGCAAAGTCGAAGGGCCAGTTCCTATTGGTTGTAGAAGATGCCTTCATCTCCTATGGGCATGTTCGCGGACGCGGATATCTATGTCACAAGTCCAGCTTGCGCGGCGCGGAAGCCTCCATACAAGGAAAGGTGACAGAGTCCACAATCTTGCCGACACAAGAATATCTTGCGACAAGTCGTCGCAAAGATGCCGCATGCAGGGTAGTCAAAGAGAAAGGCATTCTATACATAAGGTATGCAAGACTCGGAATACATACCTACATACATGGTATGTATGCATGCATGTATGCATGTATGCATGTATGTGTTGTGAGCAGGAGGAAGATATCCAAGGGATGTGGGCGCGAGAGAGCAAAAGCACTTTTCGGAAATTCGTCACGCCGATATTGGCTGCGCTGTCCAGAACGTTCAGTTCTTTGTGGTTGCCGAGCAATGCATCGCAGCGAAAATTTTGGCGCAGACCACTAAATCCTGGTGAAGGGCATCTGAATATGTGCGTACGCGAGTCGAAATCCAGAGGCTTGTGCCCGTGGATGAAGCCTTGATGATACCGGCTCCGTCTTCTCACTCCTTGTTTTCTATCATTGGCGAGCGAGCAAATGGGTTGGTCAGTCAACTCGGCACCGTGCTATGCCGTCATTGTCAGCGGCTTCCCTCTTAGAGTCACATTCACCTGCTGGCGTCAGCTTCGGGCCATTTTTGTTGATGTTGTGGCAACCGTGCAACGGCTGGATGCTCCATCCGGGTCGGCCAATGCAGCATGATCTGCGCCGATTTCCCGCAATCTGCCGACAACGCAACCCTCAAAGTAGCTGTTAATCACTTCTACGCAACCAAGAGCCTGGCACTTGATCAGCTGGAGGAATGGCTGAGTTATCTCTGATTTTGAAACCCGATCCTCTAGCCATGGGATGGCAAAAGGGTGCTTCGACTAAGATGGTTGCTAGGACGTTGCAGCATCTCCCTGGTATGGAAGCAACCCTGCTGTACGACAGTGACACAAATTGATGTCGATGCCGATGCCGATGCTCCTTGAGTTCTTCCCAGTCATGAGCTGCACGAGCGAAGCCGCGCAATGCTTGCCTTTCTGAAAGGTCGCAAAGGTGTATTAATGTGGTTTGAGGTCATACGCGAGCAAGACATTTATTCCGTATTACTAGGCGTGCCAGATCATAGTTGAAGGCACAGCACTAGCTAGTCCTCATTTGATCGTTCATAATGCGGTACGTGATACAACACGCACTACTGCGTTCTGGATACATATGTTTTATGTGCTGCGTACGGAGTGCGTAATATGTGTATTTCTTCCGAGCCAGGTGCCAGCCACATCAAAGACTTTATGGAAAGTCATGACCATCGATCTTCTGATAGGATAGTTTGAACTATCAATTAGTTCCATGGCGGCAGCTACGAAGTTGTTCCTGTGCCTTCGAGATATTAGCTGCGATTTCCTAGACAGAGGGCAATATCCCTGCGCCCGTCGTGACTCTGCGTTGTGGCCTTATCCATGCAGTGTAGCAGAAATATGAACCATACCTTGTCGATATTGCCCACTTTATTTTAGATCGTTCCCTTATCGTGCGTTACAGCCAGCCTTCTCATTAAGAGCCGGAAGCGCTCGTAGGGATGGCAGAGGTGGTTGCAGGGGTCAAACAAGTTTTCAGCAACGGCGTTGGAATACGAGCCTGCACATGTACTCCGTACATACATGTACTTCTCAAAATCGGAATTCTCGGTTCCCCAGCGGACAGATAAAGGAATCGACCGCTCCGTACCACCTCAGACAATGGATCTTCAAATGTCGTGCGACAAGCCTCGCTCACCGACGTATTGTGAGGAGCTTCGAGGAACATGCCAGAGAGAAAAGGACTGCTTCTTTGACGATAATTATAAAGTGAGTAGTTACTCTCCCTCCACTACTTTGCAGGATTGGGCCGGAAGAGCGAATACTCATCACCATCAATTTTCCAAAACGACCGCAACATCATCTACCAAGCACTTTACTTAATTGAAACTGACTCTTCCTGTATTGCCAGCTCAATCCGCCAGCGTGCGTCGCTCCTTCCTCTTCGCATCAGCAGCACCCCGGCTGTCAGCTGCCGACCTTTGTGCATTGTCGCTCGCTTGGATTTGGGAACACGGGCCATTGCCCTTCTTTTCTTTCTATTGGGGAGCATCACAACATCCATTTTTGATCCCTGCGGTCTTCTTGGAAGTAATCTTGTATCACTCGTTGATTTTTGGACTTTTGCTTCTCTTCAGCTATCTTGTAGCATGGCTGTTGCAGTAACCGGCTTCTACCCGTCACACGTCTCTCTCGACGGTCCTACCGACCCAACTTTTGGCCGTGTCTTGCCGCACCTGAGTGCGTATACCAAACCGCCAGCGGACGATTTACAATGCGAGAGAAGACACACGCAATACCTTGCCATTTATGACGTGACGAACAACAGTGTTCGTGGAAACTCTTCATCCCGCGAAAAAGAACTGTATGGCCTCAAATTGCAACCTCCTGGGGGACATGCAGCACCCGCAACCGAAGCCTACAGTTCACGACGCCTGCGGCCCCCTTTTCAGAAATGGATGAACGCACTCCAGAAACGCAACAGAACAGTGCATGCTCCGTTGACATCAGAACAATGCACGTTCTCCAAGCGACTTGTGACAACAACCGATAGATCCAGCTGCCTAGACTCTGCATGCTCGGCTCGTTGTGATTCAATATCTGCTTCATCTTTCCACTTCGTCGCTGGTGTCCGGTCCGCCAGTGTGAGCCTCATTTCCTCTGTAGATAGCACGACCGCGTCACAATGTTCGGTTCACAAGGATACGGAAGCGACCCCTCCAGATACAGATCAAAAGGCGTGCGATGATCGAGAGTCGGCCGACAATTTGGCACTGCCTCGTCTTGACGAGCTGCGTCGAGCACAGAAGCGCGGTAGAGTTTTGGAAGAGTTGATCAATACTGAGCAGCACTACATCGATGACCTCCGTCTACTCCTCAATGTATGTGTCACGCGGTTCAGTCAAAAGACATCAACTAATCAAGTAAATAGGTCTATGTCACCATGCTGGCCTCACTCCCATCTGCACATCTTGGACTGAGGAAGTCAGTCAACCACAATCTTGGCGAGATTCTGCAACTGCACGAAGAAATACTCGATCAACTTCGCAGTGCAGTCTCCCCACCCGATTACTCTCATCCAAGCGAGTCTCGGAGTGCAATGACTAGTGGCCGTGAATCTTCCGGCCGAAACGACAGTATCGCTCTGCCAACCAGCGACAGTCACCGCACAAGGAGAAGCTGCCAATCATTCGAGGTTCTCTCTGAGCCACAAGTGTTGACAGAAGTATCCAAAATTTTCGAGAAGAAGGTGAGCACAGTGGCACCACACGTGTCCTCCATTTTTGCAGACGCTTACTTACCTTCTCCCAGCTGAGTCGCTTCTTTGTGTACAAAGAGTATGCCACAAAATATGACATGATGGTTCAGGATGTTGAGTCCGTCGGCCATGCCTTCAATGGCTGGGAAGCGAATCAAAAGGGGCTGGAAATTCTCTCAGCATTCCTCAGTTCACCCCACGAAGCTGAGGGTGACGTTAAAAGGGCATCTACTTTGAAAGATCTCCTAATTAAGGTGAGTGAGTCCGGAAGAATGTGTCGGCCATTGATTCTGATTATTCTCTTCCCAGCCTATTCAGAGAATATGCAGATATCCCCTGATATTGGCGGAGCTTCTGAAATGCACCCATGTCTTCGACTGCCCCAATGCTCACATGGCAACAACCAGTGTCCTGAATCGTTTCCGAGAAGCAATTGCGGAAATTAACCGAATGACGGGCGATGCTCGAATGAAAAATACGCTGTCACGGACTTGGCTTCTACAAGATCGCCTTATGTTTCCAAGTCGAGTAAGATATCTGCCTTTCCCACAAGTTGTCAACGATGCTGATGGCGTTCGAAGAATTACGATTCCGTCTCTAAGGATCGTATCCAAGCTCTGGGACACATTCGGCTGTGTGGTGCGCTCCACGTCTGTTGGCAAACCGATGATGGAGTAGATGGAAAGTATATGATATGTCTGCTCTACGATCACGTACTGTGTTTGGCAGACGCTGGCAGAGTAGATCCCGTATATACTATCAAGGCTTGCATCGATGTACACGAACTTCAAATTGAGGACGCTGACAATGGCGAAGGCAAGTAGTTGCTCCAGCTTCCATATGCTTTTTCAAGATCTGTTGCTCATTGTGGTGACACAGGCCTGCAATGCCATACTGCTCCTTTCTCGTGGAAGCTCGTTTTTGGGGCAGACCATCAGCTATTTGAAATGATTATGACAGCCTGCAGCCCTAAAGAAGAGCTGGAATGGCGGAGACGACTACACTCACCTCGGTCTGAACATAACACAAGAGACTCTTTTGCGTATCATTTTCTTGACCTGGACATCAAAGGCCAGAAGACCAGCACTAGTAAGCCAGGTACGCTTTGCGCCACAGCAATTTCCCGCATTGATTCGCTGATAAATGCATCAGTTGCCGTGCCGCGGCGGCTCTCCATCCGAAGAGCGACAACTCTCTCTCCCAAGCCCGTTCTATACCAGGTAATACTAAAGACCACAAACGGAATTGGACACAGACGGGACGAAGTCTTTGCACGTTCAAAACTCAATCGATCACACTCTCTACTCTCGACGAGAACCAGAATGTCATTTCTTTCCCCGCCACAAACGGAACGTGCTCGGCTAGAAGCGCTGCTTGCGGATGTTTGGAGCCGTGAAACGCTCCCTCTTTCCGATGCGACTGGGAAGTCGCGGAGCGAGCGCCTGGTTGGTACATCTGCTACAAATATGATGAGGAAGCTGAGTGTCGCCAGCATAGCAAGCTCATGGGCAAAAAGGAAGGGGGGTTTGAGACAGAGGCTGTCTCTTGACGAGAGATCTTGCGTCACAATGGCAAGAAAATCATCACAGTCGATGATTCTCGACGCACACGGACGATACAATGGTGGTTCAAGGGCTGAGCCCGCAAGATCGTCCTGGTCTCCGCAGACGATGCAAGAACGCAGCGGTGTTTGTCCAGAAGTGCCCCCGATATTTGACGCGACAGCGACAAGTGTCGAGCCCCTTACAGAGTTGGGACATTTCCTGGGTGGTACTCTCGATTAGAGGGCTTATTCTCGTTGCAGGAGGACGAGAAGGAAATTGAGCCGGGAGACGAGAGTGAGGCCGATAAATGGTGACGACATGCATGACAGGTAGCAGAGTAGTCCGTGGTAGGGCAACCAGTACTCCGTACTCCGTATATCTATGACCACGTACACCAGGAAAAGAATGCACAGTCCATATCCTGGTGCGGCGCAGAGGCTACTCCACGCCTGAGTCGCCAAAAGAAGGAGGGAAATGAAAGGAAGAATAACACGGATGGATCAAGGGGTCAGACATTGCAGACGGGACGGAGCGGCTGTGATGGAACGAAAACATGTGTTCGCGGCTTGGCTTGTGTTTGGTCAATCAGCAAGTTAGTGTCTTCTGGTCGAGCAGGAACTTGCCCCAATCACGAAAAATTGAAACGAGACGAGGTGACGAAGTAAGACACAAAGATGGCCCTTGCCCCTTGCTGCCTGCCTGGCCTGGCGCGATGGTCCGCTCCCGACACCGCCCGTATATCTATTCGATTGCTCGTCTTTTTTTTTCTTCTACAGAGCTCAAACTTGGGAAGGGGGAAAAGGTGAAAGGCAGAAGAACGCTGTCGTCGTCATCGCCGCCGTCGACCACCACCCGCTGGCGTCGCGCGTGCGGCCGGTCTGCCAGTCAAGTCGTCTGCAGGAAAGGAGCTGCAGCACCACTGCCACCCACACACCACTTGCTCATTACCACCACCACCACCACCAACCATGGCATCGACAGCCATCGAGGTCCACACGCAGGATGGAATCGCACCCGCAAAGGCATCAGAGCCGCTGATACCCGCTTTATTCAAGTCGGCCGTGGACCAGGTCGTCAAAGCAGTCACGACTGTCGTTCAGACAGAAATTCGAGCACTGCCCAAGCAGATTGTCACGGCCGTCGTTGCGCAGCAGACTGCCGAACCAGTCAAGACTCCGGCCAGACGGCAAGATTCTGCTGCTCCTGACGATGCACAGGGTCCATCCAAATCTCAACAACTATGGAATGATGCGTACGACAGCTTGCAGGACAGCAAGGCCACGGCTGGCATCGTGAGATCGTACGCTGACACGCTGACGTTTGCCATTGCCGGCCAGGATGGCGAGAAACCTGACCCGGCATCATCCAGCCTGGCAGCGGATTTGAGGGATCCTGTTAAGCGTCAAGCTCACATGCGGGACCTCGTTCGTAAAGGCCGCGACAAGTTCGCCGACGACTCCAGATTGGCGCAGACCGTCGGCGATGTGGCTGGCTTTGTCCTCCAGGCTAGGGGGCTTGTCGATGCGGCCATCCAGAACGTTCCTCAAGCGGCACTGCCTTGGGCTGGCGTATGTGTCGGACTGCAGGTAAGCAAGGTGCTTCACAGTTGGCACCCAAGCGAAGTCGGTCCCGTTGACGGCGACTCTCCATCCAGATCCTGACGAATCCGGCGACAGCCTCCCGGACCAACCTGGCTGGCATCACTCATGTCGTGTCCCGGATGGACTGGTATTGCTCCTTGGTCGATCATCTCTTGGACGAACGAAGCATTGTTGAGGGCAAGGAACCTGCGCCTTTGGTCATGCAGCGCCTCGAGAGTCTAGTCCTTGATCTTTACAAGAGTTTGTTGCTCTACCAAATGAAGAGCATTGGCTCCTACTACCGCAACTCCGGGCTGACTTATCTTCGGGAGCTCGCTGCGTGGGATAATTGGGATGCAGATCTCAAAGTCATCACTACGGCAGAAGAGGCGCTGAGGGCCGCATCTGTGCAGTACAACACGCAGAGTTCTCTTGCACGCCTGTCCGAATTGATGCAGCATGGTGACAAGATGGAGTCGACTCTGGGAAACATTCACCAGGATCTGCAGGACTTCATTTCTGCCCAGAAGCAAAAGGTGGCTGACGACAAGGAGTCGGCATGCCTCCGAGATCTGTTTCTGATTGATCCTATGCGGGAGCTGGAAAGACTAGAGAGGCAGAAAGACAGACTCATTGACATTGCCTTCTCCTGGGTCATGGATACTCGAGAGTTCATCTCCTTCTCCGACTGGCAGGCCCATGCCGCCCGGCGTATGCTCTGGCTCAAAGGGACCCCAGGAACCGGCAAAACAATGCTCATGATTGGTATCGTCCGCAAGATTTCGTCGCTATCAGCTGCGTTCGCTCCAAGCGTGTCCTTTTACTTTTGCCAAGGCACTGGGCATCGAAAGAGGAACAATGCCACGGCAATCATCCGCGGCCTGCTGTGGATGCTTCTGGTGCAGCAGCCTCGCCTGATACAGCATCTGCGCTCCAAGCATAAGTATGCCGGATCTTCTCTCTTTACCGACTCCAATGCCTTTGGTGCGATGGCTGAGGCATTCGAGGGTATGCTTCGGGACCCTGCGCTCACTCCAGCCTATTTTTTCGTCGATGCCTTGGATGAGTGTGATGATAGCGTCGGAGACTTGGTCGCGCTCGTTTTCAAATCACTTCGTCTTTCGGACAAGGTGAGATGGCTAGTCTCCAGCAGACCTGGTCTGGAATTGCTGAAGCCCGGCGTCGACGAGGCTCTCGTTGAACTGGACGCGCAACGACTGGAAGGCCCTGTTCATGCCTACGTCACATACAAGCTCTCCGAGCTGAAGGAGAGCGCCGGCTACGAGGATGAAGCTACTCTGCTTGATCTGTCCAATGAAATATGCGAACGAGCCTCGAACACATTTCTTTGGGCCGCCCTGGCTCTCAGAGAAATTCGCTCCGTCGCAAGCGAGGACGCCATCGATACCATACGGAATCTTCCGTCAGGTCTTACGTCCATCTACGAGCATATGATGATTCGACTCGAAAAGCAGCCGGGAATGACGCCGGACCGATGCAAAAATGTGCTGGCTGCAGTCTTTCTGGCTTACCGACCTCTCAATCTTCGAGAGCTGGGTGTAGTCGCAGGCCTAGGCTCCCCGATTCAGCCCCTTACCGTTGTGAAAGCCTGCGGTTCATTCCTTGCCGTCACTGGGAGAGTGGTGACTCTGATCCATCAATCGGCCCGCGATTTTCTGCGCGGAAGCTTCGACAAGCAAGCTGAAGATGGCCGGTCAACTCTCACACATGCCGACATGGCCTCACGCTCGCTTTCTGAGCTGCGTCACACACTTAAGCATAACATGTATCATCTGCCAGGCAACGGTTACTTTCCTCGTCTCTTGAGTGATGCCATCAACGGGTCCGACAATGACCCCCTGGGGTCTGTTGCCTATTCTTGCACGTTTTGGATGGATCATCTCTGCGACGCAAGTTCAAAGGCTTTACTGGCACAGTCCGTGACTTCGTCGGAAATTTCTTCATTTCTGGACAGGTATTTTCTTCGCTGGATCGAGAGTTTGTCACTGCTTGGTAAACTACCCGAGGGGTTGGACTCAAGTCGGCGCTTAGCTGCGGAGGTGAGATGTTCTCGTAGCCATGAATCCAATATCTTCGAGACGTTCAGGCTGTTGACATATGGCTCTACTTATGATAAAAGTCTCGCTTCGATGCCCGCGCTCCCCTCAAAGACTTTCTGCGAGACGCCGAGAGATTTCTCATCGCGCACAAATCGACGATAAAAGCCGCCACTCTGCAGATCTACGGTACCGCGCTACTGTTCAGTCCGCCACGAGGCAGGATTCGAGCAAGTGGATGGGATGAAAGGCTTGGCTTCATTCGTGACATCATCACCACCCAGCAGACGGGCGAGTCCAACACTCGCACACTTGATGGGCGTTATGGCTCCGTCACAGCTGTGGCATTTTCCGAGGATGGCAAGTTCCTTGCCACGGGTACGGAAGGCTCTCTGACGGTCTGGGAGGCCCTGACATGGATGCCAGTTTGCACCATCTTTTTACCGGACGCTACCGGTGTTGCAGAGGAACTGACCTTTTCTCCCGACTCGAAGACCATCTTGGCAATTTACGGGGACACGTTGCATATATGTGACGTGGAAAAGAAGATTCAAACTCGGACCATCTCGCATGAAGAAAAGCGAAAGATTGCCTGCGCCAATTTTGACGCGGACAACAAGGGGATAGTCATGGTGCTTAGCGATGCCACCGTTCACAAATGGGATGCAGCTACAGGCAGAAGTCAACAGACATTCACAGCCAAGGGCGAGACAAAAAGTATAATTGCACTATCACCAGACAATAATATCTTAGCCGTCTCGTTGCTCGAGAATCTCATTGGAATCTGGGACGTGGCCACGGGCACAGGTCACAGTGGTCGTATGCTCAAGCGTCACGACGAAGCGTTTCGAGATTTCACATTTGCGGCTGACAGCAAGACTCTAGCATCAGTCTCGACTGATGGCACGATCTGCCTCTGGGACATTGCGAGTGGGACCTGCCGACGCACATTTAGCCCAGGATGGAACAATTGGCCGACTATCGCCTTGTCTCCGGACCTCAAAACACTTGCCATGAGCGGTTTGGAGCAGACGACTCGTCTCCTCAGCATGGCGGATTGGTCTGAGGAGGAGGACGAGCAAAAGACGCCGAGCCATCACAGCCGTGTGACCGACATAGTCATTTCCCCTGACAAGACTTTGGCGGCCACGGCCTCGCAGGACAAGGACATTCGTATCTGGGATATCGAGAGGGGCCACTGTCTTTGTCGGCTGAGCGGACACAAAGATGCAGTATACGGCGTGGCATTCGCTCCGGACGGCCGAACTGTGGCTTCTGCTTCCAGGGACAAGACGGTCCGACTCTGGAGTATCACCTCCACGGAGTGTTTCCAGATCTGGCGTGGTCACACGGCTGCCGTTCGAAGAGTTGCTTTCTCGCCCGACGGCAAGACGGTGGCATCTTTTTCCGACGACAATTCGCTCAGGCTGTGGACTGTCGAGGGGGGCTCGAGCGTGCCGATCAAGAACCAGAGCGAAACTCAGTCCTGCATCGCCTTTTCTCACGACAGCAAGACGATCGCCTCCGTAACTAGAGATGGGGCTATTGCGCTCTGGGACGTCATGACAGGGGACCAGACGCATGTGTTCGACAAAAAGGATACTGAATCTCCCGCCGCATTGGTGTTCTCGTCGGACGACTCCATTGTATTTCTGGGATCAGGTAACGGTTCGATCTACGCGCTCGATAAAGCATCCAGGAACAGACGCACCGTCCTCAGCCAGCAGGAGTCCTTCTCCGACATGGCCCTCGCGGATGACGGCAAAACCATCGTCACAACGGCGGGATCTGTTCTAAGCAATGGCTATGAGGAAACCGTACTCAACAAGAAGCACCCCCCTAATAGGCTGTTTGTCTACAAACCTGTCACTTTTCCTGGTATGGAGGCCGAAGCACGCCTCGGCGATGTGTGGATTGAAGGACGGGGGATCTTGCTGCTGTTGCCGCACAGCTATGCGTCGAATGTATGGGCGACTTGTGAGGATATTCTGATTCTGGGTCACGCGTCAGGGAAGATGACGTTTCTGTATTTCGATTTCCCAAGAAGGCCTGACTTGTATACTGCTTGAAGGGCTATAGAGCGCCGTTGCCTGTTCTTCTATGTTCGTCTTGTCATGTCATGCAACTTCAAAAACGGGAGATTTTCTTTCTGTTCCTCAACTCAGCAGGATGAGTAGACTGGGATGTCAGTGTTTCTCACGGGACGTCTGTAATTGGGCCAAAAATCTTCTATTTGCTATCTGTGCAGCTAGACTGGATGGACCAAAACCAACGCAAAGGTTGCGTTGAAATGTATGTCACCAATTGACCACTTATAGTAATTTTACTTATTTTTTCCGCCCGTAGGCACAGGCACAAAGCCCTGCCAGACGTTTGTATCTCATCGAGACGCCGTATCACGGATCGAAGTCCCCTCACTTTTGCCGCATAGAGCTCATGCTGTCGTTTGTGGCACCCTGTCGACCAGGCATCTACAGTCCTCGTCAGTCACGTTTTTCCTCTTGTCATACCGCGTCAAAACCACGCACCTCAACAGTCTGCTTGCTCCCCTTCTTCAGTATCTGCTTGATGACCTCATCTTCATCAGTGGTGCCGAACTCGGCATCCAAGATATTCTTGGGCGCCGCGTCCAGCTTGCCCTGGGGACCTTGTCTGCAAGCCGTCAGTGTTCACCCGCCACGGTCGTGAAGAGCCATTTTTTACCCGTGCGTATGGAAGATGCGAAACGACGACATGAACTGCGCGAGGGGGATGGCCGTGTCCCCCTTGACCCATTTTTCGTACTGGTCTGGGTCATCGACGAAGATGACAAAGTCGTCATTGGAGCCCTTGTAGTGGACTTTTGTCTGGGTGCTTTCGCCGCGTGTCATGGTGGTGGTGGTCGGGTGACTATGGCGCTTTGGAGGTGATGTTGTTCGGGTTGTTCAAAGCGTAAGGTGTGAAGAGGAGAGGGCAGGAAGCAGTTCAAGAAGGTTCTTTGAGCTTCGTGGGGGGAAGGCACACGTCATTGGCGGGTGGGGTGGGGGGGCTGTTGCGGCATGACGCAATGTAGTGGAGCGGTAAATTTACTTGTCATTTTATAGCGGCTTGGGGTCATGGTGCTCACGTGCGGCGTTGGACGAGGGATGACTTGCTGCTGCTGCGTCACGCGCTGGGGGGGGGGTTCGTGGTTTGTTCGTCTCGTGACGGGCTGCGAAGTCAATGCGTCGCTGTTCGTTCGTTGGGACCACGGTTCGTGATGGACTTGGGCGGGGTCCAGGGATGAGTGGCAAGTATGTGACCTGTTTTCGCGTCCGCAGTGCGTTTTCTTGGTTGTGGGCGAGGCGACTGCGATGACATCGACGGTTCATCTCGTTCTTGGCTCGTTAAAACAGGGGAGGGGGTTGAGACGGGCGTTTCGGCTGGGGCTTCTGATGAGACAATCATGGGTCGTGAGCGGCAGCTCCCACTTCCAGAAATTCGATTTACAAGAGCTCGGATGCAGCATGGGAATTGAAATCCTGGATCCTATTCGACCGTCAAGGACTTTCATTATCTCGACGAGTGCACAATGGCATGTCTGACGTGGAACTAGAACTAGACACATAGCCTCCCTGTTCAGATAAGGCCCAAGAATCCTCCATTCGTAACAGAAAGATCCGCCTCCCATAACTTCAAGCAAATAGAAAACACCCAAGGTAAAGAAGCCCAAGAGATGCTTATTAGATCGATTCATAAGTAATGCTGCGCTTGCCGGCTGTGGGAAATTGTTGGAAAAAAAATACTGCACGTTCTTGAACAATGTCGCACTAGGCGGCGCAAAACCAAGAAGTGGCAGCGAATGAATGACAAGAAATGGTATCAAAGAGTTTGAGTGAACGCAGTCCGGCTGGCGTGACTTGGGCCTCGGCAAGTCTGACTACACCTGGCTGGCCATACCTCGTTTCGGTAGGGTCCATGGTTTTGCACAGATCATCTATCTTGTGTTAGTTGAGACGCGCAACAACAATGACAGGCATGCGTCTCTGAGAGAGGGGGCGAAACATACCTCACCCTCACTGTACGCCACGAAATATACCACCATGGCAATCATGTAGTAGATGGCCGGATTCGTAGACTGATACATGAGTATTGACGTCAGGGCCGTCAAGGGAAGGAATGCGAGTCGAAATTCCAGAGATCGGTGAAGGCCTGAGCCCGCGAGGAGTGGGAGCGGCCACTCGAGGGCGAACATTGCCAGCCCAAATACCAGGTTGATAATTTGCAAGATTGGCACAGGTCTTACTGCCGGGTCCAGATTTCTAGTCAGGAAATCCCAGAAAATTTTCGGCCAAATAAAGCCCTCGATGGCGGCAGCAACTTGATCTGATTCAGCAGATTAGTGATGCGCAAATACTGGGATGTGACAGGGCTGTTCATCTGAACATACAAGCTGCCGCGGTCAAGACAATCAGTCGACCCCAGTGATTCTTGATGAGTCTGCCCATTGTGTCGCAGGCCAAGTCCTTGGGAAGGGAATAGTTGATGTTTGGCTTCGTTCACTTTCCCACAGTTTTCGGAAGCCCGACCTTTCTTCCCACGATAGTACTGCTCAAGTCGCTGGCTCGTCGTATCTTGCTCCAGCCAGCCAAGTGTCTGCCAGTGAGAGCCCAGGTGTTCTTTCAGACTTGGATTAAATAAAAGCAACGCTTCGGCCGTGAAATCAACGAGAGAAGTAAGGTCGGCGTGCGTTGGAAGAAGAAGATAAAGTAGAAGAAGATTTGAAGAAGAAAAAGTGGAAGGAAGCGTGTTTGAGAAAGAAAGAAAGTCTCTGAAAAAGAACGGTATATGAAAGAGAGAATAGAATGGGGAAATATGGAAGATGGTCTCAGTGTCTTTAAAGAAGGAACGGCGTTTGCTGACAACCAGAGAAACCTGGTTCAAAAGAAGGAAAAGCCCGGATTTGCTGATTAAAATGATTAGGCGTAAAGAGTGTCAATAAATGGTTCTCGAACCGAATCGGACCCTGCAATGATAAGACCGAGGAGGAATGAAAGAGTGGATGAAGCCTCCAGGGCGGGGACCAGGAGAGAGACCTGAGCTTCCCCGCGTCCAAGGATCAAGAAAAGGGGGAGCGAAAGCAAGGGTTATAATATAATGAGAAAAGGGCAAAGGAAGAGATGGCGAAGACACAATTCAGTGAGGGTTGCCAGGGAAAATGTTCCAGAGCCTTGGAGACGTTTCACGCCAAGGCCGGGCCTGTCGTGTCAGACGGCTAACAGCCAGCTGAGACGGACCTAGTATCGGATGACACCGGTCCCGACGATGATGATGAGATGTTTGATGAGGGGACTAGCCGTGAGCTGTTGGTATGCATCCGTGCGGTATGAACCTCTTTATGCCGGGCCAGGAGTGCGGCAGAAACAATACGAGTGCTGAATGGTTCGCGGGAGGGAGGAGAACGATGGCTTTGTTGGATTGGCTTCCCGAAGCTGTGTTTTAGACTCAAGCGTCCCAGAGCTGGAAATGCGTCTGATCTACGGCCTTCTTAGGTGTAGCCGGGTGGCATGGTTTCAAATGCAGCGAGTGGGCGGCGATGTTGGTGACTCGGTCCGAAGTGATGACAGTTGTGATCAGACCGAGAAGGTTGTTTGCACGACTAGGAGGTGTTTTCTCTGACAGGGCAGCGTCGGAAACTTGAATCACGGAGCACGCCAGATCGAAGGGCGATTTGGTGAGTAAGCAATCGACGATGATCCAACGAGTTTGAGGTTTCGGGCAGCGGTAGCAGCATCAGGAAAGTAATCATGAAGCGATGGTCCGGTTCAGGTCACGGCGGTGCATCCGCGACCGGGAACGGAGAGCGGGAGTGTCACGATATATGCAGCTGAGCACCTTCTCTCCATCTACCCGCCCAGGTGACCACCAGCCATGCCGAGTGAATACATGCAGGCTGGCAAAGGGCCTCGGCCCCAAGGGCCCCAGCCCAAGGGACAGTGAAGAGAAGCTAGCAAGTCCCGCGCCACGGCGACAGACGAACACACACGATGTGTGTGGGTGCGGGCGCGAGCAGAGAGGGGGGAGGAGGCAGGCCTGTTCCGCCGTATGACTGGCCCAACGGCACAGCCGTCGGTGGAGGACCTCGGGGGATTGCGAGGCGCATACTCCGCACAGTAGCAGGGACGACCGTAGCGGCATGATGATGAATATGGATGGATTCGTTATCACTAGGCAGTGCGAAGAAAGAGGAGATGGATTGGGTGATGGAAAGGGCAAATGGTTTAGGAATCGGGGCAGACTGGGGCAGACCCTACGAAAGGATCCACCCCTCTCCTCTCACCCTTGGGCCCTTGGGCGACACCGGCGGCTACGGATCGGCGCGAAAGCCAATCAGTAGCCTGACGGGAGAGGCTGGCTGCATGGGTCGCCCCTGCCCTCTCACACCAGACGTCGCATCCAATGGCAACCTGGGACGCGTCTGCACCTTCCCTGATGAATCACAATTGTCAAGAATCAGAATGTACTCCGTAGAACAGCCCAGCACTCCCAACCTCCCGCCCAAAGAGCATATGGGAAAGCACCGAGTGCTGGCACGACAAAGGGATCATGAGCGTCACAATCTTGATTGGCAAATCGTCATCATGTTTGTTGCACTAACCCTATCCATATGTTGGTCTCGAGACCGACTCAACGTCTACGTCGAAAGCCCTCGGTTGTCAGCTCGCGCGCAAATGTCAGGCCGCCCTGGCATCTTTCCACCGGATGTTTCTGTTCCATAACCCGAAACGCACTGCGACGCTGGGCTTCGGCGCAAGCCCCACTAGCTCGATCAAGACGACTTTGCCGTGGCCGTTGTTGGCTTCATGCATGTTCAGGCGCTAATCACGATCCTTGTGTCCTCGAGCGCTAAACAAGCCGGCCATGCCATGAGCCGTGGTGTTAGCTACATGCTCAGCTTTCGTAAAAAGGGAGTGCGGATACAGTTTGCGGTGTGAAGGATCGACCTCAATCAAACCGTTCAAGTTGGAAGCAAACTGTTCTCCGGGATCATCAGACAGCAGCCTCGGTGCTCCATGGTTGTCGATGAGGGATGGCGATGAAGCAGAGCAAGGCAATCACCCAAAATGCACTTCGATGTACCGACTCATTTCCCCCAAGCACGATGGCGGCCGACAACAGCTCTTCAACGACACAAATGGCTCAAGGGTGAAGCGCATGGTGTCTGAAGCGCCTCGGCCCGCCAACAGGGCGGCTCGGCTCCAAAGGCGCGAGGCTGACAAGAGCGGCCGCACAATCCATATTTGCAGTTGGACAGGAGAAATTAAAGGCAGGCCGCCGTTTGATCTTGGCCCTTCTCCTGAAAAGCTGACATTGTCGTCTGACGGACAGGCTTTGGTCGGTTAGGCTTTGGTCGGTTCGCCTTTGCTTGACCTCCACCATCTTTCGAGCGCGGGGTCGACTTCTTCGGTGCAAGTGATTCGATGTTCTGCTGGCCCCTCTCTCGAGTCCGAGTCCAGTCGCCTCCTGGCGTCTCCGCACAGACGCGACAATGGGTGGTTCGGTGATACAAGCCACGCTACCAAGTACTTGCCAAAGCAATGAACATGTGTTCTGCCACCATCTGGACGACAGACAGGCTCTTTTCTCCACCGCAATGCCCAGGGTGTCTCTGGCTTCCAATCGGCGATGCATTGTCAAGCCAGTCAGTTAACCTCTTGGCTGCCACACGAACTGACAAGCGCCGCTGTTGCCTCCCATCATGTGAGTAGTAACAACCTCCATTCACATGTGCCCACGAGAGGTGCGGCTCCGTTACGTGTATGCACATGCACATCCGGTACATTTCCCGGCCTGTGGAAGTCGGACATTTAATGTCTCTTTGCCCCCATTCACATCCGAGCGGCTCTAAAGGATCGCTCATTGGCTGCGACTTTCAACGGGTGTCTGGCATCGAACGGTGTGAACTCCTCGTCTTCTTAAAGAATATACCAGACTCGGGGAAACCAAGCCCCCAAAATTCTGAACATGTGCGCTTCCTCGCCATGAGCAATGGATCATATTGTCGACTATTTGACCTGGCCAGCACGGCCCAGCTATCACTGAATGTCCATCCATCGCTCGCCTCGGCTTTGGCACGCGCCAACTAAGAAGGACATGACTGTCTACCGCCCTCAGCAACAGCCCATCGCATCCCACCCGTGACTGAGGTACTGTCGCAGTGGATGCCTGAGATATAGCAGTGGATGCCTAGAGGGGCCGCGCCCTAAGCATTTTATCAAGGGCACTAAAGTATATAATACTTAGCTATAGAATAGTACTATATTAGGATTTTGGAGACTTTATAATTATAAAACATCTGAATAGTATATAAAATTATTCAAAATTTGTAATTATACAAATAAGTTTTTTAGCTATAGGTATGAATAATAGGTCATAGATCTTAATCAGTATTATGCCCACTTATGTATATGTTGTGACGCGACAGATAGTCAAGCTTAATCAACGTGCGGCAGCATTTCCCCTGAAATACAGCGGGCGGATCATAGCTACTAGCTAAATTCGTCGCTGGTGGAGTCGGGTGGCTGGGCATCCCTCCGAGTATTTTGCTCTCTAACTATGCCCTCAGCCAATTGGATCAATCTTCATTCTTCCATAACTAATTTTCTTTTTCGCAAACAACAGGCTTGTCAGCGGATATCTGACTGCGTCTCAGGGTCTGCTTTCCACTCGGTATCGCCTTCACGCCAACGTCAATTTCCCTCCCCTGCTTGTCCCGATGGCTAGCAAACCGATGCTGGAGAGCGACGTGACCTACCTCCAAACGCCGCAGCAGGCGCCTTCCATCTTCGACGCAACCGATTGCGGTGTCTCTACTACTAATGTAATATCACTGTTACATATTTTGTAACGCATCACTGCGTATGATCGCTAATTGTCATGTCGCAATAGGCAAAAGCTATACACAACCCCCCTCTGCCGGCCGAGGGACCCGGAAACGAGAGCTTCTCTAACATTCTGCTTGGCGGCTTACTTCTCGGTGTTCCGTTTCTAATTACACGCTATTTGGGCTTGGGTCTCAAGACCTGGATTGTCCTGGTCGTGATACTGTTCTTTCCCCTCCTGATTGCCGTCTGGACATTGACCTCCAACCTCAGCCCCCGAATCAACGAGAACGTCAAGCTTCCAGGCCGCCCTGTCGAATCCTATGTGACCTTCAAAGACCCGGTCGATCGAGCGAAATGGACAGGGACTAGCAAAGTACCCATTCAAACATTCTCCGAGCTGTACGTGGATGGGAAGGCCGATTTCAATGGCGACACTTTGGAGGTAATGGAGTATCGTCACGATTGGTCCAAATTCAGCTTCACTTGGGATCTGTTTAAGTTTATACTATTCACTTTCTTTGTTGATGTCTTGTTTCATACCAAGGAACAAGATATGGAGCAAATCCGCCCAAACTATGACTCGGGTAACGATCACTATGCTTGGTTCCTTGGCCCTCGCATGATATACACCAGTGGCATCATTTCGGATCCTTCCCGCGAAGAGACTCTCGAGGAGCTGCAGGACAACAAATTGGCCATTGTCTGTGAGAAGCTGGAATTGAAAGAGGGCGAGACGCTTTTGGATATTGGCTCTGGCTGGGGGACATTGGCCAAGTTTGCTAGCATCAACTACGGCGCCAAAGTCACAGGGATCACGATTGCGGAGAACGGTGCGGCATGGGGGAACGATATTCTTCGCAAGGCCGGCGTGTCTGAGCAGCAGAGTCGCATTCTTTGCATGGATTACCGCGATGCGCCCAAACAAAGATACAACAAAATTTCACAGCTCGAGATGGGCGAGCATGTCGGCATTCGCAAGCTGACTGGCTTTTTCCGCCAATGCTACGACATGCTCGAGGATGACGGCGCCATGTATGTTCAGCTTTCAGGCCTGCGGCAGGCTTGGCAGTACGAAGATTTCATCTGGGGCCTGTACTTGAACAAGTACATCTTCCGGGGAGCAGATGCATCAACGCCGCTCTGGAATTATGTTCGATCCCTTGAGAGCGCTGGCTTTGAGATCAAGAGGTGAGGAAACCTTGATACTCCGTCTGGTTCTCCGAAACTGATTATTTTATAGTGTGGATACAGTCGGCGTGCACTATTCAGCAACACTCTGGCGTTGGTACCGTAACTGGGTCGGCAACGGAGATGCCATCAAATCCAAGTACGGCCAGCGGTGGTACAGAGTAAGTTCTAGATAAGGTCTTCTCATCGGGATGTGCTTCTAACATTGAGTAGATTTGGGAGCTTTTTCTCGCTTGGTCCGTCATTGCTTCTCGCCAAGGTAGCGCCACGTGTTACCAGATCCTTGTTGTCAAGAACCTGAATGGAAATCACCGCATTAATGGGGTCGGGTCGCAGTTTGGGCTCTCGGGGGCGCTTGCTAGAAGCCGCGCCGCTGGGAAAGCCTCGTTGAACAAGAAGCCTTGAAATACGTCTATTAGACCTTTGGAGATCAACAGGCAACTTCGACGTGTTGCAATACGTGGATTCAAGCTGCAACGGGTTGGCTGCACATCACAGAGTCGCCGTTTCCGTATCATCTTGATGACAAAAGAACATGTTGCATTATCTTACGTTTTATGTACAATGAAGACCACAGCGCAGACAATGCCTCCATCTTGATTCACGCACCAGGAGGTTCTAATGACTGGTTCGAGGTCGACGGTCTATAAAATCTCCTGGAGCCACGCCTTTACTTTCTTTCCTTGCGCTGTTTCTGTGTTGCATCCCACATATATGTTATAGACCGGGGCTACGTGGCATTCGCGTGGCCCTACGAACAGTTCAACACTTGGTAGAGCCGCCTGTCGAGAAGAAAACGTCAGCATTGCACCATGTTCAACGAATCGCTGCGGCAAGGCGCCAAATTATAGCAATGCGTCTTACCCGAAGTTTCTCGGCCATATCCTCGATGACCGGCAACAGGATCTCGCTTTCACCGCCGCAGATGAGCACATGCTTGACTCGGAAGCCTTCGAACCAACTTTGGGGCGCTGTTGAGACGCTCGTGAAATAGTCTTTTTCCGAATCTCCCAAAAAAGCACTCGCCCAGGGTTTGTCGACGGCCGGCGTGATGATATCACCGCCAGAATAGATTTCACGGTCGCTGTGATCTTCGCCGATTAACGTCCAAGAAGCGATACCGACGACGCCCAGAATGTCTTCGCTCATCTTGAGTTCAGGAATCGAGGGATGGCCATGCGCCAAGTGGCCTAAAACCCCCATCACAAGATTACCACCTGCCGAATCACCGCCGAGCAGCAGCTGAGATGGTCTTCGGCCGGTTTGCTTCAGCATGTAGCGAAGAGCATTGACCGCTTGACGAAGCTGAGTAGGGTACGCGGCTCCAGGCGCAAGTGTATATGACAAAACAAATACGGCCAGGTCTTTGCCGGCTGCGCTTGAGGATGTTATAAGACCATGCAAAAATTTGAAGTGCCCGATGTTGGCAGGGAGACAATAGCCACCGCCTGTGCAAGATTAGCGATGGCAGAGACGAGAAAGGTCACCCCCATATTTGTAAAACATACCGTGATACCATATCAAAACATGTTTGGCATTCTTGTCACCGAGCCAGTGGCCCTGAGCGCCGTCTCCTAGATCTACTGTGTCAGGCCTCATCTTCAAGGCACGCACGTACTGTTTGTACACGGCGTCTGTCAGCGGAGATATGAGCCTAGTTTCAAGCGATATGTTAGTAAACTTGCTTCAGCGAGGGATATATGGGAAAACTCCGAGCGACCAGGTCTTACTGGAGCTGAATGGGACTGAGTCGTGTCGTGGCTTTACGCAAGACGGCGTACGCAACGTGTAGATACAGGCTTGGTGCATCATTCTGGCCGCGAAAGAACCCCGTGAAGGCTGAGTAGACTCCTGCTGTGACGATGGCACCCAAAGCAGGCAGGAAGTCAAGGACGCTCATGACTGATAGCTTTGCTGTTGCTTTCGTTTGCATGATGGAGTCGAGGCGATTATGTTATTGATGAAGACGAAATGCGGGGACAGTAGATCAAGGGGCAACTTCTGATATGGTGCAAGCGATTGCAATGTCAGTTATCTCGCTCTCTCTGTTCGAAAAGGTTTTTTTTTTCCTGAGCTTGGAGCATAAATGCCGAAAGATGATCTCGACGCCGCAAACGTCGCAATTCGCAAAAGGAATTCCACTCGCTTGTTCACATCTTATCAACCGATTTGAACAATCTCGAGATCGTGAATTGAGAGCTTCCTGATGATCTGCAGCCCAGTGCTACACTCACTTTGACCCCAATGCCAATATATCCGCTGGGTATCCAAGCGAACTCAAGATACCTCGGATGCGGAAGGAGTGGTCCTGCCGGCTCCGTGGGTACCGTTCGTCTGGACTCTCTGGCCAATCGCATGACCTGGCATCCCACCAGGTCCCGGTGGGGGTAGCCTGCTGGGTAGGGGTTAGTGCAGGAGACATATGCACATACATATGCAAGCGCCAGATAGATAGGCTCGAGCGAGGATAAAAATAAAAATTGAAATCGTCGCAGATGATCTTCCCCACGATTTGGCACACGACATGTACTAATACGACGAAGAGGTCGGGGCGCCGCAAGCTTACATGTATTGAGGCTAGGGGCAGCGAAGCTGCGTCATTGTCAGTCGAGACAGAGTACTATGAACTTGAGGCGAATGAATCGAATGCGTCTCTTGCAACCCTTAGCAATTTGCGAACAATGCTGTATTGCTGTATACGAATGATTACTCGACGAGATGTGAAAGATGAATCCGTGGCTTCTGGAGGATGGTCGTGCCAGCAATCTGGCGCTTCAAGACTAGTCTACACTTTTCTCTCCTCGAACGTTTATGGGTACTGTATTTAATAACCTGCGTTTCCCCTCCTGTGGCCCCCCTCTCGGGTCCTCCTCGCTGGCGAGCACGTCTGTGCCATTCGCTCCGCTCCCTGCTAGATCGCGAGCCACCGCATTGTTGATTACGTACCTGTGACTGGTGGTCCGTCGGAAAATTCGCGTTCGGCAGTAGGGCTGAGAATACCCGCATGATTTGAAAGGAAAACCTAAACAGGTCACCAACACAACATGCGATGGGCGCGTTCAGTTCAAAGTAGACTCCACACTCATCTAGACCCGTGAGACTGCAAAATGCCTACTCTACGAAACCGCATACGCAGTAATGAATGCATACTACAAGGGCACGACCTCGGATAGCATTTGAGAGAAATCGCATTGTCGGTTTGGTAGGATCACGCCGCGCAAAGTCGCTTTTCCTTCCTCCACCCTACCTGAGTCTGAGGCGTTTGAGACAATCATGGGTTGGTTCTCGAGCAAAAAAAAAAAGTTGCTGAACCCAACAACAAACAAAGCACAGATTGATCGCAAACTCCTCCGCCGTCTCATGCTAGTCATGTAAGCAGAATGCCCATGTCGGCTGTGCGCCCCCGCCTGTTTTTGCAGGGATGGAGGAGCTTAGGGCGGGCCCTTCACTCTCAGCGCTCCTTGATTGGTGGAAAACTAACGACGACAACGTCAGAGCTGATCTATCGTGCCCCTGACTGATCCTGCAATGTCCACACAATGCCGAAGCGCCTGCGCACCTGACCCGTGTGGTGTCTTCGCCTTCGAAAATCTCAATCCCATTATTAGCTTTCTATATTTCTTGTCACTCGCTCATTCTTTCCTTCAGCTCTCAATCCCAACGATCCTTCGTCATTCGCTCGCCTTTTCCGGAATTGACCTGCCTTGATCTTCCTCCCAAACGCCAGACATCAAAGGCACCTCAACCATGACACGCTCGCTATTTCTCTTTTCCGCGTTTTGCGGTATCATCCGAGCTGCCGACACGACCACGACATTGAGTCTTTTCTTTCCCGCGGATAACCAGCCACTCGTGGGATCTATCATCAACGTGGACTCGCAGGCCACGACTGTAGGCATCAAATGCAAGCCAGATACTCCTAGCGAATCCTGCGGTGTGCCCCCCGAGGGTGCTACAATTTCCCAGGGACCGTCGTCATGGCACTGGGCGTATAGCGTTTCCAACAGTGAGGCCGGCTTGTTGTATGTGCTCTTCTTTTCTTTTATTTGCATTGGAGATGCTCAGAAAATACCAATGCCGCATGCTGTTGCTGTTCTGCTGGCTGGCGGCATAAACCCTCCCTTATGATACGTATGTTAACTGTGTCCCTCAGCTCCCAAGACATGAACTGCAAACTGGACTCGGCCAATGATGCGGCATCGTGTCAAGTTACCCTCACGCAGGATGTTCAAGGCAAGAAAACAACTCAATCTACCACCATCGTAAAAACGGGATACAAAACCGCTCAGCTTCCCGTGGCTATAACGGCAGGCGCTGAAAAGCTTGCCGCATCGCCGGGAGCAACGCCAACAAACAGCAATCCAGCGTCCTCGCCACGACCTACGAGTACCAATGCGGCAGAGCCGTTGAAGATGCACAATGCGGTCTTGGCTGGCGTGGCGGCTCTTGCGGGCGCTTTGCTTATGCTATAACATCGACGTCATGCAGGTGGAGCGTCATGTATCAACATCGTTTCTTTTGCCTGTGAATTCCTGTTGAAAAGAAACTTGCATTACATATTAGGGGCGGTGTTCAGTGTTGCTTCCTTTTCTGCAATCTGGGACACTCCTCGATCATGGCCTTGTCTGGTTCTCGCATCTTGGCGGCGTGTGGCTAGCTTCATAGTGTAATACAATTGTCAACTTGGTTTTCTTCGCCCTTCGATGGAACGCTTTCCTCGTCGCCAACAAGACTTGACACTTGATATTGAGTGCCGTAACAATTGCTAGTGCCAATGCCAATGCCAACAGGCAAAGCTAAAAAGTACCAAGGAGATCACGGTGGAATGGTTGGTACGCACGTGTGGAATAGCCGTGTGGTTTTCCAGATTAAGCGCGCTAGGATTCGCTAAGCGCAGGGAAGCGGCATTGCAAGTATGCCTGCATAGCGCTACAGACTTCCAGAAGACTTTGCCCGTAAGCGATCCGCTTTGTGGTCCACGCTATGGCGAGACATCGGGAGACGACTACAGAGAAGATATCGCCGGATGAAGTGTCTTGGACATGTGGGAGAGATCACTGTCATCACTTCTCTATAGGCAGCATTTGAGCTCATGTCCGCAGTTCGTGCTTACGTTACGCTTGCGAGCAGTCCCATCGCCGGCAAAGTGACACGGAAGCAGTCTGTTGGCTGACGTTTTGGGAAAGCTTGCCACTGGTGCCAGAGTCAAGTCATGACTCCTGAAGCTGTGGCTTGCGCCGACGTGGGATGCACCGGTTCCCCGCGCTTTGTCTGGAACCAGCATTTGGATGGTAGCGCGATCGGAAATTTCCCCTGACCAAGACCCCTGCTCGACAGTTCCATGCACTGAGCATCTTCCCTGCTGGTCTTTCACTTAAGTACTTGGATGAGGGGCTGAGTCGTCATCATCGTGTGTCATCATCGAAGATAAGCCGAAAGACTCGAGGCCTATCAGTTATGAATGACGGCCTGTCGACGACCACTAGACCACTTGACGTGGGGTCACCGCCAAATATAGCGCAAATCACAGATTTATGTTACGAGAGCTTGCATAAGAGACGTATGTACATATGTACTAGACATCTGGCGCGATACAGCTCATTGAAGCGGTGGCGAATCGCGATGTAGTCTTGAGAGTGCTATGAGCCAGACTGTCTTTGAAATGCAATTATCAAATGAGGTTATGCACCGCTGGTAATTCTATGTGGGATATTTATATAGTACATGTTGTAATCGCTGTTTAATCTCGTTATTGGGTCATTAAGTGAAGTCAATCACAAGCTCCTGCAACTAAATGGACGGTTGGCGTGTCCTGTGCTCGTAACCTTCATCTGTTGCGAGTTGATTAGCAAATATTTGAGAATGGGAAATACTGGAGCAAAACTTACGATGTCGACAATGGTCGAGTACGTTCCTGCGACCAAAGTAACGGCACCAATTATAAAGGCCACAATACTGCCAATGCTGATAGGCAAGTTTTCTTTGGAGTACCAGCTTCCTTTACAAAGTAACTGAAACCACATGATGGCCGGGATCCAGAATGAGAAACCAGACACGAAAAGCGCTGAGGCAAGTGACAGAAGATCCGAGAAGATGGGGATAGCTTCTGCGATTATCCAAGCGAAAAGGGTGAACAAGAAAACAAGGCCAATCCAGGATGCCCAGCCCATGGGGGATTTGATATAACGGAGGACTGAGTTCTTGAACATGCGACCATGAACGTATCGGAGGGCGACGGTAGAGTTGATCGATCCTGAAATAAATATCACAGGAAGAGCAATGCCGAAGGCGACCTTAGAAATGAGAGGTCCCGCTGATCGAAGGGCAGGAGAGACAATAGACGAGCCGACGAAGGCGTAGCATAGAGCTCCGGTGATGGTGTAGATGAGAATCTGGATCAAACCAGACGCCCATATCGACTTCATGTAATCCTGAGGCGTGTGCATCTCGTCCATAAATGAAAATTGGCCAATAGCAAAGCTGAAAGCAAAGATGATGTTGCTCACGGCCACAAACGCCTCAGAGAAGGTGACGTGCTCCTGGGGCCAAGCTGACCAATCGACGCTACTGAGCCCGCCGGGCTTGTGACTGGCCTGAACACCTGTAGCGATAATCGTGATGCCGACGGCGGCCAGAATGGATCCGAAGTCGATGTAGCCGAGAATAGCAACCTCTGTGAAGGACGGAGGAATAGCCAGGATCAGAAGAATGACGGCAGATATGGCAGAAAAGATGATAGAGCAGACACGGCCATCGGTGAGAGTGCTCAAGGCAATGCTTCCAGTCAAGGCATGTGATCCAACGACCATGACAAGCTCTAGGACCAAAGCGGCACCGAAAAGCTCGTAGCCAATCCTTCCAAGCAAAAGTCTTCCGGCATCGGCATAACTGGCCGCCTCGGGATACTTCAACTTGACTTGACCAACCAAGTAACTGGTGAATATCGACATGAGGCCCAACGTGATGGTGAGGAAAACGCCGGGAAACATGCCCAGGACTCGATACGCAGCTGGTAGACTGAGAGCGCCCAAGGCTACGGCTTCGACAATGGTAATTATTGCCAGTCGCTTCCAGCCCAGACGGTGAAAGTGGGCATCTCCAGCGGCTGCGATCTCTTTCATGCGATCTTGGTCCAGTTCTTCGCTTGTCTCGCCCAAAATGTCATTGTCGCCCGCATGCGTGTATTGTGTCGCGCCGCCCCGTTTACCAAAATCAGCATGTCCCGAGGACTCGTGGCCCTTGCCGCCAGGGGTTCCAGTATGCAGGTTGGCCATCCTTGAGTGAAAACGGCGACAGCTGTGAAACAAGTAATGAGAAACCCGAGGCTGAACAACAACCAACGTATGGAAGGTGAAAAGATGATAAAAGGGAGTCAGGGTGAGGCGCGGCGGTGGTGTTATAGCCTCAACGAACAAAGTTAAGGATACGAATGCCGATGGCGCCCGCTATCGCGCCGAGAATTTTGGTGCAAAACGCCGCTGGAAGCCGAGTCATGTACACGCACGAGATAACGGAAGCAGGGGAGGGGGGGGACTACACCTGAGGAGTCCCTCTCCGAATGCCCTTGTAGTCCATGTCCTGTCGTGTGTTTTGACTCGTCTAGTCATGCGTTATCTCTTTGCGGGCTCAGGCCGCGCCTGCCCTTTTCGACGCGGATGGGGGAGGCATTTTCGTCCACAGACACGAGCCCGGTATCCTAGTCGGGTAGCGGAGATCAACACAGACCGGACCAACGCTCATCTCACGCGAAGGGGGAAGGCGACCGTCAGGCCATGATCATGCTGTCCGTTTCAGACCGAAAGCAGACGAGCAATCAAGACGTCTCGAAAATTCTGTCGCGTGGCTCGACCCCCCCAATCCCTAATATGGATCCGCAAATCCTGCACTCCGACACCGTATTTTCCAGAATTAGTCATGATGGCGGCCCAGGTTGGGTCTGCGACAAGCCGGGTGTACCCAGTCATTCCGGCCGCATGAGCAGAGTTTGACGTAATTTCAGGCTCAGCCGTCATTCATGCGCGCAATAGGAACGATAAGAAGTGCGGAGTGACACGGGGTATTTGCTAAGATCGTTTTGCGGAGGCTGTGAAGATAAGAAGTCGGGGATTTCTGTTCGTCGTATCATCAAGGAAGATGCTACATTCCTTTGTTGGTCAATGCACTATGCCCTACTTATCGCCATTCAAAAGGAAAAAAGGGGCCGAACCCGCACATGTCGCCCTGTAATGCGACGAAAAGTTCCCTTTCGAGGTCCTTTGTCTCATTTCACGTTCCTAAAGATAAATGGTCAATCGGGACGGGTTGTGGCTACTGCGTCATTGGGGGCTCCCACATCATCAGCAGTCGTCAAGGTGCGATTATATGAGAATGAGAGTCAGGCGTTCACTTGAAACTCGTCTCAGCCATGCGAGCAGACCTCGAATGCGCGGCTTTTGAGCTCTGTCGCGAAAGTACCTTTGTACCTGGGTGAGAGAAGTCGAGGCACGATTCTGGCCGGGAAAGTGCGTCGCAGGTGTCGGGCAACGACTTATGTACGAACCTTGGCTGCTCTTCTCAACGTCCGGTTTCCCGTCAATGTCCAGCGTGGTAGCACGACGAAAATTATCCTTGCATCCGTGTGGTCGAGGAGGTCTTGGGACGACGATCACGTTCTTACTCACCACCTCTGTTTAAATCTCAGATGAAAGAAGAAAATCACTCGATATCACAGCGACATCTGGGGGGAGGATTTAAATTGACCGATACACAAAAAGAGACTAACATACAGCCGTCACGTGAAACACAACGCTCCAACTTGCCAGGGTATTTTACAAACCGCGTACCCATCTACGCCGTGATCTCCGTCGCAGCCATCATGTTGGTGGTCGTCACAATATCTTTCGACGCGTCGTGAGCATCTCCAACTTGTGTGGAGTTGAAGCTGCTCTTCTCGCCGCCTTGACCGGGATACCAGACCGTCTTCGAACCAGCCCTAATATTACCTTGTCGGTCATACAGAGATCGACAACGGACGTACTTGTCCAACTTCCAAAAGTTGTCATTAAGCTGAGTCGCGAGGCTTTCCCGCTTCTGTTTGAGCTCCGCCCCTGTTGCGCCTTTCGGGTTGTTGATCCATTCTTTGGTCGATGATTCGAACTGCTCCGCAAGCTCCGCTCGCGCTTTGAGGAGCGCGTCGCGCGCGCCTGTGTCTTTCATCGCATCATTTTCCCCTGGAACAGGCTCGTCGTACTTGTATTCCCAGTCTTCATCGCCGCCAAGTTCCTTGATGATTTGGGATGGGTCTATGAATTCCTCGAGTCCTTCTCTTCCGTATGTCAAGTGAACCTTGGCGGCCACCACGGGGTCAAGCCAAGCTGAAATGATCTTCCAGCAAGCTACAAGTCTCTTGTTAGAAGGCTAATGGCAGGGACGCAATATAGTCAAGTGGACGGGTATGATGTCAGCTTACGTTTGAAGACCCATGGCGAATTATGAATGAGAATGGCGCCCAAAGACTCGGGATAGTTGGCCTCGAAGCATTTAATGATGAATTTGACAGGCACATAGTCCATGTTAGCCAATGTGAAATTTGTCAAGTCGAAGATCAACGTGGCAGTTTCGACAGGCGGCGTTACGGTGAGACGAGCAGTTTCGATGAGATATGTTGTGTAACGCTCGAGGCTCTCGACGGATTGGTCTGAAGCGCGGTGCAGCTTGACCCTTACATAACTGATTGGTCTGTTCTCTCGGTCGGTGCCGTGGATGAAACTTTTACCAGCTCGGATCTGCTTCATGAAATCGTGGGCGAGAGTTTTGCTCTTCTCCTCGCCTTTTTCCTCGTCACGGACAAGCGCTTCTTCGCCATGCGTGAGGATTTCGGAATCGACCCGCGCTTCGTTTTGCCTCCAATTCATAGCTGAGAACATCATGACTATGGCTCGGTTGACGTCCCATTTGCGGGCTCGCAAAAATCGGAGAACGAGAGCGTCGGGGTGTTCTTGCTTGATGGATGACCACACCATGGCGCGCAGGGAGTCTCGGTCCTGGCTGGCAATGACTTGCTGGAACTGTTTGACCAAGCCAAACTTGTCTGTCTCGCCACAATCGATGAGCTTCAAGGCTTCCTCGGGAAGCGCCGGGGTGGCCTTGGCGCTGTCGCCTTGACTCCATCCAAACCATCGGGATTTTTTGGCAGAGTCGGTCTTAGTGGGAACAGCTTCTGCGGATTCCTTCTTCTGGTGCCAGTCTTGTAACACGCTGTATAGTTTGAAAACGGTTTGCCAGAACTCGCGGAGCTTGGCTTCTTGGTCGGTTGTCAGATTACCAACATGTCCGTCTGGGATCTGGGCGCTCATTTTCGTGGAGATTCGCGGCGGGCGATTGTGGACTGGGGTTTAGAGTAAATCAGGATCGAAACGGGGGCGGAGTCAAGGAGAAGAGGAGCTTTTTGTTGTTGAGGAGGGTTTTGTTGCCTTGAAGATAACAATAGAAATTTGCGACGCGATTGATCTTGGAGCGGGCAGTCATGTACCAGACAGCATAAGACGTGACAACAATGAGGATGCAGCAGTGGGGTGTCATGACAAAGACAAAGCCCACGTGTTTTATAACCAGATTCGACCGCGCGTGCATGCATATGATAAAAGTAAGAAATTGAAATACCGAGGTTCACCGGCGCTCAACATTTGGCACAATGTCGGCGCCGGATTTACGGACAAGCTTGCGATTGGACGGTAAATGCCATCCAGGGCTCGTCATTGGCTCCGTGGCTCGAAATAAACCCCCAGCCACCTCAGCACAGCAGCAGAGGCGGGGTGAGGAGGGACGACTGCGGCGGATTGCATCGTCTGGCCCCGGGAGATCTCTGACGCCTTTGATCCGATGCCTTTGGGGCCGCTCCCGTGCCACACAGGCACCAAGCTGGATTGGCTCCTAGCGACACTGTGATGTCAATTGCCCCCCGCGAGAGTTTCCGAGTCAAAGTGGGGGAAAGTCATCTTTTAGTGAAAATGTCGTGCGGGGGGGGGCACAAGCTTTGCTAGTGGTAGGCGTGGCGCGGCGTCGCGCCAAAAGACACGCAACCCAGAGAAGCCGAGTGAGAAGTTTTGCCTTGACGTTGCGCCTCAATTTCCTTCTTCTCGTCACTTCCCCTTGTTCGTATGCTCGTTCATAGGGAAAGATGCCCTCCCATTACGACATCGGCGGGAATGCCAGCACCCTTGGCTGCTGTCAAAATCGAGACTCTGCAGCTATACCCACTGCCCGTCGCACCAGCTATAGGACACAAATCAAAGGAGCCGATCTGTCAGTCGCGAGACTATTGTCACCATCCTCCGTGTTCCACTTTCTTTGCGGAGATGATCAGTGGATTGGTGCCCACAATCTCTCCTCGCATCCATCGACGGGCTTCTTGCCCAACTTGGCAATTTATGCCTCGCTCGGTGCAAGTGGCTGTCGTCATTCGCAAAGCCGCCTTTTCCTCTAAGCCAGGGCTGGCTAGCTCCGCTCCAGTGTTTCGCGAGTTTCCGGGGTATTTCGTCTCGTCGCAGTCCTGCAACATTCCTCGGCATCTCTCAACTGGACACAGACTGACGAACGGTGCCGACGATGTCGAATGCAACAAGCTCAATATTTGCTTGGTCTTCCCGCCGTAAGCCAACGGACTGACCTTTGAAGAGGCTTCCAGCTGGCTCGACATTAGGATGAGTGGCATTCATCGCAATCATGTGTGCCAGTATCCGAGCGGGGGTCTTTAGCTCGTGCGCCGGCTCGCATCTTATTTGCGCCGCGGTGGCAGTCTTGCCTCTCAACAGCCTAAGCCAAAGTCTCTGCAAACCTCGCGCCCTTGGGCTTGAATCCTCTCAACCACCCAAAACCTATGGTTGGAAAAGACAAAAACCTTGCCTGGAGCGAATGCAAAATTGTTGCATTTCTCACCGATGTGAATTTTTCCCAAAAGAATGCCGTCTGCGTTGAAAATATGCACTCCATCGCCACAGGCGGCCCATACATTTCCGTAACTGTCGCAATGAATGCCATCCGGAGATCCATTGTCGGCCCAGGCAAACATGCGCCTGTTGTCAAGTCGCCTGCCTCCCACGACGTCGAAGGCGTATATTGTGGACGGCTGGGTTGGGAGACTTCCAAATTGTTGGCTGCCGGTGTCGGTCACGTATAAAGTTGCGAGGTCGGGGGAGAATTCAAGGCCGTTCGGCTGCACGAATCCGTCAGCCACCATCTGAATGACTCCGGTCGCAGGCTCGAAGCGATACACTTGTTTTGGCTGAGACGGCTCCGGGCGAAAATGTTGAAAGTAGCCATAGTCGGCATCGGTAAACCACAAGTCTCCAGTCACTGGATGCTGGCGGACGTCGTTGAGCGAGGAGAAATTTCGACCATGGTAGTCGGTCAGCAGAATTTCGGACCTGTTCGTGACGGGGTCGACGGCTATCAGTTGCGAGTAGTGCTCGAAGTCTCCCTCATCGCACCAAAGCTGCCTTGGCGGGGTCTGGTCGTGGGGGGAACCAGGTGGAAAGTAGGTGGTGCCTCCGTTGGCGGTGGACAGATTTGCGAATCGAGTGCTGTAGAAAGGATAATCATCCGAAGCTAAGCTCACCACCGTGATATTGATCCTGTCCTCGAGACTCTTGTAATCGGACGAGATGTACAGAGAATTGTCTCGTTTGCTATATACGCCAGCCTCATGGAATGCTGCCCAAGGAAGGTCCCACACTTGTCGCGCATGCGCGTCCTCTCCAATGACGTTTTTGAACCCCGGTTGGAATTGTTTGAGCGATATCGCTGACCAGGTGCTGTTTGACGACATGATTGGACTGTGATGCGCAGCCGCAACAGAGCCGACGAGGATACTCATTCCGTAAAGATGGGGGAGCATCATTATGACAGGTCCTGTCCTCAGCTTGACAAGGAATGAATATGCAAAAGAGGAGAAGGAAAGAAACAAGGAGGGGGAAAGCAAAAGATGATGCAGTGATAACCGTCATCTGCAGGATGATGATGTCTGCCTCGCACTGGATCACCTCGCCGTTTGCAGCACGTAGCCCTGAGCCCAGTAGGCGTCAAGCTGATGATCACTAGCAGACTGGATTTGCTGGCCGTTGGGGTAAGGCGCTAAAACGCGTCAATCCCCACGTGCGGAGTTTCGTTGAGTGGCAGCAGCAGGCAGAGCGAGAATAGTGGGCCAATTGCAGAAAGCGGCCTGAATCAAGGGTCGCAGACGAATAGAACCAAGCTGGCCGTCAATCAACAGTCGTGATCAGCTTCAAATGTGGGAAACATTTGGCGATTTTTGGAGGAAAGCTGCGCAGCTCTGTCCCGGATTGAAGGCCCGAAGAGTGCGTAGCTCACACCTCATTCTTTGCCGCCGAAGAACAAAACGATCGGTGCAAGACGTGAGAGATTTGTACCATAGGCATTGGGTAATTTCAACTTGGGTTCAAAACCGGATATAGGTGTCCGTACGTCGTAGAAAGAATTGATGGCCATCGTTCTCAAACATCTACAAGAAAGAATGTATAGGAGGAAGAGATCGTCCGCTTCCTGTTCGAGAAAGCAGTGACACTGTTCACAAACGTGGCTGGGAATGTTCGGCAACTTGGCACGTTCTGACGTTCTGCAAGATACACCCGTGCCGAGCCACCACGTTGCTGGCTATGCATCCCGTCCGTATGTTACATCACTGTTCCCACTCGTCAACCGAGATATCCACAGTCCAAGATTGCCCATCCGGAATCCATTGATTGCTAATTCTCCTGGCTTGCAAAACAGTGCTGTGAATTCCATAGCATACTGGCTTTACCATTAACTCTACACAACTCACAATCAGTCGGTTAGTGCATGTGCCCGTCAATCTCGAAAGTACCCGAAGAAAAAAAAGAGCACACTGACCGGAAGGGAGAAATGCTCCGCGGCTACCAACGTTGCTAATTTTAACCTGTGTAAGCTTGTCGACAGTGATGTATGGAGTTCCAAAAGCTTTTGGGATTGAAATATAGCCACCCACGAGCTCGTCAGGTTGAGGACGAGACACCAGCAGTAGCCGCTTTGAGCCAATCTCGACATGAATGTCATTTCTTGTTCCAGCTTGTGGAAAATTCGCCACCCTGAGGAACACATGAATAGCTTTGAAGTGGCTGCATGCAGGTCTGGGGACCCAATTCTCGATAGTACCTCTGACAATGACAGTCGAGATGCATGTCCACGGTTTGTAAGTTCTCGCCTTTTGAAAGAATTGGTCGTTTTGAAGCCAAACATCTGACCGGGAGCAACGGGCTCTGAATTTTAAACCTATAGTGGCCAAGAATGAGGACTTGCTAGCACACTTTGAACTCTTGGGTGGGACGAAGGCAGCGAGGGATTAAATGTGAAGCGACGAGACTGACCTCGAACTGCCCAAGCCGAAACGTCAGCATATGGACAACTTAGCGGCGCTATTGCATTGACCGAAAAACTGGCTATTTGGTCAAATGGAACAGAACTGGATCCAAAGGCCTCTCGCAGGTTGACTTGCTGCCAAGCGGCATTTGTTGTTTGCAACGTGTATGGCTGCATTTCGGACCCCGAGAACTCAAGTTGCACTTGGCCTTGTAACAACCCTTCGGTTCGAGTTGATATATCAATGAAGACCTGAAGACGGTCGAATGACGAGCACGATGGAGAGAGTATACCACGAGGATACTCGAAATACGGGTTCGGCCGCAAGTCCGGACCTCCTGCTCTTGATGACGAAGGTCTCGATCGAAAGCTCGCGGATACTATGCGAGAAGGTCTTCATGTTAGCTGTTATGTAAAGCAATGCGTGCACGGCACACTCACAGCCTCCTGTTGCGCCGGTAAAGGCCAAACGATTTGCGGTATTTGGTTGTAGATTTCGAATGACGTCCGTGGTCGACATTTCTCGGATCTGGTTGCAAAGAGACCTTCCTCTTTCTTTTCTTCCTTTACCCATGAGCAGAACGGCAATGCCGACAACGTGAGGGCACGCCTGCGACGTGCCTGTCATCGCCTCCTCCCCACCTCCTGATGCGGTTGACATAATGTCTCCGCCTGGCGCTAAGAGATCAACCCGCACGCCATAATTCGAGCCTTTCACTTTTGTGCTATCGTAGGGATCTTGAATTTTGAATATCGGCATGTCGTCATCGTTGGTGCCGCCCACGACGCAAACGCTTGGATCAGCGCCGGGCGACGACGTACTAGCAAGCTTGTTGCTATTTCCAGCTGCGATGCCGACGAATATTCCTTCCCTAGAAAGGGCTGCCGTGGCCTCGTTGATAAAGGGTGACCATTCATACTCGATCGCAATAGTAACCGCTATCCCTTTGGGGCAACGGTCACTGGATATATGCATGAGAATGAACTCTACACCCTGGATAAAATGTGATTCCTCGCCACGACCGTCATCATTTAGTACTTTGATTCCGAAAAGCTGTGTCTTCTTCGCCACGCCATATGTAGCGCTGCCAACAATCCCCGCAACGTGTGTGCCATGGCCATCACTGTCTGCGGGATGTTCGCCGGGAACAAAGTTTTCGAGGTGCTGAGCTCGACCGCCAAATTCCTTGCATCCTGTCAGCATTGTAGCGAGCTTCCATTGTCATGCTTTACAGAAACCTTACAGGATGAGTATAGTCTAGCCCAGTATCTATCACATATGTGCAAGTCCCTTCTCCAGCTGTGTCATCGTACTGGTAGTATTCCGGTCCAGCTTGACGGGTAGATATACGGGCAAGACCCCATGGTGCACCTTGCTGGCGTAGGTAACCTAGCTTGACGCTTCTTACCTCCTCTCTCACACGGGATATCTATCGAAAGTTTAGCTGGATAAGTGACTTTAGGCCAACGGGTTCGTACGAAGGGCTGCTTTTCAAGCCAATTGACTTCCTGTTGGGTTAACGCTGCAGAGAAGCCCACAAACACAGTATCAAATTTGACGGTGTTCCTGTTGTTTCTTTTCATCTGGATCAGGACTTGGTCTCGGAGCTTTCGCTTAGTTTCACGGTCGCCAGGCTTGAATGCGACGATGTACTTCTTTAACATCGGCCGGCCACCGAGCTCGGGGCGAGATGGATATTTAGCTGACCAGGGATCTGATGAGGAACGCTGGTGTCCTTTGCCTAACTGCGGACTCGGTGGCCATTCAGCTGGCCAGGTATTTGACGACGAAGCCGGTAGTCCGTTGCCTGACGATGGAGTTGATGGCTTACGCGATAGCCACTTATCAAGCCAAGAGCTCGATGGCGGACGCGATCGCCATTTATTGAACCAGGAGCTCGATGGCGGACGCTGTAGGTCCGAATTCGACCGTTCTCTATATGGCGGCCAGGATTGAGCCCTTTCTGGGGGACGGTTGCCTCCTGCGGCCGCGGCAATGTGCATGAAGGTCTGTAGTGCTAGTAGTATGACATGATAAGAAACAAGCATTTTTGAGACAGTAAGTCTTCGGCAATGATTTTGTATTCGGAAAAAAAAAAAGGACTCCTTCGATCGGAAGCATTACGCAAACGAGAGAAATCTAGTCCTCCCTGATTCGGGCTCCTTCACTTGTATATAAGCTGACGTCCTAGGATAGCGGTTTGTCTAGAGCGCCTCGTTCCGTCCATCTCATAAGGCCTCGAAAAGATTCGCCTTGTATCATCTTTCGGATAGGATCCGCTTGGACCCTGGATCAGTGCACTACTTCGACGCACGACTAGTAGATATTAGAGCGGAATGTCGTTGTGCTCCAATTTTTCTCGTTGACCGCTATTATCGCTACTGAGCACATTCGGGAACAAACAACCCAGAGTGACTCCAGGAAAGCTACCTTGTCTCGAAATTTTGTCAGGCCTCCTAGAGTCACGTCTTGGATAAATGCACGCGCAGACTGCAAATATCAATGAGTGTTACCGAGGACAAAAACACTATTACAGCCCCCATAATGAATCCAAGCTATTATCCTAGAATTTTTGCCAAGAAACCAGACTATATCAAGGCTTCAACTAAGCGCTTTTGCATCTTGGCTCTGCTTCATGCCAACGGAAAAATCCTTGCAGCTGCAAGCACGTGACATAAACTCGAAAAAATCGAAGATTGCTAACAAGCTTCAGATGTTGACATTCCAAACTAGTCTCCTACAATAAATACGAGGGCACAAGAGTGCTGCTACGAACTCCGTCGTCTCCCCATAGCCTTCTCGAAGTGACCCCCGGCTCATAGTCCACGGACATAACTACCCAGCTCTGACCCACGTTCCGCACGCTCGTACAGGCCCATCCTGTTACAATCATGATGTCTTGTGTTCTTGGTGAACTCAAGTTGGCACAAGACTCACTTGGCCTGCTTGATGCGCAGGTCGCACCACTCGGTTCCCGCGCTGCTTGCATTTTAGTGGCCTTGGTTCGCACCAGGGACTAAAACCTGATGCAAATGTCATTCACACACATGAGCTTTTCCGGTACGAAAATACCAGCTACGCCAATCTGGACGTTGGCCTTGTCGAGCTCTGGATGGTTGAACACTCCATTCCTCTACTTTTCCGTCGTCTTTTCTCCACACCGCCATTCTGTCCTATTATAAACAATTATAATGATCACCACGGCCTGGGGGCTTGCCTTCACTGCCGCACTAACACGACAGCCTGACTTATCAAGGCTGTGGGATTAATAGTTCGACAATATCGTGGCGACGCATGCGTGAAGGTTCAAGCCACTGCACTTGATGTATCTTAGTTGCGACCTGATTCTTGACTGCACGATCTGCTTGCTGGCGATTTGGGGAATATGGAAAGCTTCTGATGCCACGAAGGCAGGAATTGGCACTAGAAGCAACCTTCCTACTTTGTAACATGGTCGTTCTTGTGTTTGCTGGCCTTTCTTCCCATCACTGAGGTATCAAACCTGCAACACACCTACCGCGTTACTGCAATTGGATGGCGAGGATAGTTGTCTTTGAACAATAGCGAAGACATGCGCACAAAGCAAGGGAAGCAATCGCTTTTCTACAACGTTCCGCTTGGTGTGCTTGAGCGGTTCCTGGAAAAATTGTGAAGGTTCCGGCACCAGCATCAACGAGATCGCGCGATCCAGTCGAATATTCGAGTGCGAGCGACCGCACCAGAGTCGCAACAGACATGCTTTCAATCCCATCGTTTCTCGATCTCGAATTCCTAGTTGTGACAGGCTTAGGAAGGCAGAAATGGATGAATAGCGTTGATAGAGAGAGGGCTACCAGGGAGCTCCGCGGTAGGGTAGAATGCAATACCTGCATCAGACCCTTTTTTTCCGACACAAGATCAAGTCGGGAAGTTCTTGATGACCTGAATAACCTGCCGTGGGCGGTGAGACGAGATTGTGGCGTGGCTCGAAAGAATATGGACTGGTGGTCCAAGGAAGCCACTTGGCCGGCACCTCATCGAAACGAAGCTGTTTGCTCCCCTCCTGCCCGGGTATCTAGGAGCACCGCACGTTTACTGTCGCGTGGCAGCTCCGAGCCCAGCCTCGAGTTCGAAGCCCTGTGATGCGGCGAGATGGATGGGTGGTTGTATCGTATCAGAGCTTACGGTGGAGCTGCCAGCCGAAAGTGGAGGGCATGGTACCGAGAAAAGCCCAGCTCTGCTGCTGCTATAGCTGGCCCTCGACCTCGAATCCCCCAATCTGCGGGATACTTCAACACCATCATCTGCACAGCGTCACTTGATCCGGCAGTCGCAATTTCTTCATGGAGGACTATGAGACCTACGAGCTGGGTGACTTTCGGCTCGTGTCGGGCCAGACTCTGCCTGATGCCAAGATAGCCTTCAAGACCTACGGATCACCCGCCCTTCCCGCCATCATCTATCCGACGTGGTTCAGCGGCACCATCGGCGATAACGAATGGCTCATAGGATCCGACAAGTCGCTCAATCCAGCGCGCTACTTCATCATCGTCCCCGCCATGTTCGGCAACGGGCAGTCGACCAGTCCGTCCAACAGCGCCGCTCGCCCGTTTCCGGACATCAGCATGCGCGATTGCGTTGCCGCCCAGCACACACTCGTCACGCAGCATCTGGGCGTCCGGCACGCGCGCTGCATCCTGGGCTGGAGCATGGGCGCCGGCCAAACGTATCAATGGATCACGCAGTACCCTGACTTCACCGACCTGGCCGTTCCATTCTGCGGCAGCGCCAGAACCTCCCCGCACAATCAGGTGTTTCTCGAGGGCGTCAAGAGCGCTCTTCTCTCGGCGAAGCGCGTCGGATCAGCTGGCTCCGCCAATGGGGCAGATGCCGCTTACGACGGATGGAGCAGGGAGGAGCGCATCGCCGGCCTGAGAGCCCTGGGCAGAGTGTACGCAGGCTGGGGCTTCAGCCAGGCCTTTTATCGGGACAGGCTGTACGAATCGGCGCTGGGCTACACATCGCTCGAAGACTTCATGGTCAATTTTTGGGAACGATGGGCTGTGTCAAAGGGTATGAATCTTCGCCCCGTGCCCCATCGCCACGAAATGCCGTCAGCAAACGAGAATATCTGGGCTGACCTTTCATCTATACCAAAGATCCTGACAATATGCTCGTCATGTTGAGGATCTGGCAGGCTGGCGACTGTTCCGACCAGCCACCCTACAATGGCGACTTCGAGCTGGCCATGAGAAGTATCAAGACCAGAACGTTGGTCTTGCCAGGCAAGACTGACTTGTACTTTCCCCCGGAGGATTCGGAATACGAGGTGCAATGCATGGCTCCTGGTGTGGGAAGATGTGTTTCTATTCCATCGATTTGGGGACATTGGTAAGTCACTTCCAGGGCAAGACCTTTCCAAAACGTCTGCTCATTGCTGTCCAGGGCGGGTGGTCCAGGGACAAATCCAGAGGACGTTGAGTGGCTGGACACCAAGCTGAGGGCTTTCTTGGAAGGCAGTCAAGAATCTTAGTCGACATCAGAAGCTGTGGCGCCAATGAGAGCATTTCCATGCTCATGATCCCTTGGAATCTCTTTTTGACGCCTCGGGAAGTCCCGCCGCCGAAGCCAGCTCAGGTCAGGATGATACCGGCGCCGTCTTGCTTGGCCTGGATCATGGCATACATCATGGCGTTCTTCATAAGATTCTGATATGACGCAGGCGGTCATGCTGTATGCCAGAGAAATCGCAGACTGACACACCCGTGGTCTTTGACGGACGATGCCGAAGCTGTCGTCACTACATGTCATCTATAATACCTCGGATTACGAACATTTATTCCGGCTCCCCACTACTGCATCAATATCTCCTTGACACCAAAGCGTCCGAGTCGCGCCGCATCCCACATAACGTGGCTCCGACGGCAGATGTCAACTGGTATGTAGTCACCGTACCAGACTGCTGTAGGGTTCCTGCCTCAAAAGTGTCCTGGCCAGTGGCGGACGCGGCTTGTTGACACTCGGGCTCGCCGTCCCCCTCAAAGGGCAGTGGCTCGCGTTGATGCTGCTTGCGGTCACGGTCCGATGGCCTTGCCTCGCGCCGCTCCTGCTGCGTTGCCTCACCAAATGCATCTTCCTCGGAAAAAACTTCCCCAGCTGCCCGCTCAGTGCAATCCTGCATTGTTGCGACAAGTCGCGAATGATCCTGGCATCGTCGCCGTAGCTTTAAGTGAGCGGCGACATGACACGGCTTTTGTTAACGCGAAGAAAGGATTCAGTTCTATGCTTTTGTCTAGCCTGGCTCTTTCTACTCTTTCATCACAGAGCCACACAATGGATCAACCCATCAAACGCCACCAGCATGTTTCGCCCGCCCACCCATCTTAGTCAATCTTCCGCTCACTCTGCTTCTTCTTCCACTGTCTCGCCAGATTGATCAGCGTCAAGCCTGCTGCCGCGCTCCTCCCGTCCTCGACCTGCTTCGTCCAGAACGAGTCCGACCCGGACACCAGGACCGATTTCCGACGCTCCTTCTCCGCTGGCGTGAGATTGACACCCGAGTGCTTGTTCAGCTCAATCTGATCCAGGTACTGCAGACGGCGAGCGTACCTCTCGTCGCGCTCTTTGCGGATCTGCTCCGACCCGAACCGTTCAAAGATGCACCTTGTCAGCGCGCGCAGTAGGAGAAGCGCGTGCTCGCTGATGAAGATGGTGATGGGCAGGGTGTTCCAGCTGCCCCCGCCGATGGCGTCTGTTCCAAAGAGGTGCACGATGGCGGCTGTTGTGATGCTGCCGAGCATGGTGAGGGCCTCGAGCGCAGTGACCCATGGCCCGATACCGTCAGATCGTGTCGGCGCCGGGCGTTGGTGCTCGTAGCAGATTTTGGCAAAGTCAGACCGCAGCTCGATCCAGTTATTGACGAGGAAGCCCAGGGAGATGAGCGGCCAGACGGGCGAGAAGAGGGCGAGGTAGCCGAATTGAAGAACGATCTCGGCAATATCCTCTTGGACATTGTAGACGGCTCGCGTGGCCTGGTTGCGGATCTTGTTGAGAAACTCGGCCTCGGCGGGATCGTCGGAACCGAGAGTCAGCGGCATGGCGTCCTTGGCATGGGCGCGCCGATAGTCACGATACCAATCACCTAGCTTGTACTTGACTAGCGGGAGCACGTTCTCTTCGAAGAAGTCCGAGATCTGTCCCGTAACCGTCAGAGCAATGACTTGATTACGCAGCCTGTCCGAGTCGGCGTGGAAGGGCTGGAAGTCGAGTTTGCTGGCGAAACGCGGGAAGAAGCGAAGCAGAATAGTTTTGACGCGGGGAATGACGTCGTCGCTGAAGGGGACGTATACGAATGCCGTCAACAAGATGGGAAGATAGTTTGTAATGATGCTGAGGGCGAACAGCTTCTGCGTCAAGGACATCTCATGTTGATCCGAGGTACGGTGGTTCTCATATTCCGTCATGGCGACGGCGATGCCCTCCAAAGACGATGATATCCGGGGAATGGCAATGGCTAGAAGGATCGTGGGAACATACTCCTTTCATTTTCATCAGTTTCGACGAAGGTTGTGCACCATCAGAAGGTCGTTTACCTACCAGAAAGAATTTGTTGGGGCCATCGTACGCCTCGCAGATCAACACCTCGACGACAAAGACGGTGCAAATGATGAAGCCCAGGACAAGCGTGGCGAAAACGATGAAGGGTATCTGGAGCAGCTGCCGGGCAATTTGTTTCCACTTGGGGAAATGGTGTTTCGTGCGGCCGTTGGCGTCCGTCGTGATCTTGTCGTACTTGAACTTTGATCTGTTGACCTTGACTTTGTGAACGCCCCTCACCCCCCATCGAATGCTCAGATCCACCTCCTTGATTTTCCAGTACTCTAGGAACACAGTGCACCACACGCTGGTGAGGATGGCATAGGCAAGAGAGTACTTGGGCAGGAAGCGCCAGGCGATGAGCCCCGTGACGGCAGGAAATATCAGAAACGTGGTGTATGTTTGCGTGAAGGCGAAGTAGAAGGCGATCTTTGAGCCGTGTAGATTTCGGATCTTGTCGCAGTCGTCCGACGTCAAGAAAAGACGTTTGCCCATGTGGCGCAGGATGCTTTGGTTGACAGGCTCATTGTGCAGCGGGAACATGGTCTTGACGTTCTCCCATTTGCCCGCCTGGGGCGTAATCCCCGCACCGCCCAATTCTTTCGGCCAGAGGACGAGGTGGTACAGGGCGAGTAGTTCTTCGGCCTCGAAATGGCCCTTCACAACCGTGTCTTTGTCGCCGCCCGGGTGCGATTGGGTAATGGCGTACAGCCAGTCCTTGACCCTGTAAGTTCTCTCGCGTATCAGCCGTGGTGACTTACTTTCTCGAAAGGCAAGAGAGAGACGGAGGGACGACCATGACGCACCTTTGCTTGTATACTGTATTCCCCAACAACTGCTCAGGAGCCTTGATGAATATCAAAATGCTCTGATCGTAGCCGGGTCGAACCTCGGTATGCAGTCCAGTCGCCTCGACGCGATCCAGCAACTCATTGAACTCTTTGGCGGCAACATCGTAATCTGCCACGCCCATCGTCAGCCCGTCTTGCCTCCCGTTCACTCAACATGGTCACATACCCAAGCCCGCGAAGTCGTATACAACGACATACTTGTCATTGTACGACAAGTTCTTCTTCTGCACACCAGTCTGACGGGTTGCGGGCGTCGGACGAGCATCGAGAACAGGCGTCGGCGGTGCCAAGAGATTGCTGGGACGCTTGCTGTCGGTGGGCAGCAGAAGACCTGCCTCGGGCGCCATGACCATTGACGGGCGATGGGCCGGGCCGCGCAGTAACCCAAATGCGAACTGGGGGGGTAGGATTCAAGGCGCGAGAGCGAACGAAGTGAACAAAATCCATGCGATGCTGCAGCAACACCTTGTGTAATTTGATGGGGACTGTGATGATGGACGGCTGCCCCCTCGGAGAAATTGCAAGGCGCGAGCTGCTGCACTGCACTGCCGTTGTCAAACGGTTGTACGGAGTACATAGTATGACGTTGCATCCAAGCCACGGCCAACCCGGCAGTCTCACAAGCCATGATATGGACCCTGTGCGCCACAAAACGACTTTGCAGCCGACCGATCGACATCCCATCCACACCGTCACACAGCCGAAGCCGCCCGCTCAGCCTTGTCAGATTTTCGGGGAATCATCGTCCAAGCCGTCAAAAGGTGGCCTGTTGAGAGATCGTTATCCAGTGTATTTGCCGCCGGCATACATTACTGGGCTGAGAGCGTGGAGCCAAGCACTTGCGAGGACTCGACTCACTGCACTTTACACCGCATTGAGACCAACTGCTAAATGTGGACGTATATCTTCATACCTTGGCCTGATCGATTGAGCAGATAGCAAGCCATGTCCATAACGGCAGTTTCGAGCGCCGAATCTCTAACCCTATTTTGAAGCATCTTCGACAAAGCAGACAGCAAGCATCATCCATGTCGCTCACCCCCGGAAATTGTACAAACGGCACTGGGCCCAAGTGAATAGCAAAATCCACCAATCGGTCGTTCAACCTCGTCATGGGCCCGCCTGATCAAGCAAAATACATACACTATCGCCGACCTTTCGTATCGTCACAACATTGATCATCGCAACAAAGTCCAAAGGCTAGCTTTGATCATCCTCTACGGAAGATTCGAGTGGACTGACTTCGCATGCCTGCGCGAAAAAGATGCGGGCTGGCATCTCGTAATCGTTTGTGATGCTGTAATAGTTGCCTGGAGATCGGTCAGTCACCCAGAAAGCGACCGGAAAGTGGGAGACTGGTCAAGGAGATCAGGAAACAGGGGGTTCAGTAACAGAGATCGACCACGCAGCAATGGAAAAGCAACGGAAATAAAAGAAAAATGAAGACCGAAAGCGGAAATGTAACGCAACATTGAAGAAGAGGAATTGCAATAGAAATGTCTCCGCTTCTTACCTCTTGGCACGAACCACGTCCCTCCCGCAGAAATGCGAAAATGCAACTCATTGATCGTTACCAGTACCTTCCCATAGTGCACAAAGAACACCATGTGCATCTTGCGGGAGTTCTTGGATCGTTTCACCGCTTCCGGTGGCAAGTCCACCACACCGGCACCCATGAACGGCAAAGTCAGCGTTTTGGCGAACCGAAAAGTAGCTTCCGGAATGACTTGCGTCTGTATTGCATCTGCCGATATGGCGAGGCGGTCCTCGACAAGGCGCACCTCCTCGTCATCGGTGGGCGGTTTCTGTTCGTAGCGAGGCTCCCAGGCTATACAATCGGCAACGATGACACCCTCTTCTACCTCCCAGTCCTCAAGTTCCTCGTCCTCCTCCACGGCGTCAACGACTTTCGTTCTTGCATTGGTCCGCGTTCTGCTTCGTGGCGCGCGACTCGACGCGTGAGCGCTGGACGGAATTCGAATAACATGTCGAGCATCCTGCGCGTCGGCATGTTCCATACTCTTTCTTGTCCAGTAGTCCAGAAGTTGGGCCGAATTCCGGTCTGTTCGGGTGGAAGGCGCTGCAGTACCTCCTCCGTTCCGTGTGTCACTCCGTAGAGAGACCAGTCCTCTTGATCTCGGCATGGGCGGGGCTCGTTGGACTTCCATGAACGTCTCATCGCCTGGCTCTTCATCTTCGTCGGGCGGTCGCTTCTGCGTTCTCTCGACTTTCCTTGGCCTGCCTCTCCCTCGCTTAAGGGGTCTTTCTTCCGGCCTGGACCTCGCAGTCGTTAATGTGGATATAGTTGGTCTAGGCGGTGGCGGCATGCTCGTCCGAATTCTTTTCTCCCTTCTCAGGTCCTCCGCATCATCATCCTCGTCTAGCGCGTCCGGGAGTGTTCTCTGTCTGGAACCGAATATGGCAGGTATCGAAGGCTGTGGTTTCGGGGCGGGTGCTGAAATAGATGGCTTGATGGGCGACGGTGCGACTTTCACCGACGGCGGATTGTCATTATCCGGGACGACCTCGAGTCCGTTTCTCGACGGCGTGTCATCATTGCCTTGACCATACTCCGGCTCAATGACGTCGTCGCTCCTCAATGCGTCTACCATTGCCATCGATTGCTTGACCAAGTCTGTCATCGTAGGGTCATGGGTTCCCTCTGCGCCAGAGTTCATAGGTGTGCCATGATCTTCCGGGACCTCCTCTTGATAGGGTTCATCGCTGCTCCGCAGAGCTGTCCGCGCAGATTTCGTCTTGCCGTTGAGTTGGGTTCCAGTGCTCGGCCGTTTCGGTTTCCCGGAAACGGCAGAAAAGTCGAGTTTTCGGGTGACAGTGGCATCGGGGTCGCCCAAAGTGCTCCGTGACGGTGACGAGAGACGATCGAGATACGGGTTCTTCTTGGCAGGTGAGTTGAGACGGGTTTTGATCGGCGATCTGCCTCTCGGGATGGAACGGCCAACGCTCTGTCTGTTCTTGAGCAACGTTTGCGGCCCCGGCCCGTCGTCTAGGCTCGTCAGCTACAGTCTTCTCTACTCTTGGTAGACGAACAACGATGTCTGGGTGGTGTCGGCTCAGGGACTCACTGGAGGCCATCTCCATGGGGCTCCCCGAATCAGCCCTGTCATCATCTTGAGGCGCCTGGGCCACCTCTCGGGGAGTGAAAATCGAATCGAGGGGCTGCATGCCATGTTCGTCGCGCTTGCCATGGTCTTGCAGCACAACGCCAGTTTTCCTATCACAACACGTTCAGCGAGCGCTCTCTGGCATGAGTTTTCGCCCAGTATCAGGAGCGACGCGTAATGTCTCCCCCAGGCGCAACTGACCGACCGCGGACACCGAGTTGGTGGATGGCCTGCGACTCAAGCCGCAGGCGCTTGGCGCGAGACGCCATCGCGAGCGAGGGCCGCGGGGCGGAGGGGGCGCTTGCCGGCCGTCAGTACCAGGCTTGAGCATGCACGAGCGATAAATGTTTCTTAAAAGTGATTTGGAAGGTGTTTGACGGCTGTCGTGGTGTCACATGAGGGTGGTGCTGACGTGCGCGGATCCAGAACGCGGCCTGACAGCTTGTTGACATGACGAAAGATTGGCGAGCAGCTCTCGAACGGGAAAAGGGCAAAGTGGGGCACACATCAAGTCGAATCGGGAGCAGCAACATGGGCCAAGATTGGACCTCTCAGCCTCGTCATTGTTCCTTTTATTTCAATGCTATCAAATACCAAATCCGTCCTTCCTTTTTTCTCGTGTCTGGGCTTTTTTTTTGGTCCCATTGATTAGGTCCAATGCTCATCATTCAGGAGCCGCAAGATGTAGGGAGGTCCGGTATTCCACTTAAGAATGGCGTGCCTGCTGGTGCTAGCGGAAACAGATGCTAGATGCTTAACACCGGCTCAATGCAAAGCACGATTCACGAGATCAAGCACCCGGCGGTTCGACCATGAAGCAAAAAATATATGCGTTTTTTTCAAAAAGCCGTACATTCAACCTCATGCTATTCAAGTCATAATTAACCCTCAGCTACCAAGGTACGCACGTTGAGTACATGCCTTTCCGCCACCCCCACTAGAAAATAGCGGGGCATCCCGCCCCCAGCGACGCGTCCCGACGCGTTAATGGCTTCAACTCCAACGCCTCCATCACCAGTTTTATTGCGCTCCCATCCGGCCCAGCTACCACAGCACAGAAGACGACAGTGACCAACTGGACAGCCCAATAACGCTGTTGTGCTTCAAACTCATCCGAGGTTCGCATACCCACTGTCCCTGAGCCAAACACTTTTCCCCCCAAACGGCCAGGCCAAGCCAAACCATCAAGCACCACCGACAACCTCATCGTCTCCCAACCATGGCCGAGCCCCCCTCACCCACATTCACGCCACCCTCCATCCACCACGCTCCCCTCATTACCGGCTCATCATACACACACTTCTCGCCCGTCCCGCCCTCCCTCGCCAACACCCCATGCTGCCTCGGCGTCGACGAAGCCGGACGCGGCCCCGTCCTCGGCCCCATGGTCTACAGCACATTCTACCTCCCCATCTCCCTCTCCGACACGCTCCTCCGCCAAACGCACCACTTCGACGACTCCAAGGTCCTCACGCCCGCCGTGCGCGCCCACCTCATGCAAACCCTCTGCACAGAGTCGGACCTCCACGCCCATTGCGGCTGGGCCGTCAGCGTCCTCTCCGCCCGCTCCATCGCCGCCGACATGCTCAAACCGGCCGCGTACAACCTCAACGCGCAGGCTGTGGACGCCACGATTGAGCTCATCCGCGGCGTGTTCGCGCGCGGCGTCAACGTCCAGGAGATCTACGTCGACACCATCGGCCAGCCGGCCCCGTACCAAGCCAAACTGCAGAGGGTCTTTCCCACCACCAAGATCACGGTGGCGAAGAAGGCTGATAGCCTGTATGCGTGTGTGAGTGCGGCGAGTGTGTGCGCCAAGGTGACCAGGGACGTGGCGCTGGAGACGCTGTACAGGGCCCGGGGCGAGGGCGACGAGATGGATTGGGGATCGGGGTACCCTTCTGATGCGAGGTGCGTGGCCTGGATGAGGAGTAACATGCATCCTGTGTTTGGATGGGGTCCTGAGTGTCGCTTCAGTTGGGGAACGGCAAGGGATATGCTCGAGGGGAAAGAGGGCATCAAGTTCGATTGGCCCGAGGGGGGGGAGGAGGATGATGGCAGTACGACGCGCATGACGGATTATTTTGGCGCTGCAGGAGAAGATGGGAAAGAGGGGGGGGAGCTCGCCGGGTGGTATGGATCATCGACAGGGCTCGAGGCATTCTAGATGGAATCACTCAAAGCGCTGTTTTCACATGCGTCCCGTAAGTGACAAGACAGGCTTGTGACCATTCGCAACTGTAAGCACGCCAGTCAACCCGATCAAGTCGCATCTTGGACAGTTTTCCGTATCCTACGTCCTCGAATCATGCACACGTCGGTGCGCCACCATTCTAATACTGCTCGCTAATCAAGTTTCTTTTTCTCTCTCCTGGCCCCCCTCATTCAAGCTTCTTTGCATTCTGTTATCCTCTTCACTTTCAAATATCGTCGGGGTCCTCTGTCGTCGAACTGGACTTCTTGCCCCTGCTATCCAGCCTGTCCAGACTGATGCTCTCATTGCGCGGCGCAGACTCGCTGGGCATATTCAACGCCTGCCTTGCCGTTTCCGAATTAGCGATAAACTCCCGCAGCTGCTGCTTGGCGATATCAACGCCCTGGTTGACGGCCGCGTTGCTCATCTGTACCATGGGTCCGAGGAGGTTCAGTGTCCAGGCTATGTACGTTCCGCCAGCCGCCATAAGGAGGAAGATGAAGAGGAACGGATTTCGGAGGACTGAGACGAGTGTGGTTAGCAGAGATGGCGCTTGTCAGGGAAGCGACGGACAGCACCCATCTGGTCCAGGGTCCAGACTTACCCATCCAAATCTCATTCCAGCCCAGCGCAATGAGGAGTCCGTAGAAATACCACGGAATTTGGGCAACGCCGCCAATCGCACTTCTCTTGGCCTCGACGTAGACGCCATCAGCCGTCTTCTTGAATCGCACAACGAGATCCTGGCGCTTGCTTTCGCTGAGCACCGTCATTTCTTCCTCGAGACTCTTGCCCTCATCCTCGTCCACGCCTCCGATGGGCGACAGGTCCTCCTCGTCGCCGACTTCGACGCCGCTGGGTTGACCTCCAATAAAGCTCACCAAGTCAGGGGGCGCGTAGGTCGTGGAGAGACGAAATCTGGAGAGCAACGGAACAAGAGCGAGGGTGGATTCCCGCGCCTTGGTGTAGATTCCCTCAATGTCGTCTGTGGGCTGCCAGATGCGGGGGACACCTGCCTCGTCGTATCGGAACTTATCCTCAAAGTTTTCTCGCAGCTTGAGCAGAATGTTGCCTTCCATGACCTCCTCATCGATCCTCTCGCGCAGTCCGACCCAACTCTTGCGACGAAGGCGCCACATGCCAACCTCGGCCTCTTCCTCACTAGCATCGAAGCTCTTCGCACGATCCGCAAACCGGGTTTCGGCTTCTTCGACAACGCCGGTAAAGACGGTCCAGACCCGATCCCAGAGATCCTTTTCAGTAGGTTTGTCTCCTGTCTCAGGCGCGCCAGTACCACCCCGTCCGGAACCCAGCTTATTGAACTCCAATCCGATGGCTTCACCAAGACGCGACTTGACCCAGCGCTCAACTCTGGTCGCCAAGCGGCGCATCTCTTCCTTTCGAAGCTTTGCGCTCGCTTCGTCAAGTTCAACTTCGAACAATTGATACTGGGGCGTAAATTTGGTCCATGGCAAGTCGAGAATGACCAGCCCTTCAGCCTCACTCTTGAAAATTTCCAACGTCTTCTTCTTCTCGTTGGCCACAATTTCGGCAAACTCGTAGCCGCCGCCCGCTTTCTGGCCTGCCTTGACTTTGTTGGTCACGGCTTCACTGAACGCCGCGACACCAGCTTTGTGAGCAGCTGTCAATTGGCCCAGGTACAACGTCTTGAGCCTTGCGTCCACCTTGGCCTCCAATTCTTGCCTCTTCCGCGTGTATACCGCCTTGTGATAACGACTAGCCTGCGTCTCGAACGAAGCGAGGAGCTTCTTGCGCGCTTGGCTGCCCGCACCACCAAGATCCGGTACGACAAGAATCTTTCCAAGCCTCGTCGCTTCGCCTTGCTGCTCCTCCAACGGGGCCACGATGAGATCGAACGCCACCAGAACTTCTCTGGAGATTTCGTCGCATCGAAACTGAGCCAGCAACTCTTGTTGCGTGGGCAGATCAAGGTCTTTGTTGTTGACGATTTGATCCCAGATACCTTCGGCGTAGATGGAGAAGCCGTCGGCCGGGATCCTTCGGTGGTATTCGGGCAGGAAAACTCCACCATCGAGTTCGTGGTCGCTGCCCTTGTTGCTTCTGTGTCCGGCCACGAACCGCGAGCCGAGCTTCTGTACCTCGGCGACAAACTTGTCGCCCTGGAGAATCTTGTGCGGCAGGGCAGAGAAGCCAAAGTCAAAATAGTCCTCTATTCGAGAATTCTCGAGGCCTTGTGGCTTGGAAATGGTGGACCAAATCTTAGTCAGGTCTTGTAACAATGTCGTTCGTAGATTGGACAGCGGTGTTGTGCCAAGGTGGTCTCGAATGACGAAAAAGAGCAGCGATCGGGGCGTCGACCTGCAAGGAGACACATCAGCTTAAGAAAGCAAAGCCAGTGACGTGACGTGACGTTACGTCTTAGCTGCCGGCCGCAAAACGTACTGCTTGTCCTTCAGAAACAACTGCAAGTTGACCTCAAACACCGTCTTGAGCAGGCCCATATTGGCACCCTGATACAGGCCCACCTGATGCTCCCAGATATTGACAATCAGAACTTCGCTGGTGGCGAGGGCAAACAGGGCACTCTTGCGCTCGAAATCCTGGTCCTCGCCGCGCTCGCGCCCGTCGGTGCCCTCGACATCCATGACAAGGATATTGTCGGCCATCTTCGTGCCGGCGCTCTCGGCGCGCTTATTCTTGGACATCCATATACCTTTGGTGGTCTGTCGCCGTTCCGTCTCGGACATGACGGAGAAGTCGGTGCCAAAGAGATTGTTCAGGAGCGTGGACTTGCCGGTGGACTGGGAGCCAAAGACGGAAATAAGATGGTAGTTGAAGCCCGAGTCGGCCACGTGCGTCGTCTGGAGATAATCATTGAGATTGCCACTAGCCGCGCACAGTTCCGCCGTCAGCGCAATGCACACTGACCATTGAAGCAAAATCAGGCCGGTGCTGTTGGCGATTGAGACAGGATCAGGAAATCGCTTACTTGAACTCCTTTTCTTCATCAATGACTTGGACGCCATGCCCGTAGCCGCCCCCGACGGGCTTGTCGCCAACGGCAGAAAAGTGGCCATTCATGATCGCGGTGGTAGATGCAGAGCTCCCGGGGCAGAGGAAAGAAACATCAGGCCGTCAAGATTGCGCGCGGGATGAGCGGAGATGCCAAATCCCAACAGCAGCCAGGGAAATAGAAGATACACGAGGGTGTCGCAAGGACACACCAATGGCGAAGACAGGGGGGAGACGCAGAATGTCTGGTGCCTCGTTGTCCGATACGCAGGAGCTGCAGCCAACACGTAGCCCCTCGTGATCTGCCGCAGCGCGCCCGCCCGCCCCATAACAGCTACTAATGTCCGCTTCGCCGGTCGAGTCGTCGTCCTGAGTGTCGTCCCCACCGACTTCTCATCGACTGTCAGTGGCAGCGGGGCCTCCATGCGCTTTTCGTGATAACAACAATTCACCGTCCAATCTCGCAGGTCAGAAGCCGTCATTCGTACACTCATACCGAGTCACATTCATCGTGCTCCCATCATGTTGATTCAGGAGAGCCACGTCGATATTCCCACGTCTGCCGACGGCAAGACCAGCACCATGCGTACATAACACGCCGGCTCTCTGCCCCCCCCCTCGTCATCACAAAGCTGATGACATTCCATAGGCATCTTCATCTTCCATCCCACGATAGCTGGCTATCCCAAAGCGTGTGTGATTCCCGTGACCCGCTTGCTCCTGTGCTTGATGAGATTGCTCGAGTACTGAACTGTCCCAGCCGTTTCCCCGGCGTATGCCTCTTCAGTGAGATTTACCAAGGTACACCCACCCACCCACTCACTCACTGCCTCTCCGTCTCCGTCCACCCTCGTGTCTTGCGAGACCATCCATCATGGACAGCCTCCAAAACACCATGAAGCGAGAAGCTATTCCAAGCCCTCTCACACGGTGCAGTCACCGGCCCCGTCGCCAGATTCGCCCGCCAGATATCCGGCCACGGCTACATCGTCGCGGCCCCATCCTCGTACCATGACTTCGTCGGGCCCGAACCCCTCCTCTACGACGTCGCCGACACCAACCGCGGCAACCAGTTCAAAGTCGAGAAAGTCCGTCTCCTCCCCCTACCCTCTGACAAAACACCCTCTCACCCCCCTCAGACCCTAGAGTCCTATGACGCCGACTCCTCCGCCACAATCACCCACCTCCTGTCCCTTCCAACATGCACCGGCCTCATTGGCTCAACAGGCATGTGTCTCGGCGGCCACCTCGCCGTCCGGGCAGCCGTACGTCCCCCCCCCTCCCTCCGTACAAGACCCTCCGCTCATCCCAACAGCTCGACGCCCGCATCACCGCCTGCGTATCATACTTCGCAACGGACATACACAGCCGCACCCTCGGTCGCACCATCTCATCCAACCACACCATCGACCTCCTGCACCGCCTCAAGGGCGAGGTGGCCATGATCTTCGGCATCCAGGACACGCATGTCCCCGACTCGGGTAGGGACCTGATCCGCGCTTCGTTGCGGGACGCCAAGGTCCGCTTCAGCTTCCACGAGTTCGCGTGGGCCCAGCATGCCTTCATCCGCGACGAGCTGAGCAAGGGACGGTACGATCCCGCCATCACAAAGGTGTGCTTTGAGGTTCTGCTGGAGCTGTTTGGGCGGGTGCTGAAGACGGATCTGGGCGAGAGGGAAGGGCAGGTTGCTGAGCCGGAGCATGTTTGTTAAACCTTCCAGCCGCTTGATTGGTGGTGGTGGCAACAGATGGAATTGCTCGCATCTTGTCACGTTGCTTCGCACGACTTCAGGCTTTGATGGACTGGCACATTCTGATGTATATTGCTAAGTGATCATTGACATTACTTCTTGCCAGGGCCGTCGCCTGCGCCGTTCTGACGGACTCATGTTCAACATTGTTTCCTACATTACATTCGATGCTTGCTGTCCAACGGCGGCAAACCTATTGTCTGGTTGAGACACACTAAGCAACCCCCCCCCCCCCGCAAGCGTGCTGCATCCCCTCGAGCATTCTACCATGTTATGTCTGGCATTCTAGAATCGACCAACATTTTGTCGCGGGTCATTGTTTTATCATATTTTCTTTTTCGTGCTTTACCTAGAGTGTTGAAACGCCTCGTTCTCATCGTTGGCCACTGGGAGGTCCGCGAGACGGTCCGCGAGCAACGTCAGGCCCGCCGCTCTTCCAGGTCGATTGCGTCGTTGGAAAAGGTTTCAGTGGGATACCCTCTTCATAATCCTCGGGCACAGTAGGGGTACGTTTTCTTTGGTTGAAACTGTAGCCCCGCTGCGGATGAACCGTCTGAGCCTCCGGATCAAAGCCTTCTCGGTTGCTCGCGTTCGCATAGCCAGTGCTGACACCAGTGGGGGGGGCCAGTGCCTGCGGTCCTTCGCCCGGCTTCCTTCGCCCGCTTCGGCTCTCCTTTTTGTACAATTCGTTACGGACCGACTCAATATCCCTCGACCGTCTGCGACCGGCTGCGGAAGCCGACCGTGACATGATGGACGCGGTTTCGTGACCATCCCAGTTGCCGCTCCTCTCGGCAGCCAACGTCTTCTCGTTGATGTTGGCGGCGGCGTGCTCTTCCGCGGCCTGGGCTTCTTCTTCGGTTTGTTCGACATCAACGGGCACGAGACGGCTGGCGGCCGCCTTCTTGGCGGCTTCGGCGCGACTTTTTGATGCCCATTGATCCGTCACGGCTACCGAATAGGTTGGATTCGTTGGTCCACCCAGAACCTCACTGCCGCCTCCGGGGGGATAGATCGGAATCTTCTTGAGGGCCAGAGCCAGGGCGCACATAAACTTGGAACGGCGAGTGGCGCGAATGGCACCATTGTGCCAGTTCGATTTGTGCTGTATCGACATTTCCAATGTGAGCTTGTCCAAGTTGTTGACACCGGCGACTGCAATCGTGAAGTCTGGCTTGAAGTCGCGGGCATTGTCTGTGTGTCTAACGAAGCTCTCCATCTCCATACGGAGCAGCTCGATATCCTCGAAAGATGTATCGTAGGAGACGTCGACTTTGATCGTTTCTGTCATGGCCTTGCTGCGAGAAATGTTGTCGATCCAAAGGCCGTTCAGGACGATATTGGGAACCTATTTGAGAATGATCAAGTTAGATCAGCGGCTGTGGTATTCGTCTCAAAGAGAAAAGTATTGACAAACCTGAGTGATTTGGTTCCGAGCAGTTTTGGTGAATACGGTATACAGCAGCGAAATTCTCTCAACCAACATCTGCACGTCGCCGATTTCCACGCGGTCGCCGACGTCATAAGGATGCTTGACAAAAAGAAATATGCAGGATCCCAAGAACTCCTGGGTGGTGACGGCAAAAACGAAAGACAGGGATAGAAGGGCAGTGCCGGCAGTCGCAGCCTTGGTCCATAAGTTGCTTTGAAAAACAAACACTAGGATGTGCACAGTCAGTGTCAAGGTAAGAATCGTCAGCAAACCGACAAGAGGACTCACAGAAAATGAATATGGTGATGATGAGCACCACGAAGACCAAGACCTTGTCAAAGACTCGGAGAGCTTGACCAATGTCCTTCATACCCTCACTGATGGCTTTGCGTTCTTTCCCAATCTCAATTACCTTGAGGACCGTTTCTTCCAGACTGACATCGCCGTTGAGATCAGAGTCGAGCATATCGAACGCCGCCTCAGCTTCGTCTTTCCAGTTGGTGGTTACCTCGCTCAAAACCTGCTCGAGGTCTCTGAGGAAGAGCGCCGTCTCGCCGTCCGCTGCGAAGGACATCCAAATACGTCGAGCCAGTGCCTCGGAGGGAAGTTTCTTCTCCAAAGCCTCCAAGACGATGGAATGGGCCGAGTTGGGGTTGAAGACTTGTTTTCCGGTGATCTCGTGTGCCACGTGACCGACCACAGACGTCACCTTGTTGCCCAGCCTTCCAACGTTGCCGATGATCTTCATGGGCGTAGCGGAGCCTGTGCCTCCAATGATCCTCTTCTTCTTGGATCGCAACATCATCTCGATGCTATCGTCGATGATATAGTCCTCTTCGGCGAAGTCGGGACAATACATAGGAAACATCTTGCGAGACGCATCATAGAGCAGTCCGAGGAGGCGAATTTCTCGCTTCGAGGCCTTGATCCTGTTGGCGAAAGATCGCTGATGGTACGATACACCGATCAGCTGCACGAGAGCCTTCTCAAATAGAAGGACGGCCGAGGAAATGAATAAGGCGGCCAGGACTCTCTCCAAGTCAACCGACCAGCTGATGTTGGCGTTGATCGACTTCAAGAAAAGGTTTTTAAACGTAAGCCAAGTGCCGAGAGCCCAGAATAGAAGCGATAAGGTGATTGTCAGATTTTTCAATATCGTGGCGTACTTGCGAACGCCCATGCTGACGATGCCGCAAACGAACATGAAGACCTTGGGAAGCACCCATGCCACAAGCTTAGCAGCCCACAACGAAAGCCAGGTGATTTCGATCCATAGGAACAGCAAGAACAGTGGCGGACCATCTTGCCTAGATGTGACTTTGCCCTCCGGGTCTGTAGTCTCCTCGTAACCGAGAAAGATTTTATTCTTGTTGTCCGTGAAAGCTAGGACAACGATTGGCACGGCCAGCAGGATGCCAACCGGCAAGATGTAGACCAAGTAGCGAGTAACGACGGAGAAGCCCACAATCCTGGCATAGAGTCTACCCAAAGCATTGACGTGAACTTCTTCAGAGCCTCCAGTACTACGTCGGTCATCTCGTTGTAATTTGGCGGCCTGCCGCTTGCCATTGAAAGCTGCCGGCTGGGAAACGCCTTCAGCTTTTTCGTTTTCGTTCTGCGGATAGCTGCGCGACGTCGAATGGGCTAGTCCCTCAGCGCCATAGGGAGGAGCGAAGTCACCCGTGCCGCTGCTGTCTTGCAGCGAGTCGTCAACATTTTGAGGCCTGCCGTCAGTCCTCGTCATTTCGTCGTTGACCTTGTCGTCCAACTGGTAGAAGCCAGAATGTCGAGATGTCAAAGAAATGCGCCGGCTGGGCATCTCACTGCCGCCGAAACAAGATCGATCAAACCTCGTGGAGCCCCTGGCCCGAATTGGCGCTGGCTTCGAGAACGGCGCGTCAGGGGGCCAAGAACTGAGGTTCGGTGTTTCAGTATGGTGGCACGACACGAGCTGGGATATTGGCGATCAACCTTTTCGGGAGGAGTTGCCGGGCCGTCGTAAAGGGGGAAAGAAACCGTCTGATGATTTTTTTTGAGTGGAGAATAAGCCGTTTAGAAAATTCTTAAATCGAGAGGTCGGGAAAATCGACAAGGCCAGAGTCTGGTTCTTTGGATTGGCCAACGTTGAGAAACAGACAGTGAATCACTGACAAAGTTGGCTTTGATTGAAGGCCTGCTTCAATGACTCGAGGTCAACGCCACGCTGGGAGTCCTTGGTGGCTCATTAATGATGGTTCAATGCGTTTGCTGAGGCTGGTTCGGCCGAGCGTTGATGGGAAAACATCAAAACAGACCAGTGGGAAAAGGTATGAAAGGGACAAACTTGAGCAAACGGCAAGATTGGTGGTGGACAAAACAATGACAAGATGACGGGGTCAAGAGTAAAAACAAACGCAATGTCACTCGTCTCCCCCTCCCCTTGGTGCCCCTCCTATCCTCAAAAAAATTTGGTACAGTATACACCAGGCCCAGAGGGGGCTGCGTGGGACAATTACAGTGGAGAATGGCCTGCCTCGCAATGCTGCGCCAAGTCGTATTTTCCATCATTTTTATCCTTGATCAATACTCCGTTCTTATACGCTAAAACGCAGACCGCAATCAGAGTATTTCCTGACCATGAGCATTTGGACGAGTGTTGCGATACCGCGAACACTGTCATCGTGGTCGACAAGCGCCGTCCGCTTCTTCCCCCCCTCGCGGACGTCACTGTCACACGTCGTCTGCCGGAGCACCAACATTCTAAAGCAGATGGATGCATGGCCCTGCATCTTATGCAGCTTCCTCGGGTCCTGTGGGCTGCTTGAAACAGGCACACCGTCTCAGCTTGAGCCCGTGTCGCCGTGGCTGCTGTTCCTGCCTCCGATCTGCCCCATGATTGGACGAGCCCAGTTGGTTCACCCCCTTGTCGCGGCCCCCCTCTCCCAAAAAAAATGAGCAGTGTGCTGTGGAGAAGACATCAGGGGTTTTGGCAGCCCATCTGTTTTGTTTCCCTCTTGGCTTGGGCAACGTGACGCGCCGCAAATCATGCGGTTTCTTCTTTGTATCTGCTGCAACCGGCAAGACGCAGAGACAGGACGATGAAAGACCACATGACGGACAGATGCGCACAGCTCGTTCTGCAGCGGCGACACATGGGCCAGTCGTCGGCCGCAATGCCTCGGGCCAACTGAGCAGACGTGCCAAAAATAACGTAAAACCGGGCTCTTTCCTCGGATCAGGAACACGAAAAAGCATGTATGACCCCACCCCGCCAGCCGCTTGTACCACTTGCTGGACAGGAATTTCCCGTCCGGAAGCCCCCCTTCGCATCAATGGAACGGTTGCGTTTGCCAATTTAACAAGTGTATGGAGAAATGTACGGAGTACAGATGACACCTCTTCGCCCGCAGGGGCGCAAATAACAAATTTTGCGTTTTTGCCTCTGCGTCATGCATCACGCGACAGGCTGTCGGGCCTTGCGCCTTTCGCTTGCAGGTTGCCTGGAATAGTTGTCCAAGACTGGGCTCTCATCGTGCACATGACGAGCCAATCGGCTGCTTTGCCTTGAATGCCGAAAACATTGATGAGGAGAGTCCTTCATGCAAACTATCGCATAGCTAGCTATAGCTCGTTTGGTTGGTGCATCGTCACGCTTGGCAATATTGAAGACCAGTCACAGCACAGCAAAAGGCAGACCGGTGTAACGATGGCGAAACTCCAAATGGCCCTGCTTCGAGCTGGGGCTTTGGGGTGAACCAACCTGTGAGCAAGTTTTGTCGCAATGGAAACTGACCATTCCAGCCGTCGGATCCCTGACCGCTCACGTACATACGTAGTCCGTCCGTACCAAGATACCCGAATCGACACCCAAGGTTTCTCGTAAGTGCAGCCGCAACTGCAGTCCATTGGCGGAGGCTGGCAGCGACTACTCCGCAATCCTAACGTCAGTGTGCATATTGCGTTTTCGCTCCGCGCGCAATGATGCAAGCCCCTTTGCCATGGACCATGACGTCGTTCCGAGCCGGAATCCCTAGTTGAACATGCCCTCAAGACTCAACCGTGATGATGATGCAACACCGTCACAGGCCATTATGTCGTTTCCGCAGCCAGATCTCCCCAACGGTTTCTCTTCGCCAACCCACTCATGATCATGTATCGTGCATTCGCGTGGTGTCCGCAGACGTCACTATACCCTCACGTTCGAAAAGTCAACACCATGCCTCTCACGCCGCAGAATCATCTCGTACCCCAATATCCCTAACGACGTCTTTCAAGTATTTCCCCCACTCCCACAATATACGTGGTGTCACTCAATCGATGTGCGCGATACGCTGTACCCTAGAAGCCTCGTTTGTGAGAAGCACATTGCAGCGTTACCCTATCATGCTGTCTCGTACCGAAATGTCCCCCAACGGCTCCGCTTCGCCAGCCCAGCCCCATTCAGCGTCTACGCAGACTGGACCATACCTCGCAGACATCAGTGACGATATCGTGCCATTTCATGCCTCGTTGTCTCGCATGAACACTCCCCACCACATCTTCACGAACCGTGTACCGACTTGTTCACGCCCTAACACTCATCCATGAGCACACCATACTATGTCACCGTCGGCTTCCCGCCCCGTAGACACGTAGTGCGAATCGGCGCAAGACTGTACCTCCAAGACTCATTCACGGCGTTGACCATACCACGCCATATCCTGTAGTTGACGATGCAGCCTCGTATGCGCCCACCAAATCACTTCGACCCATTCAGCATACGGGTGACCCCACAATGCTGAGCACTCGTTCCATACGGCTGCCTTTGCCCAGCTGCATCGTCACTGTTGAGTCCTGCAAGCAAATCGAGCACTTCGTATTGTTTGCTGTAGCTCACCAGCGCACGGGCGTTTGACAAAGTTTGACGTGGCGAGACACAACACATCAACGTGTGGAAAAATCAGAGTATCAAAAAAATGGTTCATTCGTGAAGTTTGGTCATAACCAGCGTATCCTATGACTATATATTCTTAATCCGCCACGCATGCTTTTATGCCCAACATCCCGCCTACCTGACGACTGATACTTCATGAAGTGACGGAAAAGAAATGGTTAAAAAGTACAAGGGGGTATCTCATTACATTCCTGGACCCGTATATATCTGATGTAACTGCATGAAATGGCATAATGGTGATTGTTTCCCCAGAGTTACCCCGTTGACATGGAGCGCAAAGAGGGAAAAGGGTTTGGCAAAGAAGCACACAATCGACGTGACGTGTCAGAAATAGTGCGGTCAGGAAAAAAAGACAACGCTGTTTCGCAAGATGAATGAGATGACGGGATGTGAAGATGGACAAATATGCATGATGTTTTATGCGTTCAGCAGGATTCATGCCAGAGCCCGTCATCGCGAGTACCCGGCTATTTCCTTCATTTCGACCCGGGCCTTGTCATTATCGTAACCTGAGTTGCTGCTGTGGCCATCGTGCGCCTCGTCTTCCTCTTCGTGCTCTGCGACATCCAACTGATATAGTGGTCGGATGATTGCCGTTTTGTCACGGAGTATCCAGCGCTTATACCACCAGGGAAGGGTCTTTGTGACCTGATATCTGATGAATACGCGGGTGGGGAGAGTAAATATGTAGTCCAGCTCCTCCAGCGTCCTCTGCTTGGTTTCGGGAACGAACAAGAAGATCAGAACGAGCGCAACAATATTCAGCAGGGAGTAGAGGCCGAATGAGCCCAGCACCTTGAGGTGTCCGAGCATGACGGGGAAGGTGATGCCGAGGACCGCAGCCCAAAAGAGATTGGTCGCCACAGCCCAGGACATGCCGACCTCGCGATGAGATAGCGGAAACACCTCCGCTGAGTAGGTGAATGGCACGGGTCCCTCGCCGGGAGAGTAAAATGCTGCGTAAAGATAGACAAATAGGGCCACAAGGCCCAAGTGAAGTCCACCATCCCCCGGGATCAGATTGCACAGACCAGCGGCGAGTAGCGTCCATGCCATCTGAGGAAATGTGAAGAGAAGTAATGAACGTCGGCCGAACGTGTCGATGGTCCAGATGGCCGGGAACGCAAACAAGAAGTTGATGAGGCCGAATCCCCAGGTAGCCCACATAGCCTGCATTTCACTGCTACCGGCTTGAAAGAAGACGTTGGACGAGTAGAAGGCGATGATGTTGATACCGCACATTTGCTGGGCGATCATGACGACAAAGGCCGCGAGCGTCGCGCGACGTATGCGCGGGATCTTGAACAGCTCAATGAATCGTTGGATGTAGGGGCCTTGTCCGATGATGTCATGCTCGACCTGCAGCTGAACGTGGATATAGTATAAGTCCCGCGCCGCCTGAACGGGATTATTGCGAAGACGCAGAAGGGAACTCATGGCTTGTCTGTAACGGCCTTTTTTGATGTACCATCGAGGCGACTCCGGGCAGAAGTAGATGAGAACCATCAGAGGCACGGCGGGCAAGAAAGCGGAGCCGAGCTGGTATCTCCAGACGTCGCCGCGGACCCCCATGAGACATAAATTTGCAGATGTTCCGAGAAATATGCCAAAGGCGTTCCAAAGCTGCCAGCTCATGACTAAGGCCCCGCGGATGGAAGCCGGCGAGTTCTCGGCGGCATAGATGGGCACTAGAAAGCATTGTGTGAGCCATGATTTGACGTGTGGGTGGGAAAGATGAGTTGAAGGAACAAATGTGAGGAGGACGAACGCCAAAGGTTCTCTACATGGTGTCACACTCACCAGTTGCGGCTTTGGTTCCCATGCCCACGCCGAGGAGCAGTCGGCAGATGAACAACTGTTGCCAGGTGTTGCAGAAAGCACCGGCCAAGACGGGCCACAAGCAAAAGTTGGCCGCCACAAATATGGTGCCGCGGCGTCCAAAGTAGGCGTTGATGGGGTCCGACAGCCAGCAGCCGAAGAGGGCGGTCCCGATGTAGGGCGCAGCGTTGACAAGTCCCACGAGCATGTTGTCGCGATCCGTGTGCTCGCCTATACCCAAAGCCTTGGGAAAGGCGAGATTGGCACCATTGGAACCCGTCTGATCCCAGCCCTGTACGGCGGCTCCAATCGAACAGGTGACGATGGTGAGAAAGAGGACTCTGGGTACGCGCCACTTGTGGAGGACCTCGGCACGAAGGGATTCGATTTCATCATGGCCGAGCGCCTCATCACCAGTGATGTCCTCGTATCCGGTGGGATCTTGAGCGACGAGCGCGCCTTTCCGGATGAGCAGACGGTAATCATCGAGATCCTTTTCGCGACAAAACTGATCGACATTGCTCAGAATGGTCCGCCGAGGGATCCCTATCAACGGGTTCTTAATTCTGCGATGCCGCGATTAGCGTTTCTGGGGGTAATACGTGGCCGAAAGAGAGGCTTTCCATACTTTGCCTCGAGGTTGGAAGGGACGCTGATGTGCGGTTCGGAGCCGGCTCGAGAGTCATGTCCTGCCTCGGTCGAGGTGGCTGTTTGGAATCGTTCCAGAGTCCTGCTCGCCCATCAGACGTCAGCCGGGCCAATCTGTGCCTGAGAGGTTGTGCACGCGATAATTAAGTTAATTCCAGACAATGCTACTGTTGCATCGCCCGTGTCGGCGGGCCGCGCTCTTCCGAGACAAGCCAGTGTCGCAGCAAAAGTATAGTCTGAGACTGCGTGCCTGCCACATGACGATGGGCGATCCTGACTGGGGAGAAAGGACACCTGAAGCATATTAAAAGGAGGGGCGAAGTAGGAAAAAAATCACCTTGAAGCCTCCTCGGCCCTCTCGATATGCTCCGACATGAGCAAAGCAAAAAAAAAAAAAAGCCAAACGCTATCGCAGGGATGCCAAATGTAAACTCAAATCCGGGGAAAGTCGTTTGACGGTGGAGACCAGCAGCGTTCCAGGCGGCGCGGCGAGGGCGGACGGCGGGCGCAGCGGAAGGGAGGGGAGCCCGTCAAAGCAGAGCAGAGTAGCAGTGAGTGGAGCGACAGTCACCCTGAACCGGACGTTGAGCTGGCATCTGCAACTCACTTTGTCGACGGGAGAAGCGAAGGCATTGAGAAAAGTCGACCGGCGAGCGACGCGGCGATGTAGGAGAGAGATATGAGCAGCATTGAGGAGAAGGGGAGGGGGGAAGGGAAGTGCAATCAATGTCTGGTCAGCTTCGCCTCAGCAGCTGGCGGACTTGGGGGCTGCCGGGGGGTCCTCCTCCAAGAGTGCCAGAAGACACCAGAACTTCTTGACGGACACTAAAAGAAACAACGACACCAGCAGGAGGCACTAGTGCCCCCGGGGGCACCATCCGCGGCAAGCCACGGAAAGTGCTGCTAGTGATTCCAGTACGGGTTAGCCGGTATCTGACGGCGCCGCTTCCCCTGCCCGTGACCTCGACGCCATGTGCGTATTCCACAGCGCGGGTCCATTGCCAGCCCTGACATTTTTGGCTCGCTGCATCGAAGAGTTGCTTCCAACACGACTCAACGAGGACTCGTCCCCCGAGCCGCAGCGCAGAGGTGGTCGTGTGGGAACATGTCCACGTCCTTGGTATCGGGGCCACAGAACGCGGAGCGCAGCTTGCATCGAATCCCCGCAACGTGCTGTGGAGGCTGGCGATGCACGACGGTGGGGCGACCTAGCATCGAGAACACTAGCGTCGGGCAGGAGCTGACTGACAGAACAAGAAGAGTCTCTTGGCGGCGAATAACTTGATGGTCGCGACAAGGAGACAACCGGGGTCTTGACATGGAGGACGACGGTAAGAGTCAAAGACGAGCGCCAGGTATTCCGGCTTTCTTGAGCAGCGCGGCAGCGCGGCGGCGGCAGCATCCTCACCCGAGAGGCGGGAATGGGTTTTCCAGAGGCGAGCAAAAAGCTTTTGCCACCATACAGTCTATTGTTAGACGTGTTCATCCATGCCGTCGCGGGCCAGAAAGGCAAGACACAATGAGGAAGAATCCAATGGGAGATTGACTTGGGTCGAGCTCGGCCGGCGCTGGCCCGAAGGGACAGCATGTAAATACTTTACTCTGTGGACGCCAGTGAAATGGCGATCATGTGCCCATACGGGCTGCTTGATGCTGTAGAGAGACCGAAGGCATAAGCAAACAAGCAGCGTCAGGAAGGAGAGGCGGTTCTACTGCTGATCGTTGGGGGATTCTTCCAGTACGCCTGTCCGCCCTCGTGCAGACTCTCTTCGCTCCTCGGGAAAGTCAAAGTGCATTCATTTCATTGTGGCTCAATGACAATGAGGTACCTGCCTGCCACCTGCCACCTGCCACCTGCCACCTGCTCACGCCCCGCCACACCACTCCACACGGCACCACTCCACACCACTCCACACCAACTCTCACTGCACCAGGCAGTTTCCTCCTCGCTGCTGACTGCGACGCAAACCTACAGTAGACAGGTCAATCGATGATCGATCCATCGACAGAAGAAGACCGAATGGAAGACTGCCTAGAAGGATGCCAGCGCTAGTCTGACCAAGAAATCCGCCCCAAGTCCTGTCACGTCTGGTCCTTGGAATACACATACACAACGCTCCCTCGTCTGCCTGGCCGTCTCAACAACCTCAGCTGAAAATGAGACGACTGCAACGTGCTACATTGTCCACCTTGATACGTCACACCCGATCACCCAATCTCAACACGACAAGGCAGAGGCTGTCAGATTACCCGAATCTACGCCAGGCTCAGCAATCTCGTGCGCGCTGTTAGCAGCCACATGCGTCGGTCGGGTTGGGACAGATGAAGACGTGATACCGGCTCGCCTCACGCCCCGGGGGCCTAGCTGCCCTTCGGCATTTTCTACATCTGGTCCCTGGTGCAATGGTCTGTAGAGTCTGGTGGCTGACGTGCATCACGTCTGCACACGGAAACGACTTGTCGGCACTTTCTGCCCAATCGATGCCCGTGTTCGGACGAGAGCTGCGGACTCTTCTTCGAGGTGGCAAGGACCTGTATATGGTTGTGATTGTCGGGCTGCGTCGCGAAAGAGCACGAGTCTGATAGACACACGTCGCCGTGATGCCAACAAGAGCATCATTACAGGCAGTAACGGGATGGGAGAAGCCGCGAGAATGCTGCAGCCTATACTCTGTACAACAACATTTCTCTTCTCAGCAGTCAGAATATTGCCTGCCCCGTCGGGACTTTGGCATCCCCTGCAGAAAATTATTGACAAAAGGAGCCAAAGAGGATTCGCACACCAGTGGAATCACAAGTCTTGCTTCCAAAAGCAGCCACAGTTGATTCAAGGATCGCCATGCCGTTGACATCATCAGGCCATGCCGCACAAGGAGGGATTCGCACATGCCAGTCCCCAGGAAACCAATCAAGGACTCGATCTTGGCTACACAAGCTCCGCGCCCAGTCGTCGCCCAAACAGGATCCTGCTCCGACGACGCCCATGCAGTCTTGTTTCTCACTCAGCCGACGTGACGCCGTGTCTCGGGGCTCAACGAGACGCTCGACTGCAGTGGGTCAGAGGGCGCATTCCCCCGAAGAAGTCTTCTCGACTCCCAGTCCGCCCGATGGATCACACGACTTCCTCCCCGCGCCAAGAACAGGACGATGCGGCGTAATTGCATTCGTGTTTAGCTCGTCAGCCAACTCTTTTTTTTTTTTTTTTTTCTTTTTTTCCCAATTCCCTTGGATACCGCGTGTGCATTGTACTGGTACACGACGTCGGTGCCTAGATTCGTGCTGTAAATGGGGGGGGGCGCCTTTCAGGAAAATCGAGATGATCCGATCTCAAGTCAGGCCTGCCGCTGCTGAAAACATCGGCGCATCGACAGACAGGCCGGCCCCTGTCACGTATCGACAGCCAGCTGCAGGAGCGCCAGGCCATCAGCCCATGAAGTCCATCAGCTTCTTCGCTCGCCACGGATGCAACTGGGAGAATCGTCATATGCAGTGATGCAGTCGACACGTCTGGTAAAGCAAATGCCACGTAGAGGTGCAAAGCAAAAGAATGACGCATAACTAGCCACCATTCGGACGCGGAGACGACTAATGGACACATGCCTTGGCAGCATCCAGATGCGAGAACCCAAGCATGGCGTTAACGTTTACAGGACGCGATGAATGTGACTCGGCATGATAGTTGGGAGCATCTAGATGCGAAAGCCGACCTTGACACGAGTCGACGGGGACGTGATGAATGTGGCCTGACCACGCACTACATTTTATTGCATGCGCGCCATAGATGCGGGAAAAAAAATTGACCACGGCATCGGGGTTCATGAGACGTGATGCATGCGTGAAATGGTCTGGCCAACTCAATGATCCCTGTCATTCTGTGCTCGAAAAGTGAACCCCGCCTCTAGACGCGTCATCACGCCGTGAACGTTCCACGAATATTATCACCCAATACTCTGTACAACCTCATCGTTGCCGTCTGAAAAGAATTGCTTCTGTGTCACTACCCGAACCTGCAAGTCAAGCAGCCCGTAAAACTACACGCCGGCAGACGAAGGAAGCCATCTCTACAATCAAGATGGACAAGTACACGACGATGATACAACCGCGCCCTAGTACTCCTCCGCCAGCACCTTCTTCATTCCATTCATCTGCTTCTCCAGCTCTTCAATCTTTCTCTGGCTCCCGTCCAGCTTCGCAAGGAGGTACGTGATCCGACCGGCCGTCTCCGACGACTGCTTAGGCAATTTCCCCAGCGTGCTCAGCTCAGTCTCTACCGCCTCAATCGTTTTGGCCTCCACCTTTGTCATTTCCTTGAGGATGGCCATGTCCATCTTGGCCTTGAGCACGCCGTCTCTCACCAAAACGGAGAACGCAGCCTGGTGCAGGGGCTTCCCCGCGCTGATGTGCGTTGGCCGGCCCTGCCGGAGTTTGAGGCTGATGAGTTCCGTTGAGGCGAGCGCTTCGAGAGCCGCTTCGCCGTCGCTGGCACTGGCGGTTGTCGATGAGGCAAAGGCCGGCGAGAGGAGGACTTGGTGGTAACGGAGAGTGGGGGATTCCGAAAGCGCTTTGATGAGGTACCATGCTTGTTCGGACGACCATTTCTTGTCCACGTTGGTCGTCTTGCCCATGAGAAAGATCCTGACCACGTCTGTTGCTGTTTCGCTGACAATCTCATCAACGGCCTGTCGAGGGGCCTGGCCGGCCTTGATCCGCCGTGCCAGGAACTCCAGGTCGGTGAGACGCCCACCTAGGGTCTCGATGCAGTCGTCTAGATCGGTGAGATCCATCCGTTTGGTGTCTTTTGGCATGGTCCCATCAGCAGAAGCTCGAGATGTGTCTTGAGCGATCCGACTAGTCACAAAATTCTTGGCCACCTTGTGGTCCAGGTCTTCCAACGAAACGGTCCGGAATACCCGATCAGGCAGAGCTCTCGATAATGGTTTGGTGAATGCGCCGTCTGACGTTAGGAAGATGACGTGGGCAACGTTGTTCTGCACGAGCGTGGCTGCCCAGTCCGCAATCTTCTCGTAAACGATCGTCATCTCTTCGTTCTTGTGCAAGAAATTGTCAATCACGACCACGGGCCTCGCCTCGGGATGAGCCTCCAGATACGCATCCTCCGAGAGCTGTGCATCCTTGTCGTGCTTTGATCGAGACGCGAGGCCGATTTCTTTCAGTGCATTGGTTGTTGTGTGAAGTATCTTGTTGACCTGCGAGTCAAGCGTTTCCGAGAATCCAGCCTTGACGCCAGTCGTGCTTTGCACAGCCAAGTCCACCATGCTGCTGATGCTATTTGCCCATGAAAAGACGGGACGATATCCCACCGCGGCCGCGAGCCGCTTTATGGTCCCCGCCTCGCCGCTGGCGTCCACGACAGGTTTGCAGTCTAGCAGAAGAACGTTCTTGCGCCCAGCCAGGGCTTGATCCATGACCATCTCGACCTTCCCAGAGCCTCTCGGTCCAGTGATGACGACAAAGGTGTCGGAGCTGCCGTCGAGCCAACTGCGTAACTGTGCAAGTAAATCCCGTCGGTGGCTCCATACAGTATTGAGTCCATCAATATGTTCTGACTTCCTGAACGAGAAGCCATCTGTCTGCGATTTGAACCATTTGTAGAATCGCGATTCCTTGAACCTGAAAGAGCGTGAGACGTGGCCCTTGATGAAAAAGATCCGTATGGGATCGAAGATGATGACGGATGCGCCAGCGACCAGCGCAGCAAGGATCGGTATGACGATACGTGGGTGGCTGGTCAGCCAATTCCAGATGCTGTGTGCCTTGACCCTTTTTATGTAGGACAATCGCAACACGGTACCAAATTTGCCGCCGCCCATTGATTCTTGGACAACAAAGCCATGCATACAGTTTCTAGCCATGATAGCATCGCTCAGCCTAGGAAAGCTAATATGGGCGAACTTCGGGACGACCTTGGAGTCGAAAGGTTGCGGCTCAATATCGGCAATCTTTCCATAGCGACGGAACATGCTATAAAGAGTTTCCTCGGATATTTCTGCAGCGCTCGCTCCTGGCTCGGTTGGTACGAACTCGACTTTGAGAAGACTCGTTGGATAACGGTACAAGTCTTCGAGCCACGGCGTGCCCTTGACAAGACGAGCCTTGATGCTGCGAAAGGGGCTAAACCACGGCCTAAGGGGACGTTGCTTAAGTTTCCCAAGAAGTGTCGCTGCAATGTATCTGTTAGTGCCGGTCTGAAATGTTATGTAATGTACGGCGTAAACTGTAATTCAATAAAAGATTTCTAAATGGTCCGGGTACAGGCTGTTGTAACCGATTCTGACGCATGGGGTAGACTAGGACGATCCATTAAGAGACTCACACTCAATCTCCGAGGGAGAAACGCTGGGATCGTACTGGACTTTGACGAAGGCACCGCCATCCTTCAGCCGGGGCAAAATCTCCGTAACCTTTAGCGGCATGTCACCCGGAATGGCTCTCTTGACGAGGGCAATTGGATCCAGACTGCCGCTCCCAGAAGAACTGTAGAAGCGACGCAGCAGCTCTGTCATATCGCCATCTGTCTCAGCGGGATACCTCAACAATGCACTCAGGCTCTTAGGGAAGATGTCTGTAAACATGCCGTGCCATCATTAGCATATGCACATTACTGGCGATGCAAGGAGCAGCGTGGGACGGAGCTATCCAACTTTCAAAGAACAAAAGCGACTCATTGGGCTTTATTTTGAAATGACCAGTTTCCTGCTCTTGGTGTGCTGATGATGAGGAACTCGATGCGTTGGGAGGAACGACAGGAGGCGTGACTGGCGGTCCGGCGGCTGTGGTCTCCCACCGACGCGCCACGATCTTGTTCCAGACGTATGTTTGACTGCATGCTGGCGTTCTGGCAAAGAACCGCGGCCATGAGAGCAAAGGATTTGGTTGGATGCGGCGAGACTGGCTGGCCAGGGAGGCCAGTGGCCGCGCGGGCATGCTCTCGCTGCGTCTTCTGTGGAATTGCCTTACTGCGATTAAACCCCGATTATTCCTCGCGATCCAAAAGGTATCGTCGCGACCTAAACGGTATCGATAATGGCGTCTAGGTCGCGCAGGGCAGCTGCTGTCAAGACAGGATGGCTCACAAGTTGCCGAGTCCCAAGGTCCACCACACGCACATGAGGTCATTGAGTTCGCAGCTCTACCAGGCTCACCTACCTCAGGCTACATGTGACCCCACCCACGCTGAGTCGGCCAAGAGCCACAGCAAGCTGAAGGAAGGCATTTGATGCGGCACCAACCACGACCAATACGCCGCAGCAATCACGAAACACCATTGACGGCTCAGTCGTGGTCCCATGCCACTCCTATCCATTCCACAATAACCAAATTGATATCGCATCCCCGCTCGACCGCCCAACATCCCCAACCATGGGCTGGCTCTGGACTTCAGATCCCCCCCAAGCCGCGCAAGTCCAAAAGCCTCTTCCGCCTCCTCCAACCGAGCAATCCTCCGCGCCCAACGAGCCCGTCGACCCCGAAGTCCAAAAGTTCTTCGACCTCTTCAAGCAAGACCCGAACCCAAACCCAGAGCACCGCCCGCCACCCCCATCACCCAGCCAGCCCTCACCTTCATCCTGGCTCGCCCTCAAAACGCCCCCCTCAGACGACCACAACGCCCCCCTCGGAGATGCCCTCTCAGAAGCCCTCCTCCCCACCGAAATGTCTTGCCGGCAAGCGTTCGACCTCGCATGGGCCTGCAACGGCCTCGGCGGCCAATTCAACTCGGTATACCGGTACGGCAACATGCGTTCATGCAGCGAGCAGTGGGACGACTTTTGGTTTTGCATGCGCACGAGAGCCTACACGGGTGAACTGAAGGAGGACATGGTCAGGACGTATTACCGGAATAAGGCTCACAGGAAGTACGGCGAGGGGAAGCCAAACAGCGAAGATATTTGGGAGAGCAGAACGGAAAAGCTGCCGCCAGGCTCGGCGTTTCATATGCCGATTGCTGAGGCCAGTGTCGGAGATGACGAATGGAGAAAACTGGAGGCGGAGAGGAGAGCCAAGATACGGAAGGAGATGAACTATCAGTCATGATGAACGTACTTGCAAAAGCCACTGGCTCAATCACATAGGGTCGTGACGGTACCGATGAATGTGCCATATGCGATGAATCACGAATACTTGGTCGTTTGCTTAATGTTGCTCTTACTTGTTCGGACAAACAGAACGATTCAGAGGCGGAATATTCTGCATCAAGAAGCATAATGCGATCTCGGAGTTACTCGTCTGTGCGAAGGTTTGTTCAGCATTGCATGATGGCATTGTTCTATCATGGTTGCGAATCTTTAAACTCTATCATAATCACAGTAGGATCACAGTAGGATAGGAGCAAATTCACGAATGTTCGCAATGTCGATCTATACCAGTGTATTCGTCGAGCTCATTAAAGTACACCGCAGGTCTCAGCCTGACTTTTTCCCCTTGTTCATAATCAGCAATGCATAGCAAATGCAAACTGTAACTGGCTTGCGACAAAAACAGAACCTCGTCCCAAATCTTTTCCCACGATTTGCGTACAATACCATATGTCTGCCATTTATCCTCCGAGGTGCCGGGGTATCAAGTTGCATTTAGTCAACCTCCTCAACAGTCGGACCATCATCTCCACCGTGGCCACCAGGGGCACCACCGGCACCAGGGAATCCGCCAGGGCCACCGCCGGGCATACCACCAGGCATGCCAGGCATGCCGCCAGGTCCGCCCTCACCGCCAGCCCCGTAAAACTTCATCATGATGGGGTTGGCAATGCCCTCGAGCTCCTTCTGGTGCTCTTCGTATTCTTCACGTGTAGCCTGCTGATTGTCATCCAGCCAACCGACCACACGGTCAATTTCTGTCTTGAGCTTCTCCTTATCAGCGGCTTCAATCTTCTCATCAACCTTAGGGTCTCCCAGGGTGTTACGTAGGGAGTAAGCGTATGATTCAAGACCGTTCTTGGCTGCAACACGGCGTCCCTCAGCCTCGTCTTCCTCTTTGTATTTCTCGGCATCTGACAACATGCGCTCAATTTCTTCCTTGGAAAGACGTCCCTTGTCGTTTGTAATAACAATCTTGTTGGACTTGCCCGTGCCCTTTTCGACGGCAGACACGTTCATGATGCCGTTGGCGTCAAGATCAAAGGTGACCTCAATTTGAGGCACACCACGAGGAGCAGGCGGGATTCCAGTAAGTTCAAATTTGCCCATCAAGTTGTTGTCTTTGGTACGCTGACGCTCACCCTCGTACACTTGAATAAGCACGCCAGGTTGGTTGTCGGAAAAGGTGGAGAATACTTCAGACTTCTTTGTCGGAATAGTGGTGTTACGAGGAATCAACTTGGTCATCATACCACCAGCGGTTTCGATACCCAACGAGAGAGGCGCAACATCCAACAACAGAATTTCATTGGTAGACTTCGATGAAGTGTCACCGGAAAGAATGGCAGCCTGGACGGCAGCACCGTAAGCAACAGCTTCGTCAGGATTGATGCTCTTGTTGGGTTCTTTGCCGTTAAAGTAGTCTGTGATGAGTTTCTGGATGCGAGGAATTCTGGTTGAGCCACCAACGAGAACAATTTCGTGCACCTGGCTCTTATCAATCTTGGCGTCAGCCAGGACACGGTCGACGGGCTGAATTGTGGAACGGAACAAGTCCTGGCAGAGCTCTTCGAAGCGAGCTCGGGTAATTGATGTGTAGAAATCGATACCCTCGAACAAAGAGTCAATCTCAATAGATGTCTGAGCAGATGACGAAAGAGTACGCTTGGCACGTTCGCAAGCAGTTCGGAGGCGACGCAGAGCTCGGCTGTTAGTGCTCAGGTCTTTCTTCGACTTCCTCTTGAACTCGTTGACGAAATGGTTGACCAAGCGGTTGTCAAAATCCTCGCCACCAAGATGAGTGTCTCCTGCAGTTGACTTCACTTCGAAAATGCCCTCCTCAATAGTCAACAGAGATACATCGAAAGTACCGCCACCAAGGTCGAAAATCAAAACATTGCGCTCGCCCTCAACCTTCTTGTCCAAGCCATACGCGATGGCTGCGGCTGTGGGCTCATTGATGATGCGAAGAACGTTGAGACCAGCGATAAGACCGGCGTCTTTGGTAGCCTGACGTTGAGAGTCATTGAAATAAGCCGGGACTGTGACAACAGCGTTGTTGACGGTGCCACCAAGGTAGCTCTCGGCCGTCTCGCGCATCTTGGTGAGAATCATAGACGAAATTTCTTCTGGGGTGAAGTTTTTCGTTTCACCCTTGAATTCGACCTCAACGACAGGCTTGCCGCCCTTGTCAATGATCTTGAAAGGAAAGTGCTTCATATCAGCCTGAACCTCGGCATCTGAGAATTTTCGGCCGATCAATCTCTTGGCGTCAAAGACAGTGTTGTGAGGGTTCATAGCGACCTGATTCTTGGCCGCATCACCAATCAGACGCTCTGTGTCGGTGAAGGCAACGAATGACGGGGTGGTCCGGTTGCCTTGGTCATTGGCAATGATGTCGCAACGATCTTCGCGGAAGATACCCACGCACGAGTACGTGGTACCCAGATCAATACCGACAGCTGGGCCGCTCATGATGACGGTGGTGAAAGGGCAACAAACTAAGGTGTAAGGTGCAGTAACGAATCAAGATGAGAAATGCCAGTGAATTTTTGCAGTGTAGAAGCGCGTGTGATGAGGCTTCGCGAACAGAAAAGTGTTATGTGGACGTTGAAATTCTTGCAATGAGGGGAGGGAAAAATGATGGTGAGCATAAGCTAAATAGAGCAGAGTGGGTTGCTTCGATGAGGTTCGATACTGTTCCAAGGCAACCCACTAGAACCTTGCAGGGGGGGCCGGAAAGCTCTAGCAACCACGCGAAGGCACTACGTACAGCTAGCCCCTGCTAGGCTTTCACAGCGCAGCAAGACTGAGTTGCGCAGCCTCAACAATTTTGTCGGTGTCGCGGCTTTTTGGCATTACTGTGCAGCGTTTCACTCGATTGTGCCAAACTGTACGTCTTCTCGTCGACTCGGTCGGCTGCTCTCAGCAGTCTTTGTGCCCTCGGTCTCGCCTCTGACATCATCATCACTACGATAATTAGAAGGCCAGGCCAATTGGAAGGCGGGGCATGCAACGAGGTTGCGGGAACTCAAAAGCTAACCATGAACAACCCTGGACGTAAGTACTGGCTACGTGGCCCACCAGGTCCCCATTCTTTCTGCTGCCCCTCTTTCGACTCATTTATATGGATCTCTCACAAACTTGACAAGAAGGCCACCACCCAAGCAAAAAGAAAGAAAGTCAACATGTATTAGTTGCAGCACAAGCGCATGGAAGACCGTAATGTATTGTTCACGCACTTTATGCATACCAGAGTTGAGTGCAAGTGAGCAATTGTAAACTTTGGGAAAGCTCTTTGCAAAGTCGAGCTATGGTGCGATGACGTCTAGAGCCAACGCCACAAATGCCAGTTCGTGTTGCACCGTTCCACCCACTTCCAGCCTGCGGAAAAGATGGGGGAAGGAGCAGAAGGCCGATCAACCCGCTGGCTGACGGCGCTGGCTGCGTTTCGAAGCAAGCCCGAATGCTCACCACAATGCTCGCTCCGTCCTTGCGGTACCCTTTTGCCCGCAAAGACGTCTGGGAAGAGAGCAGTGCGTACTCCATCAAGTAAAGTATGGAGTACTCCGTACTCCGTACAGTCCATGCCATTATTTCAGGAGGGCAGGCTCGAAACGCTCAGCAGACGAAACGTCGGCCCCACAGGACCCATCCAGGTCAATGGAAGCGTCTGGCAAGATCGGCCGACACGCTAACACGCACCGTGATGGCAGAAAGTGGTGGACGCACCCACCCAATCGCCCCGTAATAGCCGAGCCCCGTTCTACGACGATTCTGCCCAGAACGACTGGAAATTTACATGGCCACGGCTGCATATTTCTGAGTCTGTCGAAGAGACCCTGTTCAACAGGCGATTTGATCGAGGACCGAGAACCCTGGTTGACAGCAAGAAGATTTGATCAGTCAGCGGACTGCCGATTCGAACAGTCCCTTGTGGCATTCATGTCCTCTCCTTGTGTCGTGCTCGTTGTTTTGTGTCTAACTTGCCACGCATACATGCTCATCCCCATCTCGATAAGCCAGTCTGAGTGGCAATCAGGGTAGTCCTCGGTGTCTCTTCCTTGTTATTGTACTGACATTTAAGTATACTTGTACTTACCACGCGCACTGGCTTCTCCCGCTTTAAATGGGCTTTTACTACCTGTTGTAGATTGAGGCAGGCTTTCCCTCCTTTTACTGGCACGCAGGCAGGCTGTTCACAGCACATACATCGAAATCATGATCGACTCCTCGGCTTCGGGGTTGCTCGACATATGATTTGCGAAAGGTCCGTCGGCAACGAGGAGGCCGTCCGTACTAGACTCCAGCCAACTTTTGTTGTTATCCCATGGTACATAATCTGGCCCGGCTCATTTCGCACATGATAATGTTGATTCCAAGGCGCGCCCGAAGTTCGAAGGCTTATGCCATAGCATGGCGTTATTCCTGCATCACAAGGGCCATTGCGGAATCGGAAGAAGCACTTGATATTGGCATCGCAACACCCTCGAGAACAGCGATTATAGCAAGTGAGGGACCTCTGCTTTGTCTTGCTTGACCCATGCATTATGGGAAAGAAATCCTTCAAGCATTAGAAAACGGTCAAAACCCCTCCTACTTCCACATTTTTTAGGAACAAAACGAATATCCGATGAATCGCGCAAAGCAGCCGTGTTCATTGGTCGGACAAACCGCATAGAGGTACGATGATCGTGATTCTACCTCTATAGCGGGGGAGTCATGGTTGGTTCTTGTTTAGACAGACAGAGGCAAGCGAAGTTGCGAGCTCCGTCACAACAAGTTCTTATAGAATTCTGACACGGTATTTGTTTACACGCCACCAAATCTTGTTCAAGCGCCACTTTCTATTGCCTTTACAGATAACGGACCTTGTGCGTCAGGCGCGCCCGTAGCCACGACGAAGAAGAAGGGACGCACCACGCGGCGTGCTGTGATCTTGTATTCTGTCGTTGTTTGGTCCTTCTGTTTGAGGATGGGTTTTATGTCTCACCTTAAGCTCTTCTTGCAGAGGATCCGACACGGTTCTGTGGACAATTCTGACACGGTAGACAGCCCGTGTCTTCCCCTGTTCTTGACACGCCGCCAATTTTACTTTCGAGATTGAGGCTTTCCACGTTGGCAAGCCTTGCCGAGCCACTCCCTACTGTCTCCGCAGATAACGAACTGTGTCATGGCCAAGCGTCAGGCGCGCCAACAGCCGCGGCCAAGAAGGATTTTCCCACCACGCGGTGCACTGCGATCTTGCATTCTGTCGTCGTTTGATCCTTTCCGTCATACAAAACGATTCTGTGCCTCACCTCGGTCGCGTGTGCTTCTCGGGGAACCAATGCGGCTTCCCCACATGAAGCCGTACTCGTTCCTCGGAGTAAATGATATTCCCCTCCTCCGCATGCAAGGGTCCGCTCCGGCAAGAAATGTCGTCCCGGCCAACCTGCAGCCGTTATCACACTACCAATTTTTTTTTCAATGCAGGTCAATTGATATGCGCAACCGCCACCCGCTGCCAGGCTAGCAGCATTCCCTCTTTTCCACGCCGATACCAAACCATCGTGAGGCGAGGCGCATGCTACTGACCCACCCGACAACATGAATAAGAATTGGAATGATCGCGCCGACAAGGATCTGTTTTTTACCATTCTCTCCGTCAAAAACATAGGCGTCATCAGCGGCGGAGAATGGAGCACCATCGGCGGTCATATGCGGGGGCTTGGATACGGCTTCACTAATGAGGGATGTCGGTATGTCATGCTGCCTCTCTCGTCTTCATGATACATGTTTGCCTGCGTAAAGGAACAATGTCCATATTTGATTGTGCTGTTGGAAGTAGACAAAGTGTCCAGGACATTCGTGAGGCCTGCTCATTCTGTCGAGCCACTCAGTACTTTGACACTTCCCTCTCAGCCCTTTCTCTCATCTACCTTCAATCATGTTTTGCACGTCTCATCGTTTGCATTTGGTGTCTTGTGGGTGAGGCGCCGACATGACTGCTGGACTAGAACCAGTAACGCCTGATTGCACACCTGCTGTTCAAGAAACCCAGACACAAGCTCTCTCTATCCTTCTCCCTCTTTGTGTCCCTCCTCCCACCCCATCCCTCTTCCCGTCTCTTACTTATTGATGAGTGCGTCTCACAGGCAACACTTCCAAGGTCTACGCAGAGCCCAGAGCAAAGCTGAGGCCAATGGCACTTCTGTTGTGAGTGCTCGGTACGCCGATCCGACCTTGAATCCCATCACACGCCGGCCTGGCCCTGGAAGGGGCCGTCCCAAGAAGTCAGCAGGGTCTACCGAGGGCGGCGTGACGGTAGAAGGTGACACAGTCGCCATGCCGCTCATGAGCCAAGGGGTGAACATAGCACCTCGTCCTGGAAGCACGTATCATCGAGTCCAGACATCACTTCTACAGCAACTTTCAGAGGCCTCGGCAGTGCCCATCAAAATGGACCCGATCAGTGCCGCAACAGTGGATGGTCTTGCGGATTCCAGTTACTCCACGACCATTGGACACCCTGCGACAATTAGCGGTGTAAATGAGATGAACGCGCAGTTGGAGGAGGCAGATGCGGAAGCTGACGGCGACGTTGACGAGGAGCAAGCCAGAGAGCCGCCGGCCAAGCGGCAAAGACTACAATCACAACAGATGAAGCAGGAAGTGACACTCGATGACGAGGCACTGCTAGCTCTAGCAGCGCACAACGGCGCAACAAGCGACCACTATTCCGTAGAAGCTCGAGATCTAGAGGAGCCTGAAGAGTAGGTACTGGCCGCTTGAATACTCAATCTCCCCGCTAATATAGAATAGTATTTTTGAAAGTGGCGAGGCGTGACAAGAGATGCGATCTTTGTGACCAGATGAGGCTCACAGATCATAAAACATCACATTTGAAATCTTCGCGAGAAGCGCCACTCAAGAGCGACTTGGCGGCACGAAATGGTGTCTGTCCTCATGATGCCTGTGTCGGCTGAGCTGGTCAAAAGTAACAATAATCCATGTTTCTTCCTACAACCATGTTTCTACTTGTATCATAGCTAGCATCTACCTTTTTTTGTAAAGCAACAATAATAGCGGTGGCTGAAATCCATCAACAAGCTTTCAATACTATACACGGTGTTTCTGCCAAAAAGGCTGACGGCTGTCACAGCGCGTGTCTTGCAGATGCCAGCCAAAGTGAAACGGCTCTTCCCTGCCAGTGCGGCCACCTTAAGCCACCCTGTGCTAACACGCTCACTCAACAGCAACAGAACGCAAACATCAGCTCATCAACGACCATTTCACGTTCATCATGGCACCAAGCGGTCAATGGGCTGACCAGGGCTTCCTGCACGCTCTTGTTGTCTGCTTTTACGATATGACACACAGGTCGCTCACGCTTGAGAATCGTGAGCAAATCTCGGCTCAGATGGAGAAGGCGAATTTCCAAATCACTTGGGAAGGCATCCGGTAAGCAATTTTGACCTCTTTTCTTCTCTACCCTTGCATTCCCACCTTCGTCATTGCACACAGCACTGCACTCAGATGCACACTCATTCTCTCAGACAAACTACATTTGCACACAAACCAATGCCATCTGGGCGCTTCCCAGAACTGCACCTCATTCCGCACTCAAGCTTTTCCCATTTTCATCATTCACAAGTTCTCGGCGGACTCCTTCACCTCCCCCCAAACCCTTCAGAACAAAAGCATCAGGAGAGAAAAGAGAACAGTCATGCCTCGTCAAATCATGCGCTGGGACGAAAAAGTCCATCAGGACATTCTCCTCGCCGTTTTCCAACACGTCAAGTTCACCTCTGAGCAGATTGAGGGCATCATGGCCGAGCTCACTGGGCTCGGCTACACCTTCAGCGAAAGCGCACTCCGGTACCAAATCCTTTCTAGCCTGCCTCTCTTCCTTGGAACTTCCTCTTCCTTTCATGCCACCTCAACCCTTACCTGCCCTCAGCATCCTCATTCGCACACCACTCACACACCATCGCCTCCAATCCGAGAATGCCTCCCAGTGCCCTTCATAAATGGGACGCTGCGGCCCATTACGCTCTTCTTGTTGCAGCTCTGAACGTGGCGCCGCTCAACAAGGCTTCCATCACTCAGATGACGGAGGAAATGCAGGGCAAGGGGTTTTCCACCACCTTCCACGGCGTCAAGTTCGCCCCCTCATCAATTCCCCCCGTGTTGACATAACATACACTGCTTCCTCCTTTGCACATGACTAGGCCACGCTGACCTGCTTCCCGCTTCACAGTCAGCACATTCAAAAACTGCGTCGCGAGCAGGGCTCTGCCGCATCTCCCGAAAAAGCAAAGCCTAAAAGCACCCCTCGAAAACGCAAAGCCAAGGAGTTGGAACCCGTAGAAGACGACCCGCTGCCCATCAAGACAGAGACGGACGTCGAGCCCAAACGCATCCAGACTGGGTAAGTGATATCATGAAAACGGCGAGGCATGGCACTCTGACATGGCCGTCCAGATTCAAAGTCGAAGGTGAATTGTGAAGCTTGGCTTGCTTTGGATTCGAGGTGGGAGGCTTTGCCCTTCTTGGGGTCTCTTTGATTGCTTTCATCTGGGCTCGTACGATAATCGTGGTCACGAAGGCTTCATTTGGTTCTATGTAATCCTGCTTTGCTGTGGCATGCTGCTCAAATAGCATTTAGGCATGAAATCCCCTGCGTTCGAAGAGGGATAATCGAGCTTCCTGAGTCAGCTATACATGTCCAAATTGTGCTTCTCCAAGTGTCTTTGTCCCGGAAAAGCAAGATGAGAAACAATATATCATTTTCTTCTTGCATTCTTTTCAAAAGAACTAAAGTAGCCATGCCCGTGCAGTCCCGTAAACGCGAAGTGCCAGCCCTGCGCTGCACGCTAAATAGAAGCGCCTCTGCTCTCTTTCAGTTCACTTTCAACTCACCTACCACCACCCGCCTTCCACCTCCTCACCTACACAACTCTGCACCACCCCTCGTCATTTTCCGCTACCCCCCAGAACAGATCCTGAGCAGGAGCCTACAGAATGCCTAGCATCAAAAGATGGGAAACACCAGCTGAGCTCGATCTCTGCATGGCCATCATCATGACCGGCGGTTCCAGCGGCTCTTACAACTGGCCAGAAGTCCACGCTATCATGACTCGGCTCGGCCACTCCTTCACCAAAGACGCTATCTCGTGGGTTTATGTCACTTTTCTCTTTCGCGGACAAGTACTCATTGTGTTTCCTCCAGGCAGCATTTTACAAAGACGATTCTGCGAGGGTTTAAGAACAGACATGGCTTAGGAGCGGGCAAGCTGGCTGATGCGCTGCCGATGGGGCGTAGACGCAAGTTTGAGGATGCGGATGTTGAGGAAGAGGATGTGAAGCCTGCGAAGAAGAGGATGGCACAGTAGTGAGCACTGGTAGGGATGCAGAAACGAAGCGCTTGGGAAGTGGATATTTTGCTTTGAAGGATATGGCGATCGATTTGGCCATGACGGTGGCATAAGGCCATGCGGGGGTGTCATGCTTGGCTTGTTTGCTGAATTTCGATAATGGGAGAAAATTCATGGTGCACAGACACGTCGACACTCGAGGCAGCCTGAAAAGTTGCGTTTTATCATTGAATCGGAATAGGAGAACGCCGAGAACGTGCTCCGTCTCGCGGCATGTTGTGCTGCTGAAAGACCATACCTCGCGAAATGCCACGGACAAGGAAGAAGTCTAAGGGAGTGTGAGAGGGGAGATATAAGGGTGGCCAAGACAAGAAACCCCATCTGCACTCGAGAAGATAGTGAACCGATTTGTTGGGACCCTCACAGGCAGCGTCCTTTCTACAGAGCAAGTTGCGACTGCTAATCTGACTCGCCTTTCTTCTTGGCGGCGCCTCGTAGACTCTGCCCTTGTCCAGCAAAGTGCGGCCGGTCACTACTCTTTTGATCTTGCTCTGCTTCCTCCCTAGTTTTGAGCGGCTTGTATTCGTACCCCAGAAACAGCTTGTTTGGCGCCAGTCGGAGTGGCGCTGGCGCTCCTGTCCGACTCTTGACCGCTGATCCTTCGACGGGCACTGGCGTGGCAGGCTTGCTCCCCTTCTTAACCAAGCGCTGACCTTGACCGAGAAAGTTCGTAGGCGTGCTGGTGACTGATGGCGCGATTGAGCTGAAGCCGATGGCCTGCGCCATGGAGCCCTGTTCACGTATCACTCCCCCCGCGGGAACGCCGCTCCTTGCACTACCTGGCGTGTTTGTGCCGCTCTTCCTCTCAGGCTCGACGTAGCCCACCGGGGCCGCAAACTCGACTGATACGTCCGTCTCGATCATGCTCACGCCCATCTTTTCCGTCTCGGGCTTCACGTCCAGCACGGCCACTCCGTATATCTCATCGTTATACTCGAAGTTGAAGACGTCGCCCTTGGTCAGCGTGGCGAAGTTGCGAAACGCGCGCTCCAGAACTGCCTTGGGATCACTAATCTCCAGGAAGTTGACCGACTGTGGTTGCAGCTTGACCATTTTTGCTAGCTCTAGCGACGTGGTTCGGATCTGGATCATATCGCCTACATCCATGGCCAGCGTCTCCATCATCTTGGACGTGTCAGAAGCCGGATCGGACGCGCAAGTTCAACCTTGTTGGCGGGGATCACACATACCCATTGGGGAATATAGGCTCTTCCCTCCTCGGCAATAAACTCCAACACGCCCGCGTGCGAGTGCCGGCCTTTTTCTCCGTTGATCATCTCCATAAGAAGAGGCCACTGTACGTGCAGCTTCGATACCTTGTCCAAAGCAGAAGGAGGAAGAATGATTTTCGAGCCGTAGTTTAGTTCGGGCCGCTCGGAGCCGGGAGCCATGACTAGGGGATAACATCTGTAGTATTCGTCGAAGCGCTGAACGATCGGCCGTCGATTGTACAGGTGAGGAGGCACGAAGCCGCCTCGCCCGTAATCAGGAGTAAACTGTGCAATTCGAGTGAGGTCAGTGCTTGTCGGGGCCCGTCTGGGTTCTGGGTTCTGGGGAGGTGCTTCATATATACCATGGGCGATGAGGGCGCTTTCTTCGATAATGATGTATCAAAGCTTGACCGTTGTCATATCAGTAACGTCCACCTTGTTGACGCTGTGACGGGGGCCGAAATTGATGCAGGCAGGCGACGGATCAAAGTTGCGATGACATGTCGTGTCTCATATGTGCAAGCAGGAAGAGGTTGGGTGGGGCTTGCGGATGAGGTAGGCAGCTTCAAAGCTGTTGGAAGATGACGCACCGCACACCACGAGGGCAGGCGTCCACTCTCCACACTATTATTTTGTGACGGATTTTAGTAAGGGTGGAGGAAGGCGAGCTTGAGCTTGCGCCGCAACTCAATCCTTTGGAAGCTCCCCCGACACCACGCATCTATTCCTGTTTGCTGTGCACCTACAGCCTACAGCCCCGCGTGCTTCGGCACATTCTGCACTGCAGCATCTGCGCAGATCCCGGGGACCTGGGCGCCATGTCGCGACACTCAGCCGCGCGGCCCAGTCGACAAGGCGAGGACTTTGCTCGATCTCACCACAATAATGTCGACAAGACCACCTTCGACGTACGCAACCCATCCATCCTGGCGCCTGACTCAAGGGACGAAGATGTCGTGCTCGATGCAGATGTGATAGGTGCCAGGAACGCAACAAAACGCGGTGCCGTCAACTTGGATGGCTATGATAGCGATTCTGACAACGAAACCTTCAACACGAAGGCAGCGAGACGCAAGAAGGGCAAAGTGGACATCAATCTTCAACTCGACAACTACGAAGCTGAACAAGGCACCGTACCGACAGAGACTATCGCTGACGGCACAGCCAGTGGTGGTGACGATGAGGATGACGTGGACATGTTTACGATGGGTGGTGATGAGGGCGCACCGAGGACAGGATCACACGATGTCGGCGACGAAAATACAGACTTTGACGCGTTCGGGAAAAAAAGAAAGGACGTCAGGTTTTTGGATGCCGCGCAAATTCTGGGTCAAGAGAACAACAGCAAGAGCGGCGGCCAGGTGAGACTGGACGAACAGGAAAGTGATGACGACGAAACCGAAGCACAATTGGCAGCCGAAGAGGAAGGGCTAGACCAAGAAGTGGGAGCTGGCGGTCTCAAGCGTAATGCGCCCAAAGTCGAGGCCTTCAACTTGAAGTCAGAGATGGAAGAAGGACAGTTTGATCAATCAGGCAACTACGTTCGCAAAGCAGGCGATCCCGATGCCGTTCACGACAATTGGCTAGAAGGAGTCAGCAAGAAGGATATGAAGAAGGCCGCCGAGGCGCACGAAAAGCGAGCCGCCGAAGCTCGAAAACAGCGTCTCGAGGAGGCCGAAATTCTCGCATCCGACTTGTTGAAACGACTCATTATGCGGCTCGAGCCATCGGAGACGCCGCTCGAGGCTCTGGCCCGACTCGGTAAGGGTCAGACCAAAGCCAAAAAGATACCCAAATGGAAGCTCAATAAATTGAACAACGGGGCCGAGGGGATGGATGTAGAGAAGCAAAACACAGCCCAGGATGCAGAACGAGCGAAAATCAAAGAATCTATAGATGCTATCACTGACACAGCCGACAAACTGCTCAGTCGCGATTACGAAGAGGTCTATGAGCAGGATCGTGAGCTTCTAATACGGGCCTATCGGCGCGAATCGGGGGAGAATTGGAAAGAGCCGGTGTCACGACATGGAGCAACCACTGAAGACGCTTCGAGTGGCGCCGTCAAGCTGTGGGAATTCCGATGGACGGATGGGCGCGACGACAGCGCAAAGCAGGGTCCTTTTGACAGTGCGGCCATGAAGGCATGGCAAGATGCCGGCTACTTTGGTCAAGGTGTTGAGTTTCGCGTTGCCGACAGCGGCTCGGGCGATGATGGCTGGACAACTCATGCAGATTTCGCGTGATACAGGTAGTTGCATAGGGTAGACATGAAAACTGTCAGCGGCCAAATAGCACGACAAGAAAGGGAATGTCGAGAGCACACTTGAGCCGGTTGAGGGGTCGGTTGAACAGGGTTAGGGACCATGCGATTAGTCCCTGTTGTACGGGTGATGTTCCCGAGCTGAATGCCGGGCCGGAGAGGAACGTTGCAGCCGTAAAGCTCGACATGAGATGAGCGAATCGGACGAGGCGAAAGCCGCCATCGCGGCTAGAGTGAACACGACTACGGCTAAGACTACGGAGAAGGCCGAAAGTGAAGACTCGACCACAGAAAACCATTCGCCAAAGGACACGGTGGATTGCACAAGACCCCAGCTCATCTGTTGAGCCGGGCTTCCTCGGCTTTGATGCGAGCGGGTGGCAAGACGATTACGACGGCGGATGACCCGGCGACGGGATTGCGGCGAGATGCTGGACACGCCCAGAAGTCAGCAGTCGAGTGATTTCATCACGGCCAAGAACCCATCATGGAGAAGATGCGACGATTACTACTCCGTACAATACTTCGTTCTGCGCCATCAGGTCGCTGGGGCATTCCATTTCTCGCACAGGAAAGGGCCGAAAAAGTGGTGGTATCTTGCCAAGGGTTCGATAAGGCCTGGCGGACCGGGGGCTGCAGCGAAGGGGGCGAAGGGGGCGAAGGGCCGAAGAGCCTGGCTGTGGAACCCCTCCAAGCTGAGCATTGTCTTTGTCCAGGTTGAGGGTTGGGGGGCACTGGGAGAGAAAAAATGGGAAGCACCCCACCGGATCCGTAAGAAAAGACGCATCGGCGGGAAAGATGCTCCTGCTGATGACGGGCATGAACCAGGATGGTGAACATGGCTCAGGCATGGCTTCTTCGTCACCTGGACATGGATGGTTGAAACGACGAACCTCTTTGGTGCACGTCGAATGTTGACCGACAAATATAGCGATAAAGCGCATCGTGTCTCAGGCAGACCCAAGTTTGATTGCATTGCGTCCGCCTTTGCTTGGCGTTGGTCGTGGCATGTCCGTAGAGCGTGGCGTCTTGAATCGTGGTCCGGGTGGGCAGAGCTGTTTTTTGCCTCCTCATCATGCTGTCGTGGTGTGGTCATGACGATGTTGCCAGTGTTCATCAGGTGGATCGGGACGGATAGGGCGGGATGAGTCAAATCTCGCGAATTAATAATTGGAGCAAATGCAGAATGCAAAAATGCAGAGAATCGTAGGAGGGGAGGGGGCGGAGGCATGGTCTCGTCCATGTCCCTTGACTGGCTCTTCTTTTCTGGTGCCACCTCGACCCCTCCCCAGCAGCTTATTTTCCTCGCTTGCGGCCCTTCTGCCCCTCCCGTTCTTTCCCTCTTCTTTTTTTTCCCTTCCATTTATATTTCCCATCCTCCCAAACATCTTTGCATTGTCCTCTTTCTCACAATACTCAACCGGCATCATCGCCTCCACAAGACTACTATCACGGTACGTTTTTCCTCCCACAAGCAGCCAGTGCCAAGTGCAATCCTTATGACAGGGCTTGTCAAGGGCCTGACCCCGCCACGCCCCCGAAGCATAGCTCAAAACCCTTACTAATGCAAGACATTGCAGCACCCTCAACCTGCACAAAATGGCACCCGTCAAGGTTGGCATCAACGGCTTCGGCCGTATTGGACGTATTGTCTTCCGCAACGCTGCCGAGCACCCCGAGATCGAGGTCGTCGCTGTCAACGACCCTTTCATCGACACCGAGTACGCTGTGAGTCTTCCCCGATATCGGAGCATTTGGCATGATCACACATAAGTCGCTGCAATTCCTCTTTTTTTCGGAAGCTGGGTCTCGTCTTTAAACGTCAAGTCCTCATAATTGCAATTTCGAATGTTTTCCGGCCAGTAATTGGTTTTTTTTCTGGGAGGGGGGGATGTGATCTTAGAACAGAAAAGACACTTCTCCGTCTCGCCCCTACCCCAACAAGCTCGTCTTCATACACTTGTGAGCAAGCAGCTGGCCCGCGGCAATTTCTGCCGACGTGGGGCAGCCTGTTCGATGACATCGTGGCGATTCATCGGGTTTGATTGAGACTTTTTGTGGTCGCGACTTACCATCTCTGGGAAACGGCAAGGCAGCTTCATTGAAATGAGTCATCCGATGCAAAGTTGCTAGGCAGTTGAGACCTGTTGTCGCCCGAATCTCGGCGTTCTGAAATTTATTTGATTTTTGCGGGGCTGGAAGTTTTGCAGGACCGTTGACTGACTGAACATCAATGCAGGCCTACATGCTCAAATATGACTCTTCCCACGGCATTTTCAAGGGTGACATTCAGAAGGACGCCGACAACCTGGTTGTCAGCGGCAGGAAAGTCAGATTCTACACTGAGCGCGACCCTGCTGCCATTCCATGGAAGGAATCTGGCGCCGAGTACATTGTCGAGTCTACTGGTGTCTTCACCACCACTGACAAGGCCAAGGCCCATTTGTCTGGTGGCGCCAAGAAAGTCATCATATCTGCCCCTTCTGCCGATGCTCCCATGTATGTGATGGGTGTCAATGAAAAGACCTATGACGGCAAGGCGGATGTCATCTCCAACGCCTCGTGCACCACAAACTGTCTGGCCCCGCTGGCGAAGGTCATTCACGACAACTTCACGATCGTCGAAGGTCTCATGACCACGGTTCACTCCTACACTGCCACCCAAAAGACAGTGGACGGGCCGTCCGGCAAGGACTGGCGCGGTGGTCGCGGTGCCGCCCAGAACATCATTCCCAGCAGCACTGGAGCCGCCAAGGCCGTCGGCAAAGTCATTCCCGACCTCAATGGCAAGCTCACGGGCATGTCCATGCGTGTGCCCACAGCCAACGTTTCCGTGGTCGACTTGACGGCTCGCATCGAGAAGCCTGCCTCGTACGAGCAAATCAAGGCCGTCGTGAAGAAGGCTGCCGAAGGTCAATACAAGGGCATCATCGGCTACACTGAGGACGATGTCGTTTCCAGCGATATGAATGGCAATACCAATTCGTCCATTTTTGACGCCAAGGCTGGTATTTCCCTCAACGACAACTTTGTAAAGCTGGTCGCATGGTACGACAATGAATGGGGTTACTCTCGCCGTGTCCTCGATCTTCTTGCCTACATTGCCAAGGTTGATGCTGGCAAATAAGCCATATTGTAATCCCACGTCAGGACGGGATGTACAGACAACAAAATGTTGTGTGGCAGCAGGCTCAAGGGCAGTGTATGGTCGTCGCCCAACCCATGCATCGTCACAACCTGGGAGGCTGGGCTCGGTCAAGGAAGGTAAAGAGCTCATATAAAGTGAAGTGAAGGAGGTAGTGCATAGCCACACAGGAGCGGCACGTACACCCTGTTCAATGCCTCGGCCGCGAAGGATGTGAGGAAGTTTTTTGAGAACTATATCGCGGGACTTGTCCGATAACGATGAATAGAATTTCTTTGCTATCCAGAATCCTGAATGCCCAAGGTGACCACGACGGTGAGGTGAAAAGCTAGCTCTGGCACGTGAGACAAATCTCAGACGCCGCCCACTTTCTCAGATGGACAAGTCACTACAATGTCCGTCAAGGTACACGGGCGAGAGATATGCTCTTTGTGTCTAGTTGCGACGTGAACACCATTAGCAAGCAGTGGTGTCTACATGACAGATGTATGTTCTGATCGACTTGACGTAAATGCCATTGGCGAACAATTTGTGTCTACACGGCAAATGTATGTTCTGATTAACTTGACGTATATCCCATTGGCGAACAGTGGTGTCCACATGGCAGATGTACATTCTTTCTCGACTTGACGTGAATCCCATGGGCGAGCAGTGGTCTTCTTACCGGTCACGCCAGGGCTCGAGGCAGGTAGCAGCATTCATTCACACCAATAGCTTCATGTAGATGCGTCCATTTATATAACCTCGCTGGCGCTACAGGACTGATCCAAGTGATGGGGCGATGTTTGCCGCTGTTCCACCTTTTGGGGGGGGAGGGATATCGTAGTACATTATTGAACAAAAAACGTTCTTTTTACAGGAAGGGGGGGGGCCCGTCGTGAATGTATGTTCCGTCGTGACCTGTTTACTATGCTATGCTGTGTGCTGTTTGGTGATGTGCATGGGGGAGAAGTTGAAGAAGCTTGTCACCTTCGGATGGGGTTGGGACCGATGGGCCAGCAGTCCTTGATGACTTGTTCCTGCGTCCACTCGATCCTCTCTTCGGCGCAGTAGAGACGGAGCAGGCGCAGCGACGCGTCGGTCACGTCGTCGAGCGTCGACCAGGGATGCAGGTCGATGCGGAGGCGGGGGTGGTGCACGGCGGTGTTGGCCTCGCTGACGCGGTGCCACATTCTGTACTTGCGGCGTTCGTGGACGATGATGTTGTCCGCGGGTCGTTCGCCGATGGGGTTCTCGTGGTACATGAGGCACTTTACGATTTCGTCGAGCGACACGGCGTGCAGCATCAGGGCGAGCGCGTACAGCGGCTGGTGGTTGTGGAAGTCGGCCTGGCGCATCTCCTTCTGCAGGAACTCCATCAGGGGGAACATGCTGCTCCAGCCGGCGATGTCGCCCACCTTGTGGTGGAGGGCGCGTTGGACGTTGCTGGAGTGGAAGGCCATCATGAAGGCGATGATGCTCTCCAGGCTGAGTACGTAGCCGAGCTTGACCTTGATTTCGCCGGGTTTGCCCTTCATGCTGGAGGCGCTGGCGCCGCGGTAGTTGCGCATGATGACGTCGGCCTGGTGCTTGAGCTTCTTGCCTACGCCGCGGAGTCTCTCTTCCTTGGACCGGAGGAGCTGTGCGGCCGGAAGCTGTTCTCCCTCGATTGGGCCTGCGCTGCTGCTGCCGCCGTTGGGACGTCGGTCTGCCGAGGTCGACGGGGTCGAGTTGCGATGATCGAGCGGCGTGTGCGTCGCCGAGTTGGTTGAGCTGACGCGGGACATGTCCGTGGGCTTCTTGGACGGCGTGGACGGCGTGCCCAGCCTGGGGTAGCCGGACGCGTCTGATGTTCGCGGCCGCTTCAGAGGAGTCGTGTCGACGCCGACGCCGCCGCCATCGACAGCGCTTAGTGGACGCTTTCTTGCCTGCGGCTGTTGCGTCGCGTCGCCGTCGTCATTGGTGGTTCTGGGTGCCCGATCGTATTCTCGTTCGGACTGGCTCTGTGAGTCCTTCCTGTGTGCCACGGGGGGGTGTTGTCTGATTATTCTGGCAAATGACGGCCGCAGGCTCTTGGGCACGAGCAGCGAGATCAGCAATCTCCTGCGATGGCCGAGCCTGCTGCTGCTGGCGGGCTTCGCCATGTCTTCCTCGTCATCCCCCTCCGCCGCCGTACCACCTCTTGTTCGGCCCGACGCATCTCTGTCGTTGTTGTTATGGTCCTTTGGTCTCTCGTCCGAGGACTCAGATGATGATTTCTTCCGCCTTCTCAGCTCGTCCTCGACGGCGGGAGGCAAGGTCGGTGACAGCAAAGGTGGTATTGATATTGACGGGCGTGGTTTCTTGGCAATGGCAGGGGCTGTTTCTGCCTTTGCCTTGGGCGCTGTATTGACTTCGTCTGCATCACCGGGCCTCTTCTTCTCTCTGTTTGAATTCCTGTCAACTTCTTTCCTATCGCCCTCAACAGGACGAGGTCGCTTTTCGGGATCATCTAAACTTGGGTGCAGAGGCGACAAGAGCGGTGGCACGTGGGCTCTGACGTCTGGCTTCGTTGGTGCGATTGTTCGGCTGCTCGCGTTCGCAGCAACGCCTGTGCCAGTGCTTATTCCATTTCCAGTTCCGTTTCCAATTCCGCTGCTCGTGCCAGTGCTCGCTCGAACGCCATTGGGCCTACTACTCATGGGTGGTGTGCTGCGGCTGGTGGGAGCCGTCGCGCCGCCCTTCAACACCGATGATCTCCCATTCGGCAAGGAAGAAGACGCGGGATTACCGCGTTCTTCTCTCGGCGGTGGCGGCAAGGAAGCGTGCGCATCGCGATCCCTCGCTGCTGCTGCCGGTAGGATCCTGTCTCTGCGACGATGCAGATTGTCGCGACCGGACTGAGCTCGATCATCTGCCATGGCACGTCGATCATCGGATCTGGGGCGCTTGGTAGAGCGATCGTCGTCGGCGGCATCGAGCATGGGCCGCTTGACTGCGGGCGAAGGTGGCCGTGGGGGCAGCGAGGCAGGCTTCGGAGGTAGTCTGGGAATATCAATGTCAGCCAGCCCCGGGCGGCACGAATGTGGTCCTTTGCGATGGTTGATGGGCGCGCACCTTGATTCCGCGTGAAGACTGTCGCGCATGGGCTTCGCGGCTTTGACGCCTAAGGATGACGGCGAGACAAGCTCTCGGGTTTTGGAAGCATCTGGCCGTTTCGGCTCTCGCGATATTTTGGCGCCGTCCACGAGGACGTGGGTGGGAGTCGACGTGGCAGACACGGCCCGCTCGCTGTCCTTCTTCTTGGCGATGAAGGGCTCCGGTGGTGAGGCTGAGGCGGCCGCTCCCGTCTTCTTATTCCGGTAATCGCTCAACGACAGCTTCTTCTTCTTCTCTCCGGCGCCGGCTGCCTTGGCAAGGGCGCTGACTTCGCGGGGCACGGGTTTCGTGGGCTCCTCGCGCATGTCGTAGTAGGGACGGGTGAACAAGAGGCCACGATCGGCCTCTGATGAGAATGTCAGGTACTGCAAGCGAGTGTTGTGCCACTCCTCGTGGGCCCTCCCGGCGTTGCGAGAATCGGCCTCTTGGCCGGGGACGGGTCGATATCGCCAAGTGGTGGAGGCGCAAAGGTGATGCGGTTCTTTTGGCAGGATGCGCTTGGAGAGCACCTCGACCGTCTTCGCCGCAGCTTCCATTGTTCGCGGATCGTGACCATACCTGGAGGCAGGACGCGGCGGAGACGGCGAGTGAAGGGGGCACGGTTGAGCAAGCGATGATGCAAGGCGCCCGCGCACGCGCACGAGGCTGCTATCGAGGCCTGCCCACGATTGTGGACGAGCAGCAGCCGCGTGTCGACACACGCTAGAAGCGCTTCGGCCGTCGCGGATTGCAGGTGGCGGGCGGGCGTCGATTCCGTGGGCGCGTCGAGCCGATTAGTGTAGTGGTGGTGGTGGTGGTGGTAGTGGTGGTAGTGGTGTGCTTGACGCAGCCAAGCTATGGTGTCCGTCCACCACTAAACAGCTCATCTCTTCCGAACTAGTAAGCGATCGTTCCTGGTGGTTTCAATCAGAGCGCAGGTCAAACATCTGCTATCCATGAGACGGCTCGACATGAAGCCTTCGCCATGGGGTCTGCCCTGAAAAGCAATGTAGACGAAGCGCCCTACCTCTCTGGAGGCGCAGTAAAAAAAGGAATCACATCACAACGATTCAGGTACGAATGTTGCCGCTGCTGATGGTGGGTGCCGTGGGGACCCCCCCCCCCCTGATTGTGACTTTGACTCAGGAGCGGCCGACTGTCACACCCAAGCCACCCTGCGCACACCTCCCCCTCCAGGAAGCAGCTGATCACGTCGAGCAAAGGAGGTGAGAGATACGCCCGGAATCGATTGACCTTGCACTAATATGACGCTGCCGAAACTGAAGGAGCACTTGTTATTCGCACCACCGAAACCTGGAAGCCAGACCGATGCGGACGCAAGGGACTCATGTGGTCTTGCATCAGCGACATTTTGAGTAATTTCAAGAATTCCTGCCGACTCGTGCTGGGCTCAGGATCCCAACAGAATTCCGCGTCATCTGGTTCTGATCCGCAGTCGATCTGCAGGACTCGTTCCGCGTCCGTGGAGCAGCCGAGACCACTGACGTTCCCGCAGGGAAGTTGCCGGACTTTCTTTTGTACAGTGGTTCCCAGGTAATTCCCACGGGATCCTATGTAGTAAAAATGGGCATCGCGACCCGCGCCACCATAGTCAATAAATCAACCCTCTGTCTTCAAGACGCGATTTCTTGAGCCATAATGCCTCGGCAGGTGCAAAAGAAGAACTGGAGTCCTCACAAGAGGGGCCGGATTGCTGAGATGTTCAAAAAAAACTACCCCCGGCGTCAAATTGCTGAGGAAGAGGGGGTTCCTTATAACAGCATACACGGCATCGCGAAGCGCTATACACAACAGATCAAAGGGCGTGATTTGCCGCGCCCAGGGCAGCCGCCCAAGTTATCTGATCGAGATAAAAGAATGATCAATCGAATTATTAGAGAAGACCCTTTGATACAAAATAAATTACTTCTTGAAAAGGCCAGTCTAACATGCGGAATCACGACTCTAACTCAGTACCTTCGTTCCAGTGGCATCCGGCCGAAATTGACCACTGAAAATGCCGCCAGACGTCTGGAATTTGCACAGGACACCGCGTGCTACTCCTCTACAATGACAAATTTGAGCTCGAGCACACAATCAAAATGCTCGAGCAGTCTCACAAGCGCGGCAAGCACTTTGAAGCGCTGCAGTGCGACGTCGTCTCCGTCCCCGACGACGTGCACCGCGCGTCAGCCTACGCCGATATGCTCTTCGGCAGCCGTCTAGACTGCCTGGTCAACAACGCGGCATACGCAGGCGGCCTTGACAAGAAGCTCTCATTGATGACGGTCGAAGAATGGAATCGCAGCTTGACCACCAACCTGACTGGTTCGATGCTCATGACGCGGTCCTGTCCAAGGTCACTGTCCAAGGTGCACAGCAGCGTGATCAACGTGAACAGCACGAGGGCCTTCATGAGCGAGCCGAATTACGAAGCGCACGCGACTCCGAAGGCTGGGTTGTTGAGCTTGACGCAGAGTATGTGCCGTGTCGTTGGCGAAGAATGGCGTGAGGGTGAATGCTATCGTGCCCGGGTGGATTTATGTCGAGAATGAGTTGGTGGGAAGTGACGGGGTGACGGGTACGAAGATGGATGTCGATGGGGGGCGTGACGAGGAAGATGGTGTATCCGGCTTGAGGGGGGCCACGGCCTTACGACTGAAGATTGGTCATGAACGGATCATGGACCTCGGGTGTGTCGGCTGATTAATAAGTCCTGCAGGAGATACCTACACGGTTCGTACGATGTGGCGGAGCGATTATGGTCAAGCCAAGTTTATGCGCTTCGCACGCCGTAGAGGAGGAAGCGAATTTTGGACAAGACATTCCATGCAATTTGAGCGTCATGAAACAGTGACCATGGACGTGCCAAACTCCTTCAGCACCCTGAGAGCATTCAGGCGGAAGCTTAGACTGACAAACATGGTCTATCCAGAGCTGATGACTTCGGTTAGCACCATCAGTGTCAGATTTGCAACCGATTCGCTGATTTAGCTGTCTAGTTCGATGGCTCGGGGATGGCAATGATTCCGTCGAGACCCTCAGTGCGGTGACCGTCACCCCGTATACCGCTGGCCAGTCTGATGCTCTCGACGTGCATAAGCGCCTGCATCCGCCTGCGTCTCTTCGCCTCACTTTGCGCCTCGCCAATGTCTCATTTATAATGCGTCCCCGATCTCTTCACATCACCATCCCACCGGGGGGGTCAACTGCAACGACAGCACGTCCCGCATGGTGACTATCCAGTCGCGCCTTTCAAAATGGACGAAACAACCCCCGGCGATGCCGCCGGCGAGCTCAGAACCCAGTGGAGTAACCCGTCCGACATCCTCAGCCTCCTGCTGCTGATGGGAGGCGACATTGTGCAAAAGGCCATTGCACAGCTCGTCGGGTGCAGGATCCATCTTCCCGGGCACAAGGCCACGTCTGGTCTGTCCATTGTCCCGGTTGCTTTCTCGTTCGGATGGGCTGCTTTCTGCTTCACGAGTCTCCTCGCTGCCATTGGGGACAGGAAGTTGATGCCTGCGGGTGAGTCTCCAGTGCAGGTCATCAACTGCGAGAATGGGTTCAGTAGGGAAGCACGGTCTTGGGTTCTGTGTCGACTACTGAGGGACCATGAGACGAGGTATGAGATTGATCCCCGTGACGAAGATGAAGGCGGCCGCGGGGAGTCATTGAGGGTGGACATATTCGTGCTGGATATAGTCTCATGTCCGACTCGCGACACAATTTGGTGGCTTGGCTGGATTGTGATTGCTGTGCAACTGGCCATTGCGGTCGCTCTTTGGGTTGTGTACGGGGATTGGGGGATCATGGTCGTTCTTCTTTCCGGGGATGTTTTGATTGCCGTCACATGCGGTATGCCGCAGTGGATCGACGAGAAGTGGCCGGGACGGCTCCTGAAGCGCGAAAAGGTGATTGCTTTGACGCGTGGGAACGGACACGGCCACGTTATGATCATCATTTCGCCTCCGGGCTCGAGGGATCTCGAGAGCTTTGCCACTGCCTCATCAAAGCCGCGGAAGGCAACACTATTCGTGTCGTCTGCTCTCGCCGTGCTTTGGACATGTCTATTGATCAGTGTGTCCGGTCTCAAAGAACACACTTGGTTTCTTGTCGCTATTGGGGGTCTTGGCATGGTGCAAAATATCTTCGCTGCCGGCGTCTCTCGCACGCCCGCGGCGATGGGGTTTCATTTGACCAAGTTCCCTCGAGTATCTACCATCATCGGGGTACGCCATAAATACAAGGACGATGAGGATGCCCATGTCGATTTGGATGAGGATCTCAAGGAGCTCAGCCAGCTTTCAGCCTGGGTATCTGAGGGGTCGCCGCAAGGCTTTGAGGCTCAAGCAACCCGGCGGCCGCTCTGGCTGGACACTATGACCGAGGCCGATGGAACACCGAACTGGCTCGTAGCTCTCACGTCTTCGCAGCGTCATGCGGGATCTGTCACTTATGTGCCTGGGGGCGTTCATGGGGCCTTGATGGAACTTGAGAAATGGGTACCGACTGCTGGACTTGCCTTGATGCAAATTTATTTTCCAGCAGGTTTGAAATACAACGAGAAGAGGATCCGCGATCGCGTACATAAGAAATTCTGGATCAGAGCATACTCTTCTCAGGGAATTCGAAAGCAGGGAGCGGAGAAGACCAGGGTTTTGGAGAGGGGGTATAAAGTTTAAGGCTTCAGAGGCATCGGATCTTCAGGCGGGAAATGCGATTGGATTGTCTAGTAATGTAGATCCCTGAGGATCACAACAGCGGAATCCTTGCCCACGGAGATATGATTTCTCTCAGCTGTGAGGTTCCCGACAATTCCCTAATGACTTAGTAGGTCTTTGGCACTCTGTTAGTCACTTATTATGTTACGCAAATCTCTCTGCAAGTATCAGTCTATATAAGAGCAAGCTTTTAGTCGCACCTAAATATACTGTCTTTCGTGCCAACCTTGCTAATCCTACGTGACAAGCCTCCTTATAATTTAAGATCAAGCTCATATATTCGAGTCGACAACGACGAAGGCCTTGACCAAATATTTTGCTGAATCGATCATTGAAGACGACATCGCTGACGAGACGCAAATACTGCTCAAGATTGGCAGCATCACCACCTAGCAGCAACAGATGATTCAGCGGGACGTTTTGAATTCTGTGCGTCTGAATTGCATTGGCATCAGGCATCCCCGCGTAAGCGATACAAGCCATCACGGTCCTCATCTGTGAGATAATCGAGAGGGAGTAGTCCCCTGTTATTACGAACATGGAGAGGACATCCAGCGCCGATGAGTAATTGTGCAATCCTCAATTGTGCTTGCCAAGGGTGTGAGACCCGTATATCTCGCCATCGATAAGCCGCCACATGAAGCGGAGTGTTGCCGTCAAGATTTGTCGCGTCAGTACGTGCGCCATTGTCGAGCAATAATTGAACCACATTGTGGTAACCAGAGAACGATGCTTCGTGGAGTGGAGTGTTGCCATTGCGGTTCTTGATATTCATCGATGCTTTATGCTCGATGAGTATCATTGCCACTTCAATGGCTTTGTGATAATAGAATCCGGAGCTTGCAAGATGAAGTGCAGTGTGGCCGCACTGATTTTGCAAGTTGATGGGTAGTGCACTTTTTTGAAGTAAAATTTTGGTTATTTCCGGCACCCTGTGTCTTGCGGCTGTATGCAATACAGTTTCTCCTTTCCAGTCTTCCACATCGATTGATGCAACCCGTTCGAGTAACAATACAGTCATAGCCTCATGTCCATGACGTACTGCGATGTGAAGAGGGGTGCCGAACCCCTTGAGATTGCTTTGCACCGCAGCACCGCTATCCAATAGAACGCGCGCTATACCAATGTCGTCCCTTCGGGCGGCGAGGTGCAATGGCGTCAACTCATAGGATGTTGGGCCGTTGGAGTCTGCGCCACTTTGCAAGAGCATTGTAGCTATGGACACAGATCTGGCTTGGATCGCATGATCCAAGGCCGACTCTCCGGCTTTGTCAGCACGATCCAGGTCACGCCGCCCGACTTCATGACGAAGGATCACTTCAACAACAGCACTTTTTTTGAAGTGAATCCCGCAGATCAACGCATTCCAGCCAAATCGAATGTCTCTGTGATCCAGGCGCAGACGGCCCTGCTGCCTCAAAGTGTCTCGTTCTACGAATAGCCCCGGCATCGCTTGGCGTATTTGATCTATATGTTCAAGACTCGCGTCTTCACTGTCGTTGTTCAGGAGGAATTCAGTCAACTGATTCAACCCCAAAGCTGCTATGATTGAGACGAAATTGAATCCAACCTGTCTTGGTTTCGATGGCAGAAACCGCGCACCTAGCTCGTTAACATAAAGCGATAGCCAGACTCGACATTTCGGCGATCTCTCATCGCAGAGTCGAAACACGTGAAGCACCACGTCCTGCCATTCATGGAAGGGTACTTCAGAGAGGTGATTCGCCCAATTATTCGCGCAGTATAGAATGAAGTGCTTCAGGCTTGTCTCTTCATCAAAAGCGTGCCTTAACTGTCGGAGTTCACCGACAGACTCTTCCTCGATATCGGACAAGCACAAGTAGTAGATACAGGCACTCGCGAGGCATAAATGCGCCTTCGGCAATGACACCCAATGTCGCCAGTCACCCGCGGACCTGTTGCAATCGTTGCCGCTTTCGTTATACGGGCTTGGTGTGGACAAGAACTCCCAGGCCGTATGATGAAAGAAGTAGACATGACTGTTGACAGTCTGTAAGAAGGAATTACTAAGGCCCAGGAGATCCTCGTCCAACCTTTTGACATGAATTAGTTTTTCCTCCACGTCATGCCAGGACTGACATTCCTTTTCTGTTGCGAGAGCGGTATTGATTTCGTGAAGCGACAGAGGCCTTCGTGCCGCAAGGACCAGGTTCAAGGCTTTGATGGCGAGTCCATTCTCGGACTGGGCCAAGATTTGTTGAAGAATCCGCTCATATGCATCGCTGACCCCTTTAGGTAGATCTCGGACGGCTTTCCTTATTCCCGCTTTATTGACAGGGCGCATTAACAGCAGCGTCTGAATCACCAGGGACACCCATAAATATGTCCCTTGCGAATGGGTTGTGAGAGCTTCTTGGACAATGTTTACCTCTTCTTGACTAAACTTGCGCTGTCGGACAAGTTTTTCGAGGCGGTCTTGAATGTAGCATTCGACATCTTTCGAGATCTGTTCCCTCGACATGCCTTGTTCTCCGCGCAACAAGAGCGCCTTCATTTCGCACAAAAGGATCTCGAGCTTCTGTACAATGAGCTGCTCTGGACGGGTAAATAAGATGACGTGCAGAAAGCTGCTCGGTTGTTCGCTGTACAGACTACCCAACGCGTCTAGAAATTGCATTTGCGCGTCTGAACTGCATTCGTCCAGGCCATCGATGACTATGTTGATCTCGAGGTCACCGCTGTATTTCTGGAATTCAAGCAATGCAGTCCAAAGAACACTGAATTGGTCCAAGGGGCTGGTTCTTGTCTCGAAGACGCTCATCATTCTGTCACAAATTTGGTCAGCATTAGGAAGCTGGTTGAGAAGCTGATGAAGGATGCAGCACAGTGCCTTCTCAGCTATTCCAGCAACGTCCGAATCGTCCTTGAAGAAGAAGTGACACGTCTTCCTATAATAGTTCGAACGCAGAAGAACATCCGCAACGTATTTTGCAAGAACGGATTTGCCGCAGCCAACACCTGCAGTGACGACGAGGAGATTCGACGTCCTTGGGTCTCGCCAACACTTAAATTCGGAGCTCTCCGTCAACCATTCGCCGGTCATTCGCAGCATTTTCGCCACTTTCGTTTTTCTCTCGTCGTAGGGTATGCGATCGAGTGTGCTACGAAACTCGAGTCGCTTTCGAGCCCCTGCTTGCAAATTTAGCGCAAAACTCTTATCTGATATAAGGTCAGTCAAATCATACTCTCGAATTCTTCTTGAGCTCCTCGTGTCCGCTCATCCAAACGACGAACATCTCGCATATCAGCATCGACGCGATCACGAATGTCACGATTCGTGTCTTCGAACGATTTATCCAGGATGTCTTCTACAGCCCTCCTCGTGAGTCTTGTAGCTTCATGTTTTCTCAGAATGTCGCTCGAGCGCTCGTAGAATTTCTGATAGCTTGCGACAAAGTCATGATTATCATACTGAAGATGTTTTAATATTTTGAAAAAGGACCTATGTCTGTCGAGATGTGTTGATGCGAAGTTCGACCGAATGATGGTAGACCCGACGAAGGAATAGAAGTCGAAAGACAAGTCGTGATCCATGTGTATGGGAATAATATCACTCTCTTTCCCACCATGCCGCTCAAGTCTCAACTTGATCATTCCGAGCTCAGTCACAACGTGATGAAAGTCTTGAGCACGACACTTGGCTCTGACATATTGCCGTATTGATTCTTCTTCGGCTTGCGAACCTTGCTTTGTACATTCTTCCAGGCCCTTGACGTACGCGGCCGCGAAATCCAGCGTCCAGTACGATCTGAGAAGATGTGAATCGCATAAAAGTATTTTGTCTGCGGCGTTCTTGTGCTGGGGGAGCAGTCGAAGCTGGTTGGCGACAATATCTGTGGCAGGTCGGTTGTCAGGCCCGTGACCGAAAAGTGGCAGGGGCGACCGGTCCGAGATAACCTTTGCCCGGACAAGTCCGAGCCATTCTATAATGGTCTTGACACTTTCTGCATTCGCCGTCCCCGAGGTGTTGTCGTGAGCGTAAACGACGAAAATATTCGGTGCCTTCGGCTCGCTGAAGGTGTCACTGCTGGCCAAGCGCTTGAGAGTGTAGTGAAATGCATATTCCATCGCTAAATCGATGAGCCAGTGCCTCGAGACTGACTGCCATCGCAAGCCGCTCTGCAAGAAGACCATATTGTTCTCACCTTCGTCATGACTGAGTAGCTCGTCTGTGCCATGTTGCTGAACGCCGGACGTAGCCATTCTTACCAGTGCTTGCCGTGCATGCAGAAATACTTCTCCTATTTCTTCATCATGGCAGAGGAGGTCGGTGACCACCGTAGTCAAGCTCAAGCGAGCCCAGGCATGTGCGAGCAACGGGTTCGCCTTGCTTTTACGACAGCTTTCTTCGTTTTCACGCACTGCCACCTGCAGGGTTCCGAGCCCCCTTTCAAAGTCGTAACGTTGCGGATAATTACAGGTCTGGTCCACTCATGGAGGCGCGTAACAGGCTATATGCAGTCAGCACAGCACTCCGATCAGGCTGTGCAAGACATATGACTGTTGACCAATGTCTTGAATACAATCATGTTCCATCGGCCCCAGTGAGAGATGACGAGTCGAAGGCATCAGTGACATTTTGGACGCCCTCGATCAAAGCCGAAGTTCTCCCAGTCTTTTGATTGCCTTTACGGGTACTCAAACAGTGACGTGATGCAATAATGGACGATTCCATGCTGGCCTGCAGAAGTGCTATGCACATAGAACCGCAGATCGACGGGGGGTGGCTCATGTGCTCAGGTTTCTGCCTCAGCTTGGCCACGCTGCCAGATCAATCGGAAATGGTTGCTAAGCGCCGGTTGGCGGTCGCCCGTCGGTCCTTTCGGGCCAAGCCACGGGAGCCGAGTCTGCACCAAGTCCTCTTATGCCGCATATCTTGTGAAGCTCATCTTCAACTTGGCCACCTGATGGTACCCAACCGTGTAAGAATTGTCGATAACGCGAGCCCGTTTGCAGATACGATTTTGTTCCCTGATAGTCTAGACCTGCTCACGGTCCCGACTGCTTTTCTTGGGGACCATTTTCACAGCTTCCTCAATCTTCGGTTTCTTTGGTAAACCCGCGCGTCGTCCATCCGTTCCATTTGGCAATTGTGAAAGGAGTAGCCATCGACAGCCTCGGCACCTGAAACCCGCAACTACAGCAGCCCCCCACCCCCGCAATTTCTTCCCCGCCGATACCGCAGTTCCGACAAGCAGGCTGTTCAAATTTCTTGCCCAGTTTGAAACTCGGCCAAAACCACCGCACTTTGTATTCCCAAGTCAGCCCGAAGATACATTGTGCCTGTCTTTGGGAAACGACAAACCACCACACTCAAAATGAACTGCGCTGCCCGGCTGGTTGCGTCAACAGTCCCGCCACTCCGCCGTCTGCCCGTCGCAGCTGCTCCATCTCGAATCATACAGTCCTCCAACCTGACGAGCCCTCGAACCTTCTCCGTCTCGGCACACAACATGTCGTCGTCGCGGAAGATCAAAGTCAAAAACCCAGTCGTGGAGCTCGACGGCGATGAAATGACCCGCATCATATGGCAGACCATCAAGGACAAGTTCATATACCCGTACCTGGACATCGACCTCAAGTACTACGACTTGGGGCTAGAATACCGGGACGAGACCAACGACCAAGTCACCGTCGACGCCGCCGAGGCCATCAAGAAGTACTCTGTTGGTGTGAAATGCGCCACCATCACTCCAGACGAGGCTCGTGTAGACGAGTTCAAGTTGAAGCAGAGTAAGTCCTGCGTGCCAAGCCCAGACGATTCTACATGTCAGCGAACCAACACAGGCTGACAACCGTGCGCGCGCAATAGTGTGGCTATCTCCTAACGGCACCATTCGAAACGCTCTTGGTGGGACCGTCTTCCGTGAGCCTATTGTCATCCCGCGCATCCCCCGCCTCGTCCCCGGCTGGGAGAAGCCCATCATCATTGGTCGTCACGCCTTTGGCGACCAGTACCGCGCCAAGGACCTCGTTGCGCCAGGACCGGGCAAGCTATCGATGGTGTACACACCCGACGGTGGCCAGCCGCAAGAGATCCAAGTCTTCCAGTTCAAGAACGGCGGTGGTGTGGCCCAAACGCAGTACAACACGGACGAGTCCATCACCGGCTTTGCCCACGCCTCGTTCAAGCTGGCCATTGACAAGAGTCTGCCCCTCTACATGAGCACGAAGAACACCATTCTCAAAAAATACGATGGGCGGTTCAAGGACATCTTCCAGCACCTCTACGACACGCAGTATAAGAAGGACTTCGAGGCCAAAAAAATCTGGTACGAGCACCGCCTCATCGACGACATGGTCGCGCAGATGATGAAGAGCAAAGGCGGCTACATCATGGCTTTGAAGAGTTCGTCTCCCCCTTCCCTCCTCAACACCGTCACATCCACCACCCCATACTGACCCCTCACCCCAGACTACGACGGCGACGTACAATCCGACATCGTCGCACAAGGCTTCGGCTCCCTTGGCCTGATGACCTCCGTCCTGATCACCCCCGACGGCAAGACCTTCGAGTCCGAAGCCGCCCACGGCACCGTCACACGCCACTACCGCGAGCACCAAAAGGGCAAAGAAACATCCACCAACCCCATCGCGTCCATATTCGCGTGGACGCGCGGCCTCGTCCAGCGCGGCAAGCTCGACGACACGCCCGAGCTGGTCTCGTTTGCCGAAAGCCTTGAGCAGGCGTGTATCGACGTCGTGGACCAGGAGGGCATCATGACCAAGGACTTGGCGCTGGCGTGCGGCAAGACCGGCCGCGCCGACTACGTCACCACGACCGAGTACCTCAATGCGGTGGAGCGCCGTATGAAGACTCTGTTGAAGGAGAAATTGTGATTCCGGGGCCGACGCTGCTCATGTACATCTTTGTTGCGCGGTTGCTTGTATAGTTGTATTTCGTCATAGCCAGTCGACGTTTGCATAGTAGAAGTGAAGCGGACCTTGCCACCTTGGGGACAAAAATGTGCAATAACTGAGCATTTGGTTTTTAGCACAGGCAGCGCATCATATCAAGTCCGCAGCACGACCAGTCAAGTTGTATTGTGACTTGGTCTGATTCGATATGCCGTAGTATACATGAAACGGATCGCGCCAAAGGAATGAACAAAAAAGAAAAATCAGTACAGACACCCCGTATGGACTGAGCTTTTCCTCATGTCCTTCATGTCACCCCATGTTCAACCTCCTCTGTGCCCTTGCTCCGCGAGGGACACCACACCCCGTGATTATTGATCCCGACAAACACCAGTAGACAGAAAACGCCGCAAACATAGGTGAGAAGCTTGAATCAATGTCTTGTCTAGTCATCCCTTTTAAGCGAGGACGTGTCCTTCTTGCTTTTGCGGACGGTGGGCGTGCCGTCCAAGTCACTCTTTCTCTTCTTCTTGATCGGCCGTCCCAGCGATCCGCCGGGCCGATAGCCGGGGTCGTCGTCTCTCTTGCGCTTGCCGCGGGCGGCGGACGAGGCGGCCAGCTCTGTGTCCTCGTCCATGCTGGCGTCCCAGTCGGCGGCGGGACGGTCGCGCTCAGCGACCTTGGAGGCCATACTAGTGCGTTTGCCGCGGCTACGACCGCCTCGCTCGGTCCGTGAGCCGCGCGTCTTGCGACCGCCTGCTGAATGTTGGTGCGGATGGTGATGATGATGATGGCCTGTTGTGCCGTCGTCGCCGTCGCCGTCCTGTGCCTCTCCGTCCTGAAGGAAGATTTTGGGCGCGTGCTTGCGCAGCCAATTGGTCACGCTGGTCGGGTTCTTAAGGTGTGGTTGTGAAAGCGGTTGCGGGCCGTGGTGCGCCCGTGGTGCCAGAGTCGGGATGTGTGCGTCTGGATCGATGGAGCTGTCCACGTCGTGCAGGTAGTTGTCGACGTCGTCGGCCGACAGGAAGCTGTAAGGGTAGAGCTCGCCTTCTGCGGCGGCCAGGTCGCCCAGGTAGGCGGGCCTGGCTTCCTTGACGGCCACGTACGACGAGTGTGGGATATCCTGCAGGAGCTGCTCGAGATGTTTCATGGCCAGAGTCTTTTGCAGCGTGTATCGTTCGTCCACGGGCAGCACCAGTTCCGAACCCGGTGATGGGCGAAGCGACACGTCTATCCGCTTGTCGAGCGGTATCTGAGGGCAGTTGTTGATGTCGAACAGAAGGTCTAGCAATCGACTGTTTCGAACTCGTTCAGCATGTTTCTGTCTCCTCTCCAGGAGGCGGAGAGGAAAGATGATGTTGGGGTGCAGTGGCTCTTACTCATTCTCGACGGCTAGTCTCTTCACCGTCGCAGAGGCTTTTTCTTCTTTTTTGTGCAAATCCTCCCCTTCCTGCATCTTGCGATCGAACATGATGCGCATCTTGCGGTATTTCTTCTTCCATGACTTGTAGCCACTTTTCTGATGGTCGGGCAAGTCCTCGGCCTTGACTGGGGATCCGTTCATTGAGCCGGTTTCGAGAGCTCGATGAGAAGAGAGGAGAGGGGGGGAAAGGACAAGAGGCGAAGCACCAAAGTGATGGGTTGACGGAGGCCGTGGCATCCGCCAAGCTGCAGCTTTGCGCAATTGCCGAAGGCGCTGCTCGTGTTTTTCGATGATGGTTGGGGGAAGGGCGACCGAGGGGCGAGGCCAAAAGAAGAAGGAAGAAAGCTCCGCTGGGAAAGTATGTACTTTATGTATTAAGTAAAATACTTTGACAGAGGGACGAGATGCTGTCAGCAGATGTGAGACAGGAAAACAGCCGCGAGAGACAGAGAGAACGAGAGAGTCGTGTGGTGATGGCGCAGGCAAGGAGTACTGAATTGATGAATTCGAAAGTTGCGCGAGAGGATGGAGGCGGTACTCTGCTCAACCGAAGCCAGAACAACAGCATAAGGTAGTGCGTGTCAATTGCGGCCGCCTCACCATGCGCGGCACATCGCGGCGCCTCTTGGTCGGAGCCGCGCCCCATCATGACTTTGAGTGGGCTGCGCCATATGGCAAATGGGAAGCCAAAACACGCGCCACAGTTGGGAAAGTGGCCGTGCCAAGCCGCGCCTTCCATGTCCTTGTGCATGTGCTGTGAGCATCGACTCCTTTTTCAGCCCTCAGCTCTGCAGGCTTCAACCCGAAATCCCGCATCCCCCCCGAGCCTTGTACTGTGCATTCTTTACGTTTTTTTGTTGATTGTTGGTCACGCCTTATGCTTCGCTCTTCGTCTTTACATTCAAGGGCTATTATTTCCCTCGCGACTTGCCATCACGACGCGATCTCATGTCCCAGCCGTTCCAACTCCTCCTTGATAAACTCTCTCGCATTGACCAGCTCCGTGCTGCCATATACCACCCTTTTTCGCCCTCGGTCTTTGCTGGTTCTTTCGACCCATTCCTGCAAGTTGCCGTACTCTTCCATGCTGCCCCCTCCCACTGTGAATACTACGGCTTCCGTGAATCCCTGACGCCGTTGCCCAAATGTTGCCGATTGTCCCGTGCCTTGTGCGCCGGGCATGCCGCCAGGCGCGTTGACACCGGGACCTGACCGCAAAGCGCTTGGGGGAGGCATGGTCCCCCGTGCGTTTGCTGATCGAGGATCGAAATACAGGTAGTTTTCTGTCTTGGCAATGGCCGACGACGAGGCCGACGAGGGGTCCATGACGGACTCAACAATTTTGGTCACCGTCAAATCACGATCGGCAGGGAGGAAGTTCTTGACTCCAGAAATTAAAGATTCAAAATTGGACGAGAGCCCTGACGGTACACCAGTCTCCTTGAGTCGATCTGTGAGGCGCGTTGAAATGGATGAGAAACGCCCAAAAAGATCCGAAGCTGATGCCTGTTGGTTAGAGTTGTTGTTGATGGTCGTCAATTGGGTCATCTTCGTCGTCGCTCGGACTCTGGCCAACCTTGTCAGTCTTGCGCCTTCTCCACGGCATCTCGTCTTCGACGTTACTCACTGTCGGACATATGGCAGGCAGGAAACATCGGCCCCTGCTGTCTCCAGTGCCTGGGAAAGACTTTCAAAATCGGCGCGACCGACCTCTTGTTCTGTGCTGAGGAACCAAATGATGAAAAGCCGGAGCTTATCCAGAGGGTCCTTACCCTTGCTCTCATCTTTGATGATGTCCATGATCTGAGACTTTGTTTGCTTCAAAACGTTTTCTTCTAATTGAAAGTAGTTGTCCAGTTGCCGTTCCTTAATGCCTGACAGCAGGGCGGCTAGAATGTTCATGTGCATGTCAAGTGTCGCTTTGCGCTCCCTCATCTCAGGGAGTAACGTGATCGCTGCTTTAAGATGCTGTGCACTCGCGCTCGTGTCGTTTTGCAGATCTTCCAAGCTAGACACCCCCGTTTTCTTCGTGATGGCTGCCGTCTCTTCCTTGTACTTTGTCAGCTCTGCATCGATATCCTCTGCCACTTGGGGAAAGGGAACCCCAGCGTTCTTGGCCCAGAAAAAGTCGCTGGCGGAAAGATCATAGGCCTTCTTGGTGCTTCCTCTGGCAGGGTTGTTTTCTTCATTGAGAGTCTCAATGGTTATGCGATTCAATTTCATGTTGAGCACGTCGTGGACAAGAGATTGATAGGTCCAAGAATGCGAAAGCATAGGAACTAAATCGACGTTGCGATCGAGCAGTACTAGAACCGGTCGTGAGCTAGGTGTCCCGGCCACCGCGGGCCGCGCGCTGGAGAAGAGATTGTCTTTTGAATTGAGAATGTGATCTCGAAGCTTTCGATCTAAACGAACGGCCACCATTTCCGCGGCAGCTCCCTTGGGACATCGAATGATAGGAATCGCGCCTATGTGCAAGATCAGCACAGAACAAAGAAGGAGAGGGGGGTGTATCAGTACGATTAACATACCCATAGTCACGACAACGCTGAAAAGGCCGCTCACTATCCTGTCTATAACAGCGTCGAGTTCTTCATCGCTCGTTTTAGCACTGTTGAGTGCCCAGTACGTGTGCGCCTTTTGCATGCCCAGGCTGAACAGATCCGGCTCGGCCACGATGAAATTTAAATATTGGTCGAAGAGCTGTGCGATTTTCTCAGACGTGCCGGCGGCTGCCGTTTGGGTAGCGAACTCTTCCAACAGCACCCTTGGTAGTGAGGACAGAAAGTTGATGTAGGCCGGCGTATAGAGCCCTCTCTGAAGGTCACTTGTAATATTTTGGAGGTTCTTCGCATTTGGCTCGACAAGATAGATGACGGGGACGTCAGGAATAGGGTGGCGAGACGCCCCAATGTGCCTGAGGGATATCTGGTCAGCTACCGGCGCGGCACGATTTTGTTGAAGCTTACATATGCATCGTGATGCCCATCGACCGCAGGTCGCTCACTCGCATGACGCTACTGATGACATCTCGACCAAGATCGTCGAATACGAGGACCTTCCAAATCGGGTTGCCATCAGAATCCAGGATGGGAGCAACGGGCGCAAGGAGGCCTTTAGCGTGCGCGTCGTCGGATTCACTCGACTCGACAGTGTCATTGAGATTCAGGATCTTCTTTAAAGACGCTGCGGCACGGTAAGCGATGGCGACAGGGCATTCTGAGGCCACGAGACCTACCAATCTGACGGTCTCGCAGAGAGTTCCCCATGGTGGCCATTGTCGCAAGCCCTGAGTTGTCCTCGGTACGAAGCGTGTAGTGTGATATAACGTGCTGAACGAAGAGAAACGCACCCTCGTCCGCCCCTCAGACAAGGGCAAGACTGCAGAGCAGAGTGAGTGAAGTCGTCGCCCCAAGGTCGCAGCAATTCAGCTGTACTGGTCTAACTGGATTCGACAATGGCGAATTCGAGTCGAGAATGCTTGCATGTGGGCAAAACCCATCCTTGCATCCGGTATAGTGCACCTCGAAGCTCTCGATGATCGTCAGCAGCAGTGGCCACCGTGTATTGACTAAACACGGCTAGGCGTCCTTGGACACGAGGAACTGGAACGTTTCCAGCGGCCGTGTACCAAGTGCTGCCACCCTGGCGGATGCCGGGGCGACGCAAGCTCCGGGCAAAGCATGGTCGAATACAGGGGCGCGCACTGGCCAATCTAGGGGGCAAAGTGAACATGTACAGACGTCCGGCTGTCGGTGTGGGTCTTGCTGCCTGATATATAGGGCCACCACTTCTGCTCAGCTGCTCGAGTGACGAAACGCCCCTTCTTCTGCCGTTGTCTTCGACATTCGTTCTTCACCACGCTTCGCACACCATCGCCATCGCTGCGGCCTCAGCAGCATCGCTTTATCAGAAAGTGACTTTTATCTGAATACCTTGCCTGGGTTTCAACATCCTGGCTGCTGTAACTTGCCACCATACTCGTCAACAGGCTGTCGCTGGACTCGCCTTCCAAGGCGCGCGTACTGTAATTTGTAAACAGCGCAGCAGCGGGAAGCTTTTCGTCAAGCCGTGTCCAGCTGGGGACGATCGCACGCTGGAAGATAAAAATTCTCGCAGACTTCTTTTTTGGGTATGCCTTGCTCAGGAGCTGAACCTCCTTTCTCTATTGCAAGTTTCGTTGCTCTTTGGCCCTCCTCCCTTCCTCTTCCTGGCCCCCTCACATTCCCCTGCCAGTCGAATTACCATGCACTATTACGACACCCCTGAGTGAGCATGTCATGGGCATGAATGGAAACAGCGTCAAACTATATTTTGTGAGCGAGAAGTCCACATTCATTGAAGCCTGCCCTCACCATCGTTGGTCTTGGTCGTCAACAAGCGTCGCGAGCCCGACTCGACTTAGTAGCGGCCGGCTTGATTTCTTCCTCCAAAGAAGCGTCTTCAAAACTTTGGTGGAGGTCAATCCTCAGGTGGGCAGCGCGCCATCACTTGTCTGCCGAGGCTCAAGAAAGAGACACTGCACGATCTTTGCCTGTTAGCGCACATTTACGTACCTCAAGTTGCAATCTGGCGGTCCAGGTTACGACTTGGGACGAAGGTGATATTAAGGGAGATAACCACATCGCAAAAGTCTGCCATCTTGGGAAGCTCTGGTTGCAGGGACCCTCCTCGTGCTGGGACAGTATGGTTGATGGAGCAGCGCGTTCGCTTCAATGTGGCACACAGGGAACAGTACGGACAGCAACGCGGGTCGAAACCAATCACTTCCAACGGCGAGGTGATGCACGCGTGAGGGAAAAAAAAATTGAAGCTGACCTGGGTCATCAATCATCGATGTCCTGACGCTACCACGGTCCCACGCTTAGTAGCGATCTTTGCTCGGCTTGGATCATGCATGCATCGTCGTCTGCATGGCTGCGAACCATTGCACTTCAGGACAAGGAATTTGATTGTCTGCGTGTACTTGATTGACGTCGTCGCAGTCTCTCATTGACATGGTTGGCCATCAACGAATTGCATAGCTTGGGCAACCTTGCCGTTTTGCTCTTCTTATCTGCGAAAGGACACGAGATCTCACATGGCTAACGTTTCACCCTCCTTTCCTTTTAGACTGTGTTTCCCTACATGGGATTTTTTCCTTCTGGCAATTCCACTTCGGCTGGCTATTCACTGAGCCAGTGCTGCCTGACAACGACCCACCCCACGTCCGCGACCGACATTCACCCGCTTACAGCGCTTTGGGTCGTCCAAAGTTTTCCCGCTGTTACAGAACCTGTGAATGCAAGTGAGTACCTAATAAAGCAAGCAAGCGCTTCTGACTAACCCTTGGCGGACTCGCCTTCCCCGGCACGCCTCCCTTCCCAAGCAGCTCCAGCCACCGCCTTCCTGTCACACACGCCTGGTGCATCGCGCACCACGCACTCTGTCTCCTTTCCCTTCATGGCCAAACCCGACGCGCATTCACCCAAGTTTGGTGATAATGGCTGACATGCCTCGTTAGCTTTAGATTTTTTCAATCCCTTTCCGTCAGCCCAGTGCCGATGTCCCTGAGTAGTGCATGTTTCTTCAACTGCTGGATCTTCCCCTAAAATGCAGTCCTGGCCCGGCTCGGGCCAGAACGGCGCGGGCGGACAAGGACAAGGCTCATGGGCAGGCGACTTCCCATACGCAAGTCAGGACGACCGGTTCGATCCAAGTCAGTCTTGGCCTCAGACCGTGACGGAACCGCCTGGCTCGTTTTCACACATCAACGGCCACCAAGATGCCCATGCGCGGGGCTTCTTCAACCCTGCCTCACATCAAGAGGATGCATTCTTGGCAAGCAGCCTCCACCATCATCACCCAGAACACCACCACCACCAGGGGGCCGAGTCCGGCTTCCATGCTGGACATGGCAACTTGGGATTGAATCAGCAATTTGCTCAAGCCGGCCAAGACGTGATTGATCCGGCCTTCAATGACATGACTGCTGATATATTTGAACAGTCGGCCAAAGGCAACATGAACATGAATCAGGTCCAGAGTCATCCACATGCCCACCCGCAAAATTTCGCCGAACATGATTTCACTTTTACTGGACAACATGAGCATTCCTTCGATCCCTCCTCAGTCCCCCATTTCACACCCAGCCAACAATTGTCCAGCCAGCCATCGCCAAATTCGCATGGCCAGGCGTCGATTCAGCAGCACTTCGGTGACTTATCTGCTGCTTTCCAGCAACAAGAGCAGGGGTTCTCACGGCAGACTCAGCCTTCACCATCTTTGCATCAACCGTCTTATTCCCAACAAGGGAGCTTCACTCAGAACATCAATTCACAGCAGATTTCTTTTAATCGAGATGCAGTTGCGCCGTTGCCTTTCCAACAGCAGCCACATCAGCAGCATCAACGACAACAAAGTCAAGTTGATCATCATCAACACTCGTTAAATGGTCCGAGCTCGGCCGCTCATACTCCTGTGACGTATTCTCAGGTCGACCATCAGCCTCCGCCCCAAGGCCTCAGTGCCACGGCGATGCAGCATAAAGCTGTCACGCCAGACACCGTGGCAGGGCAGTTGCAAGCAGCAGTTCCGGCATCTTCGGTTTCTCCACAGCCAAAGAAGCGCAAACGCCCGTCCAAGACCTCTCCTGTCGAGTCCCCTGTCGTTGACAACACCCTGACCACGACTGTGCCTGATTTCCTTCCCGAAGCAAATGCTAAGAAAGCGGAGGATACCAGTTCGTTGCCAATACCAGTCCCCAACCCGGAGGAGGCCAAAATGATTGCAGACTTTGGCAAGCGCAACAAGGCAGCTCAGACAAAGCATCCTTCGATTAAAGGGCTGCCGCACATGGTGTATGACGGCAGCATCAAGCTAACAGGTAAGACGGGCTTCGCCCGCACAAGAGGTTGGAGTCAAGTTGCTGATCACACGCTTCCTTCAGCCCCCAAGAGCTTCGATAAACTGGCCCCATTAGTCGCCCTGCCGTCCCGAAATGGGCAGCCAATGGTGCCTGAGATGGGTGGCATGCTGCCGTGTGAAGTCCAGGGTCGATTCACCAGCAATTATCGCCCTTCACCGGACAAGGGCGGCCTGGACGAGCGACGAGCTGAAGCAAAGGTATTGCTGGACGAATACGACCAATCGATGAGGTCATTGGGAAAGAGACAACCGAAATACACGGAGTACCCTCGTAAGTCTGATCGTCTTTTGGATCGACATCGAAAAGTGGCCCGGCTAACAGGATACTAGACGCTTTCAAGGAACAACTCAAGTCAGACGAAGCCACGAAGCAAAAAGCAGAGAAGAAGGCCAAGAAATCGCGCGAAGACGAGCGACATAAGCCGGTAAGTGTCTCGCTACATGGCAAATCATCATCAAGTAGGCACGTTTACAAGATTGACTTGATGCAGATTCGGCAACCCACTCGTCCGTCGGATCCGATTGAGGCGGCTGTCTGGGACACGATTGGTTTCGTCTTGATCGATCAGACTACTCCGAGAACCAGCTCGCTGATCGCGGGGCGCGTTCAACAAGCGGGAGATTATATCATCAAGCTTAGGGCTGACATGAACCGCGCCAAGCTTGAGGCAGAAGAGGCCGTCAAAGATAAATTGGCGGAAGATGTCATCGCAAAAAGGAGAACCGAGGCAGAGGCGAAGAAAGAAGCTCTGTACCGTGCGCTGGACGCTACAGTTGAGCATGCCGATGATGCCGTACTGGACAACCTCGGCGGACATCAGAAGCTGATTTTGAGCCTGATCAATTGCCTCATTTCATGTATCAAAGCAAGTGATTTCTCTGGAAGACTGCCGAAAATTGTGTTGGAATTATTTACGCATTTTCGAATGACGAGGAAGATCGTTGATGCGGTCAATTTTGATACGGTCAGGAAGCGATTCGGGGACAGAGGCGACGACGAAGTGAAGGATTTGATTCGTGATATTTCAGCCAAGATCAAGAAGTTTGTCAAAACTTCAGACTCCGAATCGGCCGCGACTTACACTGGCACATCAGCAGCCAGTCGGGCCAAGGCTGGTGTTAAATCGGCCGTGGATCACACGATGGCATCGTCCACGAAGCGTGTCAGGGACGATGATGCCGATGCGACCCGAACTGTGAAGAAGATTGCCGTCGAAGCCGGAACTAATTCCTTAAGCAAAAAGCTAGCCCAACCAAAGTCATCTTTGCAGTCCACTGTCAAAACGGCGGCATCAAAACCAGCAACTTCCTCTGCACTGCTAAACAGGTCGCGACCTGTCGCCAAGAGCGCGGTCAAGCTTGAGCCAAGTGGTGCAGTGGGCAGCCCTACTGCATCTACCGATGAACTAAGCAAAGCAGACGGCAAGAAAGCCGCGGTCAAGGTTGAGCCCAAAATATCTCAGGCAAAAAGTACTCCGACGTCCACCACGGCCACCCCGGCGCCCACCAGCAGTGCGCTGTCCGGCATTGCGTCGCTTCTTGATTCCATCAACTCGAAGAAGACAGAAGCTGCGTCGGCAGCGTCTAAGGACTCAAAGGGCTCAGATGGTTCGGAAACACCAGAGCAGCGAGCCAAGCGACTGCGCAAAGAATCAAGACGAAAGCTTCGTGTCAGCTGGAAGCCCGACGAAGATCTCGTGCAGACCAGGGTGTTTCACAAAGATGACGGCGAAGACGAGGGCCGCGATGTCAACATGCTTCGTGATGCTGCCGATGACCGCTCGGAGGGCATGATGCTGAAGCAGCGCGCCAATGTCGACGACGAAGATGATGAAGAGGACATACCGTACCAGCCTTGGGTCAGCCCAAACCCCACAGATTTCTCACACCTCCCTGCTGAAGTTCGGGGAAAGAGCTATGTGACTCGAGGCGGAGACGTCACCTTCTCGACTGAGGAGCAAAAATTGATTCTTGAGCGGGAGCAGCGAGAGCTCATGGCCATCTATACAGACGTTGACGACATACCACCGACGCCAAAGTCGCCCCCGCCAGAGCAGCAGGGAAGTGAAGCGACAGCCCCGAGATCAGCGTACATACCCACGGATGACCCGAATTTCCAGGAGTTACAGCTGCGCTGGAGAGAGGAACAGCAATTGGGGGTTGATGAGGCACTGATGGCGGCTCTCAGGAGACTCGAGGCCAAGAATGCCTCGTTGAACAGCCTGGACTCAATCTTTGACCGACTGAAAGCAGCTCCGAGTCACTCAAGCTCTCACCAACGCTTGCATGCACCACATTCGGTGCCCACACACCAATCGCTGCTCCATCATAGATTTCCCTTCGCTGCCGGCGCCCCCGTTGAGGAGCAGGTCTATGCGTGTCTCCAGTCTGAAAAGACAAAGGCGTGGCGCGATCCGAATCCAATGCAAAAGGAGCCAACTCGCTCATATCACCATCATGACAAAACTCTGCAATTGATCGATAATCATATTGAGACAGTTGCCCGAAACTTGGCCGGCAAGCCGTATCCCGCCACGTCTCCTCCCGACTGGATAGCCCGCGACGAAGAAAGAGTCCGTGAATGGTGGCTGGCCTTCAACAAGGAGGCCGCCATGAGGCAGAGGAAGCTCGACGACGAGCGAGCGAAAGCAGAGGCTGAAGCTCTGCGATTGATGATGACTTCCGCAGGCCAACCTCCCGGTCAGTCTGTGGATTGGAATGCTTACTTGCAACAGCAGCAGCAGCAGCAGCAGCAGCAGCACCAATCATACGCACCGTACCTGGCGCTTCTTCAGCACATGACGGGCGGCCAGGCGCCGCAGCCAGCAGTCCTTCAAGCACTCGCAGCAGCGGATTCGCGTAGCCAACAAGGCCAGATCCCCGACAATCAACTACAGTCCATTCTCGCAGCGATAAACCAGCAACAACAGCAACCAGCCAGCATCAATCCCCTGAGCAACCCCAACCCGAACGACCAGTCCTACCAGCAACTGCTTTTGTTGACGCAAATGACCCAGGGCCAATCAGGCCAGCCTCTACCACCTCCTCCTCCTCCGCCACCGCCACCGCAACAGTCCCACGATCGCGACAGAGACAGAGACCTCGATCGCGACTGGGATCGAGGAGACTCGCGAGACAGGGACAGCGGCAAAGACGGCCGCAAAAAGAAGGCAACGCTGCCTGTCCACAAGCCTGCCAATAAAGCTCTGATCGGCACCAAGGCCTGTATGTTTTGGCAACACGGGAAATGTGCGCGCGGCGATAAATGTACTTTTAGACATGACTAACTTCAACGCCGGCTTTCTCCTGAGAAGCGGAAGACGTGAAGGGCATCGGTACCATATGGCGTTTTGAGGAAACGAATGTGGTTTTTCATGCATCGCCAGGAGTGTAGCGTGTTGGCGAGCGTCGCAACTGTGCCATAATTGCGTTTGTACAGCAGTATGACTCGGGGGCTCAATGTCACATTGTGCATGATTCGGTCGTACAAATTTCAATAAGTCACCGCAAGGCGAGTTAATACTTCTTACTGCATCCGATACGGCATGCAGATCTATTTAGAAAGACAAAGTACTTGTACAATGCTATACGACGAGTAACTGTATCATGAGTGCATCATGCGACAGACTTCATCTTCTCGTCCGCCACCACAGGCCGAGCTATCATGCCTCGAAGACTAAGATCGTATATTACATCTTCCACTCTCTTGACATCGTATTTCACTGCGTCGGCACGCTTCCTCAGCATGTCGTTTTTCAAGTTGAGCAGCTGAAAGCCAGCGAAAACATCCTTAATGAAGGTGCTTATAACCAGAGGCAGCTCAAAATTTCCCAGTGTGACCGAGTTGATGGCCAGGCGGGAAAGCTCTGGTGTCAGATCGGTCAAGGCCAAGAGGTATTCCTCTATCGTGAAGTGAAAGGCATCCTTGTCTTTGAGATTCGTGGGGACTAAATCATTCAGCATCGCTATTGAAGAGAACCATGCTGGTGCCGGAAGCGAAAACAAAGAATGGAATCAAGGAGAACAGAAGAGCACAAGGAGTGAGACCGCATAGAGGCATACCTGAAAAAATAGCACCAACTTGCTCCAAACTGAGCAAGTTGCCCAGAGAGCCCGAGAATCCCCCAAGCCAAGCGCAGAAGAGGGTAGCTTTGATAGCGTCTTGAACACTTCGGGCCCACTTCTGGTTATACCTACGCGAAGCCTGTCAGTAGCACAATCCTTCAGACGCCCTTCTCCCTCCTCTCTTCAGGTGCAACGACTGACTTGTAATACGGATGTTGGGAAGACAACTCGTTGAGCTCCTTGATCACCTCCACCTGCTTCTGGACTGCTTTCTCAACCTCTTCTACCAGCGAAGGATCTGCAAGTCCAGGTCAGATACTTCCATTGCCGAGAGTCAAGAGAACACGGTACATTCAACGCTTCGTGTAGAATGCACGCGGGACAAGCGTCCAAGTGCAAAATTGACGGCCCTTTCAAGCCTTTGAACGATTTGCGTCAATGCATCGCGTACTTGGGATTCTTCCTCGATGTTGGACTCCAGGTATTGAAATATGGAAGGATCGATGAGAGCAGTATGCTCAGACATGGTGAACTTTTCTGGTCAGTTTGAAATATGTTTTTTGGCCTGTTTTAAAAAAGGAAGTGAGGGTTTTCGTGAAACTGTATGTTTTTTTTGTGGGGCTATAGTGCGAGGAATGAAGTATTACCCGAGGGTCCGTTCAGACAGGGCGATGCCTCGGGGAGACTCAACAAGACTGTGTTGCTCAATAAATAACACGATGCCGCATTGCTAAACAGTGGTGCCAATGGCAAGGTTTGGCAATGTCTATGACTTCTCCAGGCGGGCAGGCCCCGAGCGCTCCTTCTCGAAAAGCACCTTTTACGATTTCAGGAACGTTGTGTCAGCTATTCGAGACCGCACAAATATAGTCATTCGAGCAGCATAATTCGGAAGATGCCCTATCCTTTGATCCTGCTAGCATTGCTGATCACGCCGGATGCTCGATGTCAGTTGCCAGTCGTACTGTGAGAATGGTGGCTTTTCTTGAGGCATCGGTTCGTGCTCGGGATGCAAGAACTGGAGGACCTCGATCCTGCACAAGTTTGGTGCATCGACACAGAAATGCACCCCGCTGCCAGAAGCAGTATGTCTATAGCAGAAAATTGGTATGTGGTTGTCAAAAGACTATTTAGCTACTAAGCAAGTCTGTAGGCCGAGTACGACCCAAACACTAGCCGAATTTACAGTGATATCTGTAATGTGGACATGAGCAGCAGGTGGCCGCAGAGTATAACAAAAACATTGAAGAAAAGAACGACAGACAATCTGCTCGGATCGTCTACCTTACTCGACGGAGGTGCATAGGAGAGCCTGGCCCGCCACAGGAATTGAACAGCACATGGCCTCACCATTCTCGCAGGAGTTCTTGAAATCCTCCGCGTCGTTGGCCGAAGACGCTGTCGCAGACACTGGATGAGCATGATGGCTGAGACTTGGGGCGATGCAGGTACTTACGAGACTGGCAGTCGAGGTCGGATAGGCCCAGCACGTCAGTTTGGCAGCATTGGGGCACGCTGTAGAGGAGCGCTGAGCAAACGCCGTCGCGCGCTTGTAGCGCGGGAAGAGCGGCAGCCAAGCTGGCGATGAAGGTGATGGTGGCGACGAATGCTTTCATGTTGGCTAAAGCTTGGGGATTATTGCTGATGCTGTTCACACTGTAGTGTCGAGTACTGTCGCTGCTGCTGAGGGATGCAGGTAGTCAAGTAGAGAATGAAGGCGAGGATAATTATTCCTTCACTTCGCATGAGGAAACACTCTTTTTATGTATAAAGCCTTTGATGCCTTCTTTTTTTTTGCACAGGGAGTTTGATCTCACAAGAGGCTGGCTAGCTGTTTGCTAGCCGCATTTTGTCTCATGATTCCCGTCTTGCATGGCGAGGGATAGCCCTGATTGTCCATGGAAAACAGACCAGTACCATGGGCGACACATTTCAATCGCCATCCCTTAATCATACTAATGACATATGGGCTCAAACTCAGGTGCTGTTTACCGCAGCAGTGTGAAGCATCGCGTCCATGGTGTATGGATCGCCAGAACGACGCGCTAGTCAGCAGCCGCTCCCAACCCAATGCGCGAGGTTCTCACCGGGCATCAGCCCAGACCCTTCCCTCGACCCGCCCTGGTGACAATACATTGGGACGCAGGAATCTCGGTCTGCTAGCGCCGGCCTATTGTTGCAGTATCGACATCTGCTGTAAGCTGGTCCATCACGCTTCTTTCGGAAAGCATATGCTCTAAATGCAGAACAGGTATCGAGGCAAAAATATTTGTCGCCCGCGAAGGTGTAGCATGTTTCGCGAGGGGCGCGATCGCGAAAGCGAGGTCGGCGTCCAAAAAGGAGGGCGTGCATGTTGAGAGAGAGAGAGATCGTCGCACTTATTTTAAGGCAGGACACAATGATGGTTGTCGGGCAATCAGACACGCGGTAATTGACCGGCGAAGGAGGACTTTGGAAACCTGGCAAGACACCATCAGCTGCTGCTGCCTGACACAACGAGTCAAGGTTGTTTGGAACTCTTGGGAGGTAGGAGGGGACCGCCTTTTTCCGTGTGGTCACACAACATTGAAAGGCGAACATCGAGGAGCCTATCATCCGCTGAATCGAAAGAAGGCTACTCGTTTGCGTGCTTTTTTGTCCGCACCGCATCCTCAACTCCTCCTCACCGCTCTGCAGCCTCCCGTCGCAGCAAATGTATCCCAGTGTCTCGGTCAGCCACGCCCGCAAGACGGCTCAGAGCTGAATACCCATGCGACACGGCTGTCCGCGTTGAGGTCTGAGCTTTGCGACATTCATAATGCATCCCCTGTTGAGCGGGAGAAGCAATGCTGATGAGAACTTTGGCCTAGCCCTTGGAAATGATCCCGCAGGATGACGCCTCTTCATTGTGAGGGGCAAGGGACAACAAGGCTGGGCGATGGAAGCAGACGTCTCCATTGCCTCTTGTATGTGTGCGAGCTGCTGGTCCAGGCACATGTCAGCTTGTCCTTGATGAATCTTGGCCTCGCTGCCTCACACTGGAGGCACTTTGTGGTCAAACCTCTGACCTAGAGACTGCCCCGACGACGGGAATGCTCGCATGAGCGATCAGTGCTCTACATACCTTGCTCGCTGAGCCCTGTCATCGGTCTGAGGCTGATCTGGACGACAAACGATTGCGAGTGTGAATTGTTGGGGCCAGCAGTGCACGCCCCATCCCCTGGTCCTTGGTAGGACCTTCCTTGCCTGGCTGTCATCGAAAGTGCGGCACCGGCCGCAGGTGCCGTGTCGGGGTGGCCAACTGGCGTGCTGCTTCAGTCCCTGCACAGATGGTTGGGTGGAGGGGCTGTCCGCTTCATCGTGACCAACATCATCTGACAAGATTGTTCCAGTGCTCGTCATGGGTGGTTCAATGTATTCACTGCCGCCCTCGCAGCTATGCCTGGTCGCTGAATCCCGGATGAATGCTTGGCGTTTTCCAGATTCGCTGCCAAGTTTGTTTTGGCCTTCGTGTGCGATGCATTCATCTTCGGCCTGATATTTGGCACAATGACACCTAGTCATCGATTCCCACACCCCTTTCGTTTGCAAAGAGGACGTCCATCCAATTAGAATATCTGTGGCCTTGTATCCAAGACCTGCTTGCATATATGACGCAAAGTCGATGCAGTGTCCCGTAGGCTCACCGAAACCTTCTTCCACAGCACACTTTGACTTTCCGTCACTACACAAACTACTTGCAAGTAATCTTTCCACTGAAAATGAAGTTGCACAGAGACCTCTTTGCTTGGGGTGCGGTGATCGCATCGCTGGCTCAGGCGGAAACGATTGTCGTTGAAAAACTCACGGAACCACCCTCCGGATGGACACGATTGGAGGCAGCCAACCCCAATCAACTCATCAGACTCTCGATCGTCCTGGAGACCAGCGGTGCGGATCTTGTAGGGAAAGCCTTGTCTGAGATCTCCAATCCGAAAAGTATGCGCTATGGTCGGCATCTATCCCGCGATGAAGCTGTCAACTTCGTTTCTGTTCAGCATAGCGCAACTCAGTCTATACACGGCTGGCTGTCCTCCAACGGTATACAGCCGACCAAGATTCAAGATCGGGGGCACATCATTGATGTGAAGCTATCTATCGAGGAGGCAGAAAAGCTTCTGTCCAGCCATTATTCCGTCTTCGAGCGTGATGGATCGAAGGCTCTGGGAGCTTTGGTGTATTCGGTACCACCCGAGGTTCGTCCACATATCGCCTCCATTCAGCCAACGACTTTTTTCGGCACTGGCAAGTTCATGCAATATGCGTCCCGAAATCGGTCTTCTCCCGCTGAAGAGGGCGCCGCCAGCGACTGCGCACGTGGACAGACTCGATGCGAAGAAGAGCCCGATTGTGACAAGCTCAACACGCCACGGTGTCTACGGAGACTGTACCATGTGGACAATGATTACTCTGAGCCAGCGGGACGATCTTTGCTAGGCGTTGTTGGCTTTAACGAGGTAGAAGAAATATTCAAGCTCTTACTGTGACCATAAGATTGTCTGACAGAATGATAGCAAGCAGCGCAGTACGATCAACTGGAATTATACCTGAACAAATTCGCCGGCTTCGCCAAGGGAGCTAATTTCTCGACCGAGCTCATTAACAACGGCACGAATCCACAAGGCAAGGACTTTCCTGGGGGAGAAGCCAATATGGATATTCAAATTGCCGTGTCTATGGCTTATAGAGTTCCTGTGAAGTTCTACGCCACTGGAGGAGAAAATCATGACTTCGCTCCCGACTTGGAGTAAGTTCAATTTCATTCGCAGGAGAAAAGACATTGCGGTCTGATTACGCATAGCATATCCGACCAGGTGAATGAACACATTGAGCCATGGCTTCAGCTGGCTACGGGCCTGCTGGAGCTACCTGATGCGGATATGCCACAGGTCATGTCAATCTCATACGGGGTGAATGAACAAGCAGTCCCAAAGGCGTACGCCCGGAAGGTATGTCAGCTATTCGGACTATTGGCTGTGCGCGGCATGTCCATCATTGTTGCCTCGGGAGATACAGGACCAGGTGTGTCGTGTCAATCCAACAACGGCACCAAGTCTGCGAGGTTCTTATCCACCTTTCCGGCGGCTTGCCCCTACGTGACGGCTGTGGGCGCTACTGGAGGCAGGGGCCCAGAAAAAGCGATGGATTTCTCGTCGGGAGGCTTTTCTGATTACTGGAAACGCCCCTCGTGGCAAGACGTGGCAGTCACGAAGTTCTTGAACAAGCATGGAGAAAAGTGGCAACAGTATTATGATCGGGCAGGACGAGCTTTCCCGGATGTCTCGGCCCAGGGAGTCGACTACCCTTTCTTCAATCACGACATTGTTGACAACGGCGGAGGCACGAGGTAAGGAACAGATATCCATGATGGCTGAATGGGCAAGAGCTCCTGCTAATAGTTTGATCAGCGCCGCGGCGCCACTGTTCGCGGCAATGATATCCGTCCTCAATGCCAATCGTATGAAACACAACAAGCCGCCGCTAGGGTTCTTGAACCCCTGGCTATACCTACATGCCTCATCTGCATTCACCGAGTAGGAGGATTCCTCAAAACACCAATGACATCTGCTTCCCAGAAATTTCACTGACCAAAGTATCTCAGTATTACGCAGGGAAAATCCGAGGGCTGCAAAGGCGTGAGTATGAGCGGCGCTCCAGCTTCATACATACCAGAAGCTGGCTGGCCTGCAATTGAGGGTTGGGACCCGGTGACGGGCTTGGGGACGCCGCGTTTCGACCGGCTGCAGAAATTGGCCATGTGTTCATAGTCGCGACAACATAGGTTGTAGGGCCTCTCTTCGAGGGCTCTGGCTGGCGAATGAGAAGGAGAGGAGGGGTCAGAAGAACGCAGCGGGGACAACGGGCCGGCTCGGGATCATGGTGTGCATCGTGTAAGGATGGATACTGTGAACCAGCAGAGCTGTGAGTCTTGGAGTATACCAGTCGTTCTCGTAGAGCAAATCGGAGCGATGATACGCGCATGTGGCGGTGAGGACGAGGCAAACAGCCCTCCAATCAGAAAGAACAACGGATCGTCGGTCGATTCTGCGCAGGACACACCTCGCAGAGATAAAAAAAAAACAGGATCGATGTAGCCAACGGCTGATCTTTACGCCTCTGATAGCAGTGCATCTAGACGTTATCGCTCATCGACTCGGTACTTATGCAAAGTGCTTGACCTTGCATCTGCAGAAAGCAAGAAGCACCTTTTTTGGCTTTCTGCCCCGAAGAATGCATGCATGGCCTGGGGCTACTCATCATGGTCGCGGGCACATGACTGCATTCAATGACCATATTGGCATCGTCCTACCAATAGTTCTGCAGTCTGCAGATGGCAGCCACTGCACAGGCACAAGCCAACACACAGCCAGTTGCGGACGGAGCTGGAAATCGCATGTCGAATTGTATCGAGGAGACGTTCCCAACGGCAGCGCGATAGGCTTGTCGCCCGCCGGGGTCGCCATTACCGGAACGCGTACGAAACAATCATAGGAGCTGCGGCAAAATAAAGTTTCCAAAACGTATCGTGATGCGTCGAGCACACGAAGCACGTCCATCAAAGGCTGCAGTGACTGCACGGTCGTTTCGAAGCCCGACGCCGGAATTCTGGCTTGGTTCGAATTGATTGCACGTGGCGCGCCCTGGGCCTCCGGGTCGCCGGATACAACGACGCAGGCTCCCAGAGCGCGGGTGCAACGCTGGGCCAGCCTTTGACGCGGTGCCTCGTTCTCTATCTATTCGGAACGTGTCTCATACACTGTCGTCCCGGAATCTGTACTCGTCTGGAACGAACCTTCCGGCAGAGGGGCACGACTTGAACGAGCTGTGCCTGCTGCCTTGATCTCATTCACGTAGCAAAAGGGGCAGGCAGCCTGAGCGCAACGGCATGGACACATGGAGACTTGGGCGTGTGGTGTGTGTGGTGTGTGGCGCTTGCCGCTTACTTGGGCCATTCCAGAGGAAGAGGCTGCATGCACATGTCGGGCGCATCCTAATTAGCCGTCGATCTTCTCATCGCAGCCCTCCACACAACGAACGGCAATTCTTGGGTTGAGCAAGTCCGCAGCCAGGACGGCTCGCAGGGACCATCTCCATGCAGATCCTTCTGTCTTCTATTTCGGCTGGCTCCCATACGACCTCGACACCCATTTTGGAGGCCCGTTCCTGGTTAGATCTTATTCGACCAGCCGCAATACGTTTGACACAATATCTCGCAGGGACGTGCGCAATTGACAGATATGCTGAGCGGGCTCGTCCGCCAACAAGCCATGTGGCGGCACGCCCTGGTGGCCTGGAGCGCAGCCTTGTTTGTTGCAGATCAGCCTGATGGGCACTTTCACTCCGTCAGAGCATCATCATCGGGGGCGGCGCGCTCGAAGAGAAAGAGGAAATACGACAGTCATCTACAGCCTAGTCCTGGAACGTCGTCCTTTCCGACACCAGTTCGCCAGACTCTGACGGAACATTGTCGAGGCAGGAGCCAGCGGACGAGCGGCCGACGGAACACCAAACGCAGCTGCCGCGGGATGCAGGTTTCAAGAATTGCATCTCCATGGCGGACACGGGCCGTAGAGAGAGAGGTGTGCAGCCGTTCCCAAGCAAGGGAGAAGAGGGTGGACGGGGGAAGGGCGCGATTCGTGGCTGGGCCACAGCGGAGGAGACGACCTACTTAGCGGATGACACGAGTGCCGATCGATAGTCCCTTTCCTTGCTTCTCAAGCCTTGCCGAAACGGTGTTGGGCTGGATATGGAGGAAGCGCCGCCAACTGCATCGCTTCGTCTAGAGCGACTGTCAAAAAGCACTTTCGGGTCTGGTGGTCGATCTGCCTCACCGTGACGTATATTCCTTTTGGCCTTGTTACGACTAAAGGCTGGAGGACAGAAATATAGTGTCGATCCCCTCCCCCTTTGGACTTTGCCTCGAGAGGAGAGCCCACAACACACCATGTCTTTACAGACACTTGCAGATCAATGACCTCTGGCAGGTTCTGAATCAAGGATTCATTTCACATGAGCTGCAGACCAAGAGGTGAAGACCTGGATTGAGGAGACAGATACTTGCCCAGTGACAGCCTGGCTGGCAATTCTGTTTGCTGTCTTCTACCTGCACCTCATGCTCCTCTTTGAACACCACAATTTGAGGTGGGAGAACAGTTGAAAATGAGGTTCTATATATTGGGCTTGTCTTTTGTCACCTGGCTCGATTGGAGCCTTGGCCAGCAACAGTTCACAACGTCTTCACAGAGCGGTGCTGTACCGTCGAGCACCACGATTCCCTCGGCTTCTACGACATCAACAGTGCCAACGGATTTGCTCAACCGCTTTCCTGCTTGCGGGGTGAGTGTCCCTGGGTCATCGTGAACACGTATTTGTTGCTTTCTAACACCCTGAAACAAGGCCAACTGCTACACCTCGGCCATCGCTTCGGCGCAATGCTCAGACGCGACATCCTGCATCTGTTCAAATCAGACGCTCTCTGAAGACGTGCTGAGGTGCATCAGCGCAACCTGCCAATTCTCCCAGCAGCTAAGTATGTACAGAGAAGCTTGCCGACGCAAGGCTAGCTCGGGACAGCTCGAGCTGACGCAATGCAATCCAGTTACCCAAAATGCCACCGAGTCGTTCTGTAAGAGGCCCGTCAGGGACCGTTCAGGTCAATATAACGCCACGAGCATAGCTTTGTGCGCCGTGACCGGCACTCTTGTCCTCGTCCGTCTCGGCTTCAAGTTATTCTTCAGTCATTACAGAGCTCTCAAATCCGACGACTGGGTCATATTGATCACCATCCTCGTCGGACTTCCCTGCACGATACTCAATGTGGTGGGACTGACAGCCAATGGGCTCGGCAAGGACATCTGGACACTTCCCACAACAGAGATTGTCGACTTTGCTCGATACTTCTTCATACAACAGATTCTCTACGTCTTTCTCATAACCACCATCAAACTGAGTCTGCTCTGCTTTTACCTCACCATCTTCCCCGGCAGGCGTGTGCGATTGTGCCTTTGGTTCACACTCGTCATGACCGTCTCATTCGGCGTCGCTTTCGCGGCTCTCTCCGTGGTCCAGTGCACGCCCATACATTTCTACTGGCTGCAGTATGTCCACGAGACGAACGGATCGTGCCTGAACATTAATCTTCTGGGGTGGTTAAACGGAGGCGGAAGTGTCGCCATCGACTTGTGGATGATTGGCATCCCACTGTCGCAGATCAAGAAGTTGGAACTTCACTGGAAAAAGAAGATTGGCGCCGCCGTTATGTTTTTGACTGGCGCATTGTAAGTGTCCTTTAGAGACCCCGGTTCGTTCATACCACGCGGCGCTGACCAAGCCTCCAGAGTGACCGTCGTATCTATTCTGCGACTGCAAACGCTTCTCTACTTCTACAGCTCCGGCAATCCCACGTGGGATCTCTGGCCGACGGCGTGGTGGTCGACCATTGAGATCAACATCGGTCTCATTTGCGCGTGTCTGCCCACCATACGCCTCATCTTGGTGCGCATGTGGCCGCGAGTGTTTGGAAGCACTCTGAACTCCTCCAACCTGGCGCGATCTAGGGGCAACAGCATCACCATGCGCAAAAAGCAAGTTCGGATTGCCAGCGTAGAATTGCATTATGAGTATGAAGCGGACGCGTCATCCCCCAAGGAAGACCCGTGGGACTCATCGCCAGCGTCGAGCAGTCCGGTTCGGGACGTTTATCCAGTCACTCCAGTTGCCAAGCTTGCAAAAACGCTATCATGATCTTTTGCCACGCGCCCCAGCAACGAGAACACGAGACATGACGTGGGATGCGGTTGACCGTCCCGGAGAAGTGTTGTTGCAGACGGGACGATAGAGATTCCGGTAATACGTAATGCAAAACAATTCATCTCCATCTTTGTGAGCTTTTGCATGTCTTGTACTGGTTGAGGCATGGAACAGGGAAGACAGGTTGTGATGTGTCCAGGCGGGCCTATTTCCTGATTGGTGGTGGCTGACTACTAGACGGATGCGGCAGAGCCCTCCCCCCCCCCTTCTTCTCCCAAAAAAAAAAGAATTACGACTTCAAACCAGCAGCCCACAGGAGCCGAGGGAGACGATTTTCTCCAACAACGACCGAAGAGTTTGGCGGTCAAACGAGAAGGAGAGAACAGCAAGCTCAACTGATTGACGGCGCCTGCAGCAAAGTCAGAGTGATGTCAGGGACCAAACCATCGACGAGTACAGCACGAGTCCTCGAGCCAACTTCGATGAGGTGGTATTATGCCCTCTCTTACACTCTCCGCCACGGACGGGCACGGAACACATGCCTCGTGTAAGCGGCGCTTATCACTGGTCGGCCGAAAAGGGTCATCGACCAACCCTTTATGCAAAACGCCAATCTTGTTCGATCTCGAAGCAGCCGTCCGTGCCACTAGCCTCGTCAGATCCCGGTCTGTTGGGCGAAGAGCATCACAGACGGCAGCTGCATGCACGGTCCAGAGGTTCCCGAACGGTGGCTATCAAAACGACCCTGCCAAGTCACCCTTCATCCAGACAAATCCCCTTGGCCTGTTTGATCCATGCAGGATCGCTCACTGTTCAAGTGGTCAAGGACTCGTGCCATTCCCGCAAGGCAGCAAGCGGAGCGGAGACGGCCATGCACAGACGGCAAGGTCTGCTATAGCTGACAAGCTTATAGCGGCTATGGTCTGGCTCGAATCGCATGTCGCAGTGGTCAATGGTGGCTCAATATTGCTCGGGACGCCCGTTGATTGAAACCTCGAGCATCATTGACATGTGGTCATTTATTGAAGCAAACAGCCATTTTATCCACAACCATCATCTTTAACTCCCAAAGTCAGCCCACCGTTCGTCTACATCATCAGCAGCGCGAGCGACGGCGACAGCTTTGCGTATGGATGGCGCCCACCACGCATCGAGCAGATGGGCGAATCGGCAAGTTGTGGAATCCCTGAAAAGATGGCGACCTTGTCCGGCAGCCGGCCCGGTCTGCCTGTTTTCTTTGCCCCTGGACCTATCTGGGGACAATTTTAGAGGACAAGCATCGTCTCTTACGACCTTGACTGCCGTCATGTTCTTGGGGCCAATAATAGAGTCCACGGCGCTGTTGTCAGTAGAAGAAGTGAGCCTCGTCAGCCTCGTTCGTCCGGAACACCATCGTCATGCAATTGAGGTGGCCAGGTTTCTTCTTACCAACCCGCGGGTGTGGAGGAGAATGAATGTCACGCGGCTTGTGTCTCGACAAATGACTTTGAGAATCTCGGCTTTCTCCACCGTTTCCGTCTTGGTGACGGGGGGTCCAATTTGACTACGACCGAGCTCCTAGCATGCTTTCCGTCGAGATGTCGAGCGATGTTACAGAGAAGACCGAGGCAGCTCGAGTGGCAATTATTATCACTTGCACCACGATGTTGATGCCGCGGTTCTTGTGAGATGAACAACTATTTAAGCCAAGAGAATGCCCAGTTTGGCATGCACATCACAACAGCAACAGCCACCACAAGCCATTTCCCTTGATCCCTCCATCTCACAATACCACACTTCCCGACATCATGAAGTTTGCCTCTCCCCTCGCCCTACTGGCTGCCATCTCTGGAGTCCAAAGCTTGGCAATTGAGCGTTCCGAGTCCGAGCTCGTGAGGGTCGTCACAAACGTCCTCGACGGGGCGCTCGACCTCGAGTCCGCCGCCCAGTCGTACAACGGCGCCGACATCCAACCCATCGCCGACGCCGCCGATCGCCTCATCAACACCATCTATAACGGCCAAGAGGTCGCTTACCGTGCCGAGTCATTGAGTCTGTTGGGCGCCTGGAATTTGCTCCCGCCCGTCGAGAAACTCGAAGACGCCGCCAACGACCTGTACGGGACCTTTAGCTCGCGCCGTGGCGAAGTCGCAAGAGCGCGGCAATGTGGTCTCACGCGTCAAAAGCTCGGCATCATCGCAAGTAACGGCAATCGACTCATTGACATCATCTACAACAAGGTGCCTAGCGTCGCTCATGGCATTGCCCAGCCGCACACGGACAACATCAAGGGCATTTTGACCAAAGCGCAGGCTCTTTTCAGCGAGGGCAACTGTGTCGACGCCTGGTAGACAGGATAAGATGGGGATGAGAACAACAGGTGCGCTGGCATTGCATCATTAGAGATGACGGGGGGCTGCTCGGCTTTTTAGCTCAAAGCACAGCGAAAATAGTACATACATGAAATGTGAATCGATGCACCGTACCAATCAATCTTTGTTTCCGTTGTGGGGTGCAGAACGCGTTGAATGTGCCGGTGCGTGCCTGATATACCCGACGAGGTGCAGGGGTTGGTGGAAGACCTTTTTGCTTGTAAGCGCAACTGATAAGGCAATCTTTGATACATAGATACTGCCACTTTCTGGTCTGGACGCGGAAAAAAAAAAACGACAAAGGACATCACTATAATCCAAACATTACGGATGAATCATGCAGAACTATGTCAGGTATGCATAATGCTTTGCGATATATTCATTGAAGCGGCGCTTGTACAGGGCATGAATCAAGCAAGCCCCAGGCCGACATCGAAAATCCAATCTATTTACAAGGGGAGGAAGGGGTGGGGGTGGTTCAATATTTTCTTTCGGCCCTCCCGACCAGAACAATATGTTACGTACTGCCACGAGACAGAAATGCAAGCCAATCAGGTACGGCCTTTTTGGGGAGAAAAGCGGGGCTAAGACATGGCGAGGATGGAGTACAGCCCGCCCTGGACTGGTCTGGCCGTGAATTGGAGGTTGGGGTTGGGGTACGCGCCCGAGTTGACGTCGTAGAGGTCGGTGAGGGCTCGCCACGTGGGCGTCTCGTTGATCCATTTGGCGATTTTGGAGATGAACATACGTTTGGTGTCGGGTTTGGCGACGGCGGCGGCGAAGAGCTCCCAGTCGACCTTGGTGTACTGGTTGCGGGTGTCGAGGATGACGCCGTACTGCTTCTGGGATCGGAGGTAGAAGTCCGACTGCATGTCGTAGATGTCCTGCGGGATCAGGTTGAGCCCGAGCAGCTTGTCCGGGTAGATGTTGTAGAGGAGGCCGCTTGATTGCGGGTTGTCGTACTGGAGCATGGTGTGGCCGTCTTGCTTGTTGACGGCGTGCTCCGTCCAGAATTGCAGGTACTCCCGCGCGATGCTCGAGTATTTGCCGCTTTCGCCGCCGTGTCCGGCCAGGTCGGCTACCTGGGACATGGCCTCGAGGGCGACGATGCCCTTGATGGCGAGGTTGGTCTGATTGCTGTTACGAGAGATATGTCAGTCAGTCGACATGTTCAAGCAAGAGCAGGCTTATGGGGAAAACGTACGCAAGATGTCCAGCAAAATCGTCCGTCGACAACTGGTTTGCTGGAATCTTGGCTTCATCAATCAGGAACTGGGCCCACTGGGAGAGCAGATCCCAGTTGTTAGACAGGTATTGCTTGTCTCCCTTGCGCTGCGCATAGGCGAGCATCATCATGATCATGTTGCCGCACTCCTCGAGGGGCATTGCCTCATCTTTACCGTCGGGATATCCGTTGGCACGAGGAAAGCGGCCGAGGTCGTGCTGCGCGTACTTGTTGGGATAATGGTATTTGTCGTTGATGAGGAGTGGCTCCAGGAGGTATTTGAGCAGGTTGGGGTTCAGGTATAGCAACACAGGGAAGGCCGGGAATATGACGTCGACGGTTTGAATGTCACTGTTGGATGAAATCTCCTTGAGGAAGATGAGGGGGTTCTCAGGCGTGCCCGTGTAGGCGAGGGCGCCAAAGATTTGTCGAAGTACCAACGTGGTCATGGTGGCGTAGTCCTGGCCGCCTGCCGCCACTGAGTCCCTCTGTATGCGCAGATCCATTGCGGTAGAGGCACGACTGGCATCGGCAAAGTCCTTGTGGAAGAAAGTGACGAGGTCTGCTTCCGATTGAAAGAACGAAGTCCACAGGGATGGAACAGACTGCGCATCAGCAGCCTGACCAGTGAATTGAATGCTGTCCTTTTGGGCGATACCAATGGTGAACAGCGTCGAGACAGGGTTGCTGCCAACGGCGCCAAGGTCGCGGGCAAAGGCAAAAATGGGCCTATTCTGGTGTGAGCGCCTCATCTCTCGCAAGCCACTGGGTATGAGGGCGGTAGTTGCTGCTTACCATCTGTCTCTAACGGCGCGAAATTGCGTGTCAACCTGATTGTCCAGTTTACCCGTGTTCAAGAACTGCCCTCGAACGTCCGTGTCGGCACCAATCTTGTAGGTGGTGCCGGGCTGATCGGCGGCGGACCAGTACCAGTTGCCCCAAGCCGCAATCTCACCATCTTCCTGAAATGGACTTTGCTTGTCCTTGTAAAACTTGTGACTGCGGATACCAGATACAGAGGAACTCTCCCACTTGATAACGGCATTTGTATCACCGGACGCAAATTCTGCAGAGACAGTCCACGTCAGCCAACAGGGAAAACGTATTAATAGGCTACGGTGTCGAGAGAACTAACCTCCAGACACATCAGCATAGACCTGAACGTTGTGCGAGGCGCCGTCAAGAGACTTGACAGCGACGTTCATGTAGGAGAAGGGGATGGACTGGCGTTTCATGTCCTCGGGGTAGACTGGCGACATGAACTCAATGCTCATGGCCACTTTGCCAGCAACCGACATGTTGAAGGTGGAGCGCGTCGACGTGTAGTCCATGTGCAACTGGTCAACCAGAGGCGGTCCAGGAGCGGCTCCCATCCAATTGTATGCCGTGCCGTCGACCTTGACGAAGCCCTGCCATCCCTGGACACCAGTGCTACGAATTGTCAGCCAATGACGTCTTTGCTTGAGGTCAAATCGAGTAGCTAGTCTTACTCCCAAAAACGAGGCCATTGACCGGGAAGAACGGCATGGGGGCCGTTCTCTACACCGTTCAACCAGACGTTGAGATACGGGTTTCGGACAGCCAATGGGACAGCCGGCGGCCTCGCGGGGGAGAATGTCGAGTCAGCACCAGCTTGTCCGCCGAGCACAGCCAAGGCGGTGGCCGAGACGTATTGTAAGAACTTCATGGCGCTGGGAATGCGCGAAAGAGTCTGCTGGATGCCGGGGGAGGAGACTGATGACCACCATGTCTCCACGGCGGCCTCATAGAGGGCCTCCCCCGAGGTATTTATATTGGGCACGAACATGCAGTGCAACTTTTGAACAGAGTGGAGGGACTAAAGAGTTTCTTTGATGAAATTGCTCAAGGCGGAAAGGGTGTGACTCGGGCCAGCACGGGGGTGTGTGTGAAGGATTCTGGTCAAGAGGTGTGTGTATGTCTGTGTGTACGGCAATGTGTGGGAACACGAGCGAGGGTGTGATTGGTGAGCGTATGTGTGTGGACGGTTTAATTTGATGTTGTATCGCCGGCTTGTACAGATTCCTAACAAGACTCGTGTTCAAGGCAAATGTGGCAGGCAAGGTGGCATCGGAGCGAAAGGCGGCAAGCCGGAGCAATGGACGCGTTGTAAGCTGGTATGCCGGACACTTTGATCCTTGGCGCAATCTCACAGCCCTGAAGCTGGAGAGTCGAAAGGTTCGGCAAATTGCCTCAGAGCCGGCTGTGAGACGGCGTAATTTGTGCGTGGTAAGGGAAGTAGGAAGCCTTGGTTTAGCAAGCAGACTGGACGGAGAGCGAAAGACAATGACTCGAGTACTTTATGCTCGGAACGAAACAGACGTTAGGTCAAGTAATGACTACCTTACTTCAGGTGAGTACCTTAGTCAGGAAGAAGTACTTAAAATAAAGACTTGATGACTGACTTGCCTAAAGTAGTATGTGCCCAGGACTCCGTATAGGGCGAGCACCAAAGCAAGAAGAAGGGGGGGGGCAAGAAGGGCCAATCCGCCGAGACAAGCGGCAATCGGCGATCCGAAGCGAAGGGAGCCACGAGATGCGGCGAATGGACGAATGCTCGTCACAGGACGGCGTTTGGGCAACGATTGAGAATTTGAACTCCTAGAAAAGAACGGCGACAGGCATGCAGCAGCGTTACCATGACTCCTGCGGGATGCAGAACAGCAAGGCAATGTAGGGAAGCACGACATGACTTGACATGCATCAGACGCAAGACGTTGGTTGGGGTCTGCGGGGCCAGCGAGATGCGGGGCTGGTGAGGGGCCCAACGAGGGGCCAGCAAGGGGCGGGCGAGGGGCCAATGAGGTGAGGGGGAGGGGCGCGCAGAACCGCACTGACACAGGTACTGCGGCACTACGCGGCTTTCAGCGCGGAGGAAAGAGCAGGTCATGCTCGCCGCGCGGGTGGAGACGTTGGGGTCCCGTTTGGAGACGCTGCTCGATGCTGACGGGGCAAGCGTTCCTGCCCCATCCATCAGCTGGCAAGACGCCACCCCATCAATCGATCAGGCAGGAAGCAAGGCGACGTCCTGATTTCCCCGTTTAGATGCACAGTCGCGAGCCTCTCTTCCGCGCTCGCGCTCGATGCTGCGCAGCCCTGCCGACGGCATGTCACCGACCTTGTGCGCAGATGCGCGTGACAGCCGGACCGACCATGCACCACCTCGTCATCATCCAAGCCCCAGTGACGTGACGCGGCTGAGTCTGGCACGTCTGCCTCTGGAACCCTGATGAGTGTAAGATCTCTCGGTCTCTGGCCGTCTCGTCACTTCTCTTCTCACTCTCCGTCAAACCCGCCCAAGCTGCACATCCAGGGGCACCACCGGTCGCTGTCTTGGAGTTTGGGACGGAAACACCGTCACCTTGCACTCATTCAGGAACCAAATGGCCCGATCGACAATCAAATGTGCAGTAGCGCTCGCTCGCGTGTACGGCCACGTTCACAAGAGGGGGGGGGTGTCCCGGGCTTTCCCTTTTAGGGCCATGAACGGATGGACAAGCATGACATGTGCGGATGGGCAAACTTTCTTTCATCTCGGTCGCCTAGCCATTCAAGGCATGGAACTGTTTCACAGAACAATTGATTGATGACACGAATGGACAAGCAGGGGACCCTGCGAGGATCTTGACTTGTCAGAAAGACGACAAAGGCATAGCACCAAACTGGACGGAGCACGACATCCTGAGAATGGTGAAGCTCGACTTGCACGGTCGCAAAAGTCACCGAACTCTTGTCGAATCCCAAAGCAAGCGGTCAGCCCCCCCCGTGACCGTGCCCCGTGCCCCTGGCGCCAGAATCCGGGGACGGACAATCATTTCCCTTTTTCGATGGCCGATTTCCCTTTCCGACCAGGCAGATGACTGTGCGGCAGTTGTTGGACGGCAGAAGCCACGTTGGCCACGTTGGGCGCTGCCGATGCAACAGACCCTGTTCATCTTATTCTTTGTTCTCGAAACCGCAGTGGCCGCGTTTTCGGTCGGCAGACCAGTGCACAAGATGACGATGTTACCCCGGACGGCGGTCCACGGCGGTTCTGGAATCGCATCACGTCCTTGAAGCCGCCTGCCAAGCTCTGGGAGGCGCATTTCGGCCGAGGGTAGTTCTACCAGCCGGCCAGATCTGCTTTCTTTGAGTTGCGGACATAACATCACGAGTTCGCCGAAGTGCTCATGAGGGCCTTGTCCCGGAGATTCGGTTTGCACGTCGGCAACGTGACCAAAGCTTGGCCCCAAACGGCCGTGCCGGGAGCATGTGGTCAGGGCCGGTCAGCCCAAATACGATGCCGCGCACGACGTGTGACCACGGCTAGAAGCCATTGTGACTCTCGCCTGCATGTCTGCTTGACAAGCCTGCCGAATCGAAGCGAAGCAGGCCCGCGTCAGGCTCGGCTTGTGCGTCGTCGCACACTCATTAGACACGACTAGCCTTGGCGCGCGCGACTGAACCAAGGCGAAAAAAGGCCGCTCTCAATTGAACGGCGCTGGGCAAGCCCTTTCTGCGCCACGGCTTTCGCAGCCGGCCTCCAGGGAGATCAAGACCCTCATAAGACATGAATACACTCGCCCGCCCTGTGAAAACGCCTGGCCGCGCGTTTGCATAGAGACGCATGTCTCCCTAGGGCTCGTCACATCGAAGAAAGGAGCAGGATGTTTTCGTTATAAACTGATTGTGCCGTGCATGGTGTGCCGTAAACTGTTCCTCTCCCGCTCCCCCACCGTCTGCATCGATTTGTGTCTTCGTACAATTATTCAGCCGTCGCTCAGCCCGGCCCGAATACACACAACGATGAAGACGTTCGCCTTCACCTTCGCCCTCGTGACAGGCGTCATGGCCTCGTGCATTTGCCCGCCGTCCCTCCTCAGCGGCAGCGCCCTGTGCTGTCCTGCTGACGCGGCTGGCCTGCTCGGTCTGCAGTGCTTAACCCGTGAGTTCTTTTCGGTTGATGAGGATCTCTTGACCTTGTGACGGGGCTGACTGTTGACAAGCATCACGAACACCCATGAACGGCGCCGACTTGGGCATCATCTGCAAGGAAACCGGCCATGCAGCTGTATGTTGCGGAGTACCCGCAGGCGGAGAAAACAAGGTCTGCGCACCAGCCCTTGGGGCGTAAAGGGCACCGTTGGCAAAGAGAGCATCGTTTTGCATCGACTGTTGCATTGGGAGGGGCAGATGACTTGACGGCTCTTCAACTCGACTCGGGCACGTGGGAGGCTGTCATGTTGCTGACATGTCTTTGTCATGGGAATACCGTTGGACCATCACACGACCTGTTGCAACTTGTCAGATGCACCCCTGATGTCCACTGCCAGGCACTTTACAAACCTGCTGACCCGAAAGCAATACGAAGCACGACAGGGTCAGCAGGTTCTGAATGGTGAGGTGTTGTTGCTGTGTGTTTGATTACCCCGCATGCAAGACTCTGGCGGACAGGGGAGGAGAGGTGTTCATGTTCATGTTGGTATATGTGCACGAGAGAGGTGTATATAACGTTTGTGGAGATAGCATATGTAAGTGACCGTATAGATGAGTTGGCATTGGGCTTCACTCGCCCGTTCTCCAGCACCGTGTACCAGTGAATGATTATGCGGGACATCAAGGCAGTACTTGTCAGTGAAAAACAGTGAAAATGCAAACAGGTCGGTGCCCGGGTTGAGCTGAAGTATGTTCATCTGTAATGTCAAAGTTGGATAACATACAAAGGTTGTATCAATATGATTCTATACATTAGGTAGTACTCAACGTGAATCTTTGTATCAAGTGCAAAATGTGACATGGCAGTGAGGAAGTAAAGCCACCGGCCCAAAGTCTCAATCACGAGGTCAGCCAAGCATCATTTTTTTTCCAAGACATCAGGACCAATTCCAGTAACCCTTTATGCGGGCAAACCTCCGAATGGACGTGCCGCCACGTCTCTTTCTGCCATGACCGCAGATGCCGCCTCGCATTCTGCAAGTATTGAGGTATCCTTCTGTGACTGCCACTGTTGCACTGATTTACATTATCCAAGCCAGGCTATATGAGACAAATCTTGGCTTTTGACGATACCAGTGCCGTTTGGCGGCGTAGATGGCATGACAAAAATCAAATATGCCCTGCATCGCGAGAACACATGCATGTTGAAGGATTTGATCGAGCTACTGGTTTTTGCGTATTGCCTCATTCCTAGTGAAGCTGTTCAAGGAATAAGGCCGGGAGATGAAAGATTTGGATAATCTTGGCTGCTTCTTTAATGGAATTCGGTGCAACGCCCAAGCTTTGCGAACATGTCAACATGTAGATAAGACAGATGTATCAGGTTGACATCACCTTTGTTGCCGGCTTAGATGCCATTTCCATGGACGCATAGCACAAGTCAGTCACTCCTCGGCATGCGCGTTCGATTTATCATTCTTGTTCTTCAACTACAACTCCTCAAAATCAAGTAACACGGTCTAGAAGCGAAGTTCCCCCCCTTTCTAACCCACAACGCCATTCACTCCTCCTTTTGTCCCTGTGCAATCTCAGATGGTCCGTGGTCGCTATCGACACTATATCCATACCGAGGCCGGCGGTTACGCGTATAGCACTGACACGTTCTATCGACCGATTAGCTTCAAGCCAGACAAGGAAGCGAGGTACTCACAGCCACAGGAAGCCGGTGCACCTGCCGGTGTGGCCCATGCCAGATCGGATGCACTGCGCGTGTGTCAGCTACGGATGTTGGAGTGCGTGGAAGCAACGAACCCAGGTGAGACACTCTTCGTCATCCCAGGGACAGCCGTGCGGAGAGTTCCACGAGCTAGCTGAGGACGGCTGCTCGTTGCCGCTGGGTGCAAGCGCGGCGTGAGGCTGCGCGGGACTGCCTGCTGCGAGGGCAAGCGCGGCGGCCATGGTGAGGAGCGAGAGCTGCATGATGAGAAGTGTCTTTTGTTGCGGATCGGCTCGAATACTTGGTCGTGGTGAGGTGAGAGTTGGCGTGAGGCGAAGAGGGTTTATATACGCAGATGGGCGTTTGACAACATGTAAAAAAGTCTTGCCGTGTTCGGTCTCCCGGCCAGGGACGTGGTTGTTCTGAAACAGAGCTGCATCAATCTCGGTCCTTTCATACGAGTGTTCCCGACGATGCATCATGTTGATCACTCAGGAACCGTTATGCGTCCTCTTTGTTTTACGGACAATGGTGCCCAGTTGCGGGTTGGCCATTCATGCTGTCCATCGCTTGTCCTGGGATGATGACTCCCGTTGACGAACATACGGAGATGCAGTCTACGCAAGTGAAGGAACCCCAAATGAAGCACTTCTTGCGAGTTGGTGACGTCCGCACGCCTGCAACGTTCAGGGTTTTGCCACACCGTCGAGTTGTAGGTTCTAGGTTCATGGCGATCACTCCGCTGTGCATGATGGCATGCAATCTTGGCGCTTGGGTTTTCTTTCCGGTTCAGAAATGAGGCGAAAGGAGTCAGTGGCAGCACCTTGGAAGCAAGAAAATGAGAACTCCAGAATGGGAAGCGAGACTGACACCTTGCCAGGGGGAAGCTCGAACGTTGGTTGTGCGCCATTCGCCGTTCGTGGAGCTGTTTCCATTCGATGACTTGCTCAGAATCGATGACTTCCTCGGCATGTCCCACCAAGTACGAATCTATCGTGTGGTTAAATCTGAGAAGCTGCAGCAACCTCGATGCCTTACCGATTGCCTGACGGCGAGTAAAAAGATCAGCCGCCTGTTGGTCGGCCCTTGGGCTGTATTCCGTTCAAATCACGAATATGCCGCGGAGATGCCTCTATCACGGCGCACATCTGATATGCCGCGCCTTATAACTCCATCATGCACCTCATCTTGGCCTAGTTTATGTCCCTGAAGTCAAGCACGCCATTGAATGGCAGCTACATCCCTTGTCACCCAGCATCGCGTTATATGTGCCTGAGCAAAACACAAGAGCGACGGACTTGGCCGTGCACATGGCCGCGGTCCACCTCGTCGGGATGTAAATCCATGAAAGAATGCCATGAGGTATGCATAGACGCGGCATGGATTCGAGTCGTCCGCGGAACGCACCATCCCCTGGTCCGGGACACGACGCGGCCAAAGCGCATGCGAGCTTAAAGTGACTTTGAGATGCATACGGCTTCCACAACACCGAAAAGCAAAGTCGAACGAGGCGGCGAGAAGCTGTGCAGAGAGAGAATATCAAGGCTTAGTGCAAAAAGGCACTTTCCGTGCCAAGAGCTTCCGGACTGCTCGGCCCGAGACTTGAGGGTTAGTTCGGTGCATGACGTTATGCGTCCCGTCTTCTGTTGGCGCATCACCAGCTTCATATTGCGATGGCACAGATGCTGCGTGTATACATTGTTTTGCCCCTGGCAGACTTGGTCTCGAAGAGGCCCAGCAGGGTCAACAACGGCTCTGAGCAGCTCAGGGTCCAACCCAGCCATATGGAGCCCTTAAGACCTCATTGCTGCAATGTAAGCCCTTTTTGCCGAGTGCCTGATCCGAGGTCAAACGAGAAGATGGGAATAACGGCTCAGTGCTTGGCGTTGTGCAAAAGATGACATCGACGGCCACGATGAGGTTTTTTGGGCTCTTGCCGTGACGACTCGAAGGAGTCGGCGAGCTGATACTGGCGTCGGAGAGCACAATGAGTGGCATGACCGGAGGTACACGAGAACGTTTGGTAAAGTTTTGGAAATAAAAGGCTTGCTCATGACTGCGTTGTTTTGTTGCATCGTGACGCCGGCCATCGAATCCTGACCTCCATTGCTGGGCTCGTGCAATCCTGATGTGAACTACGACTGATTCGAGAATGAGGAGAGGAAGAAGGATTCGATGCAGAGGGACGCACGTGTTTACGATGAAACTGAGCCTTTCATTCGCGGTGATGACTGAATGACTGAGAAACGAAATTTTGATGACAACGTAGATCTTGTACGGGCAATAACTAGGCGGGAGCTTCTTTGTTCCAGGATGAGATCTCATACACCCATCTCGAGTTAGAAAGCATTTTCATTTTGTAAATAACCCGCGTTCCCCGGTTGTGCATCGTGAACATGTCATGTCACAGCGTTTGGCCACACCAGGGCTACAGCAAAAACCCCGGAAACACATCGTCCTTTGAGTCGATGAAAAACTTCATCTGCCCGACCAAACCTGCTCGCCCCCTGACCCGCGGGACGCAAGCCGGAAACTCCTGAACCGGACTCGCAACCACAGAGACTATCTCGGCCTCGAATTTGCTGTCAATGATGGAAAAATGCACCAGTCTGGAAGACGCGGTGGTGATTCCGCCCTCCGCAAGCAGACCAGCGAGTCTGGCACACGTTCCCGAGCCGCAGGGAGAACGATCAATTTGTCCATCGGCGAAGACAGTCACGTTCTTCTGCACGACCACGTCCGTCGTCCCATCTAGGAGCTGTGGGAGCTCACTGTGGAATATGACCCCGTATAGCTCGTACGTGAGGTACAAGGCTCGCTTTGCATGCCAAGCGATGATTTCCTGAGCGAGTTGGACGAAGCGTTGCGCATTCTGGGGCTTGATGCTCAGTCCGAGCTGAGCTGTGTCCACGGTAGCGTAGACGGCGCCGGCAAAGACCAAGTTCGCAAGGACCTCGAGCTTACTGAAGCTGAGATCCATGACGAATGGCTTCTTCACCTGAAAGCTGGTGACGTTGATGAAGTCGGCATGCTTTGGTGTTCCGTTCTCCAAGCCCATTCGAGCCACTACACGGCCTGACGGCACGTCGATGACCACATCAACCGTCTCGCTGTCCTTGGGAAACTGAACCTTGTTGTGGTGAATGGCCCAGTAGCCAAGAGCAATGGTGCCGTGGCCGCAAGCCGTAGAAAACCCATCTCTGTGCCAGAACAGGACGCCAAAATGAGCCCCGGGGCCATCCGGCGCTGTGATGAAGCCGCCATACATGCCGGCGTGGCCTCGAGGCTCGTGGCACAACAACCGTCGAAGCTCATCCGCGGGGTGCTCATGGGTTCGGAGGATATGGGAGCGCTTCAGTGATACTGTGCCGCAGTCTTCGGGGAACGAGAATGGAGGATTGGGAACTATACGGAATGGCTCGCCAGCCGTGTGCCAGTCTTCCGTTTCGACCCAGTACGATGACGTCACTGAATCTGTCATTGCTGACGTTGCAGACTGCTCTGATGATGGTGATGACGATGTTCTGCTCAGGAGACTTCCATGTCGTCAGGATTTATGTCATGGTAGATGGGGAGGCTCGGATCACCATCCGACGCAGCATGCGATGCCGGCCCGATTTTTGGAACGAGGCAGCTGCAGAGTCGGCAAAGAATCGGGGCATCTCGTCAGCGCTCAGCGTCAGTCAGTCGAAGGGTTCCGAGGCGAATTTTGCCGACTGCCGATGCGATGGCGTTGTGACGGCAGCTGCATGTCGGCTGACTGATTGGCGGCTTCTTATCCGCGTGAGTGCAACGTCCGGTATTCAGTGAGTCAACGGCCTCCAAACAAACCTCTATTTTGGTACGAGTAGAGGCTTGGCATATGTGTCATGGCAGGATAGGGGGTCATCTAGCGCAATGGAGTCATTACTACTAGGCCGGTCGGCTGCGCCTTCTTGGACGTGACAATATGCATTCATCTGCAGGTCGAGGTGGCTGGCACCTGGTCATCGAAGGAGGCTACTACCCGCGACAGTGTCCAACAACCTCTCACGGGAGCGTCGGGAGAATCAGTAGATGCCAATTAGTTGGAAGACTTCAGATCTGAGTGTAGGGCTGGAGCTTTCATCCCGGCTGATGCTTGATGTTGGCGCTTTGGTGACACAAACAGTTCAAGCACCACTTTCACCGTCATGCTTGGTACATCAGCCGAAAGGCCATTTGAAGAGAAAGATGGAAGGGTTGTGCCTCGTCATCGTGTATCTTCTGCAGTGACTCACCTCGCCAGCGGCTATTTAAGGAGGCTTCGTGCTCACTGCAACGCACTCCGATATGAGTTCGGACGATACACAGCTCATTTTGCTTCCGCGCAGTAGACCAAAAGAGGAACGTTCTAATCATGATGTATGATTCTATATGCCCACGGAAGCCCCCAACGATAGCGCACCGGCATTTTCGTTGTGAGGTCCTCAGTCCAATTGCGCCGTCCCAGCGATGGCGTAGCAGCACTGTCGCCGTCGAGAAATCACGAAACTCGTCAGACAGCGAATAGAAGCGCTCATGGGGTATCACTATAATAAGCAAAAATCCAAAAAAAAAAAAAAAAGAAAAGAAAAGAAAGGACAAGAAAAACACAACCGTCGAGATCAAAAAGGTTATGCATGTTTATGAATTGTTTCGGCGCAGTCGCGATGGGGCCGCAACGTCGTGTGAGGAGTGGCGACGACGGTGCAGCCAAGACGCCCGATGACGCCTTGCGTCGAACTCAAGTACCACCCAGCAATCTGCCAAAGCCACGTTGCTGCGTCTCGCGCCGGGCAGCACCATCCTCACAGTCACTGGATGAGTCGCTGCACAGCACCGTGCTAGGCGGGTTCCTAAACACGCCCAGCAATGCTCTCATGGCGAAGGAGCTTGCGATGCTGACGCAGAGGATCCCGATCATGGTGAGATTGCTGTTGCGAAACTGATAGACGCCAGGCTTGGCGTCTTCTGGCCAGCCTTCGTACAGAGCGTAGGTCGTCGCGATGCTGCCTAAATTGCCCAGGCCGGATACCAAGGCAGTTGCGGCAGCCACACCGACCTCGCCATGCCGCCTTTGAAAGATCTCGGAACTCCATGCCATGCAGATGGGGACTGTAGGCCCAAGACCAAAGCCGACCATGAGAAGACCGCCATATCTGGCCCACGCGTTATCGAGGGCGAAAGTGGTGGTGAGAAGTCCCGCAATTTGGATGCAAGCAGCGCCGGCGAAGAAGAAGGCGCGAAGACGATGGAAGCGGTCTGACAATGGTGTGACGATTACAATTGCAATCAAGTCCATCTGGACACGCGTAAGCCTCAGCACAACAAGATTTTTGCAGGATGAAGAGGAGGAGAGAAGGGGAGTGAGTGTGCAAACACATACGATCCAGATGGGTGCAAAAAGCAGGCTCACGACAATGCCGCTGGCTTGGGGCTGAATGGCCCTGATGATGATGGAACCGTATAGCTGGGTACCGATGCCCACGCCAACTACACCGAAATACATGAGGATCAGCGGCCACAGCCGCCAATCAATCAGTACATGACCAAGATCCTTGATGGTCCAGGGTCGGGAATGGTAGACCCGTCGGAGGTCATGGTAGTGGACGAGGGCGTCTTGTCCCGTGAGGGCCTCGGGCGTCTTGGGCATCCAGCTCAGCCATTTGGACCGGACACGTGCTCCTCCGGGGGCGAGCGGCCTGTCCGGCAGCCACCAGAGCAATGCGACACTCAGGACGACACCGACGAGGCCATAGATTAGGAACATCCACCGGAACCCCTCCAGACCGCCGACGCCGTCCATGAGCTGAAAGCCGGCAGAGACGAGACCGACGACGGCAGCCGAGACCTGCGACGCAGTAAAGTACATACCGATCCGCTTGCCGGTGCGTGACGGTGGGTAGAAGAGCGTGAGATAGAAGGCCATGCCGGGCCACATGCCGGCAATGACGACGCCCAGAAGGAAACGCAGCAACTTCAGGCTCCATGCGCTCTGGACGGCGGTAAAGCATGTGCCAATCACACTCGTCGCAAAGACGATCCTTGCCATCCACGCACGTGGACTCAGTCTGCTCATGACAAGGTTGGACGGGCAATCCATGATGACATACGAGACGTAGAACAGGGCGAGGGCGGTTGACGTGTCTTTGGGCGACAAATGAAGGACGGACTTGAGGTCGTGGTTCACGTCTGCATTCATCGTCTGGGCAATGCCAATGTTGGAGCGAATGGCCGAGCACAGAAAGTACAGGAGCCAGAATGCTACAAGACCGGTGAGCTTTTGGGGGTTTCCCCATTTCCCCCCTTCGATGCGAGGTATCGTCCGGGAGCATCACCTACGTGGAATGATTCTCCAGTCGAGCTTCCTGTACACTCGCTCCACCGTCTCGACATCATAGTCATCATGGCGCCGCACCTGGCCCTGTTCCTGACGACTGAGATCGCTGGCCGCATCGGAAGCATTGGGGGCAGATGTGGAGGAATCAGCCTTGGCACTCATCACGTCGCCGACGGATGTGGAAATATGCGGGTGCGGACGATGAAGGCGAGTAATTGCAGCCGGGGCATGCTATAGGGATGGGTGTTGCGAGTGAAGGAGTCCACCAATGACCAAGGGATGGATGCAAGGTCCGTGAGAGGAGGGGATTTCAAAAATCATGAAAAAAAAGAGAAAGAAAGAAAAAAAGCTATGGATATCCGAGACGAGTCAGCCAAAACGATGCGAGTGACGGTTGCCGAATGCGGCGTAGTGGTGGGTCTGCCGAGGTCGCGGAAGACCGAGGACAGCTTCAGACGCGGCCATGAATCATGACGGAATTCGTCAATTTTCCTCCATCGTCTCTTCTTGTCTTGTGGTCGAAATGTGGTCAGTGCTGCAGGCGCAGCTTGTGATCTGATGATCGGGCCCATGGCGAGGAACGAAAAAAAAAAAAAAAATGCGTGATAAAAGACATCATCAGCAAGGAACAACATCGGGATCCATCAGTATTTGTCAACGACCTCTTGATTGGTCCAACTGCCGCATGTCCTGATACGACCGTCTTGCCATATAGCATGGCTATTACACAGATTGACCTTCCGGGATGCAACTTAAAATCGCAGACATTGTGCGTCTCTCTCCCCCTCAATAGATCCAACGTTTCCTGGCACGCCATGCCGACGGCATGGTATCACAAGGCCGTGAAACGTGGTCGCCTGCCCACGCACAATGGCATTGCAACTTCGTCTGTCGAGTGGCATGCGGAGATAATCGTATGCAACGGACATGTCCGATTGGCGTGATATCATGACATTTGTCTTTTGTGTGCCGGTGCCCATCTTTGACACGTAACCAGCTAGGCCGCCTGCCACGGGTCACGACTGCCTGGCCGGCTTGCATGAACACTTTTCCCTTCATCCATTCTGGCTTGACAGCTACGTGACGATTGGACAACGTCAGCGGCTCTCTGGTGACGAACAGTTTCATGAAAGCTAACAGATGGAGGGTCATCTCGTTTCAAAACAGGCTTTCTTGTCGTCAGACAGACGATAAGAATCTAGGCTGTTCGGGTGATTCGGGCGATCGGGCCAGACGGACAGCAGGAACATCAGGCCACCCATGGCACGTCCCAACAATCACATGGACGCTCGCCTCGCAAGTCGTTGACGTGGACTTGTCATTTTTCAGGTCAGCTGTCGAAAGCCTCACTTTTGGCTCAAATCTAGGAAGTTCACGGCCTGGTGTGGTCCGCCCGGAATGACCCTTGTGTGTTTGGTGAACATAACACGCAATCCGCCGTTACTGCCTGACGCCAATGCCCGAACGGCAACGACGGGCTTGTAAATGAAGGGGGCCCCCTTCTTTCTGTTCGGCCCTTGCCCTTGCCCCCCTCCTTCTCTTCCTTGCTCCCCTGCCTGACGTGCCGTCGCTGCCACTCTATGCTGTCACCACAGGGGTCAGGCCGAACCAGTGAAGGAGGCAGGCATTCAGCCAAGAAAAGCATGTATCAAGAATTACCCAAAAAGAGGGAGGCGAACACGAGTCAACACAGCCTTGTGGTGGGCCGGCCCGTGAACCTCAGCCTTGGGGCGGTCACCAATGAGTCAGAGTCCGCTGATGGTTTGTTAACGGTTGGACAGGATATGCGTGAAGAGGGACATGGGTATCATTTGGAAGCTGGTTGCCTAGCATGACCGATGGCCGATATAATATGACCGGGCAGTCTCCTCCTCGCTCGGGCGAAAGTGAGGAGAAGGTAGAAGAGAGAGAGAGAGAGAGAACAGTCATAAGTGGGAAGGATCCAAGTCTCGGCGGATTGACATTTTCCTTTTCTCTTGTTGCTGAGAGCAGTCACTCGTTGAGAAGAAAATCATCTCCAAACAGGCAGCCGTCCCACCCGAGAGCTTTTGCGCCACACCCGCGCGCGCCACAAACACCTACGCACGCACGCACGCACAACTACCAACAACCAACAACGCACCTTACCCAAGGGCCCCCACCCCTTCTTTTTTTCCCCCTTTCTCCCCGACCAACAGACACCCCAACACGTGACGAGCGAGTCTCTTTGACAAATCCTTCACGCTGGCGGAACTCTGGCTTCCCGCCGAGGCGGATGTGGAGGGCTTGACAGCTTCATACCATATTTTTCAGGCAGGCAGACCACCGCACCCACCGCCTCCTGTCAACAACAACAGCAATCACTACTCGCTCCGCCGCGAGCTGCATGACCTGTTGTCCTCGCGCTCTGGCTCTGCATCTGCAGGCTATTGTCACGCACCCGTGCCGACGGCAGCCCGGGCCTGCGCCGACCAAACACCTCGTCACCTCGCGCGACCAGCACCGCCTCTGTTTCTGGAGCCTCAACGTCGTCTGCTGCCGCCTCCCCTGCCGCAGAAGGTGTCGTCGCGCCACCGACGAGCGACGTCGCCATCGACCTACCGGGGAGCCGCCGTCATGAGCGTGGCTTACGAGCCCCGATCTTTCATCCACGAGGGCACCTACCCGCCCATCGGCGACGAGCACGATCATGGCGCCGACGAGCGCTTCGCCGACTCGGAGGTGGCTGAGCATCTCAGCCACTACACGGCTGGTGCATCCCTGCTGAGCGACGACAGAGGGTTGATGGACGCAGATGACGGCACCGACGTCGGTCCGGATGTCGCCCGTCTTGAACTTGGCGCCGCCTCGGGCTTCTCGTCGCCCATGTCTGTATCTCTACACGCACCATCGCTACCCCCCGAGTCGATGCGAGAGAGCAAAGACTCGTCTCCGACCATCGGTTCGCCGCCGTTGTCGCGCACCAAGCCGGTCCTCAAGCCCGATCGGACCGTTGTCAAGCAGGCCGACGGCAAATTTCACTGTACAGACGAGAAGTGCAAGGACGAAGTCCGTGCCTTTGCACGCAAGTGTGAATGGAAGTATGTATTCTTGGGAGGATCTGGCCACGCATCACAGGAACCCTCTTCGCTGACCAAACTCGTATCGACAGCAAGCACATGGACAAGCACGAGCGGCCGTACCGATGCGCCACGCACGGCTGCGAGAACCTCCCCGGATTCACCTACTCCGGAGGCCTCCTGCGGCACGAACGCGAAGTACACGGCAAATGGGGCGGACCCAAGAAGACGGTCAACTGCCCGCACGTCAACTGCAAGCGTCATACCGGCAAAGGATTCTCCCGTCAGGAGAACCTCAACGAGCATCTTCGCCGCGTGCACACCAACGGCGACGCGGGCACACCGCCGGCCACCACCGACTCCATCGCATCCCCGGACGACGAGAGCGAGTCGACAGGCGTCAAGCGCAAGCGTCGATGCAGCGCTCAATCCCTTGCCATGGACGACGTGATTGAGCTCCGCGACGAGATCAAGCGACTGCGCAGGGAAAATGAGAATTTGAAGTCGCAAGTCGCGCAACACTCCGAGAGCACCCTGTCGATGATTGCGCAGATCACCGAGCTGCAGGACGCGCTTCGCCAGGGACTCCCAATTCACACGCTCGGCGCGCCCACCGCCCAGATGACCTAAAGAGAGAAAGAAGAAAGGGAGAAAAAAAAAAGGGTATGGACAGCCAGCCAGGCACCATCACCAAAGTCACGACGCTATGCCTATAAATTCCACCGTCCACTCCACCACGTCCGTCTCCCCCCTCCTTCCCCTACCTCTCTCCCAATTCATGCACCTTGTTTGAACAGCGACCTTAGCGATCACATCCCGTATAGTCCTTTACAACCACCTGCTACAACCTCTCCATCCGAGCACATGGCGTTCAGGGTCCCTTCTGGAAATGCGGCACTTGATTGTTTGTTCCAAGAAACAAAATGTCAGCGCAAAACTGTATTTATACCGGGAATCTTTGAACCGAAAAACGGCGTTTTATATACCAGTGCCGACTGCGGTCGCATCTCCTGTGTTTTTTTTTTTTGGTGGTAAGATTGTAAAAAGGCAGGACCATGGCATGTACGATAGACGGGATACTTTGCTGCTGTGGCAAGGCAAATAGAAGGCCAAGGGCCGTGTTGCTGATGAGTGCCGCGTCGTGTCTGCGCGGACTATGCCGTGTCGGTCGAGGACTGGCGACGCGTCGTAGGACTCGGCGACCGTCTCAGCACAAGGGTTGCGTTGTGCCGGCAGACGTGGTCCTTTGTCAACCAGTGCATCTATGCTGCCCACGTACGTTGAGATGACGGCGGCATTGGGAAAACCACATTCAAGTGTCTTTGTTGACTTCGAAGGGGTAAGGATGACGTAGCCAATGCGTTTCGGCCCCCCCCCCTGAATCTGGGAAACAACCACATGTTCAGAATATTGTTGACTTTGACGGGATGAGGAAGCGTCTGCAGTTGCGGGTGACTGATTCAATGCGTCATTATCACTTGTCCGATGGATCTGGGAAAACGACCACACCTTCAAGTTCCCATTGTTGACGTGAGGAAGGGTTTCAGAGAATAGGTCCAATGCATTGTTGTAACTTATACCATGGATCTGGGCAAACAATCACACCTTTAGATTTCCCCCTCTTTGATGACTTCGACCGGGTAAGGCAGAGTTTCAGAGAACAGATCTAATGCGTTTTCGTCACTTGTACCATGGATCTGGGCAGACAACCACAGCCTCAAGCCCTGACTTGGACGGGGTAAGAAGCGTCTGCAGTTGGAGGTGATGGATCCAATGCGTCAATACCACTTATACCATTGTTCTGCGTGCGGTTGCCTGGCTATGCACTCAGCACGGCCTACGACCGCACATCTATGATGCTCGTTCAAGACGCCAGAAACACCACCACGGTATGTCGCCTCCATCTCAAGCGGCACCACCGCAAATCACAATACAAAAAACGCCTTCAACATGCTTATGCCCCCCTTCCGCACCCCCCATGCACGCTCGTCTACACAATCTGCACATAACTCGCCGGCACGCTTCTGGTGATGCCCCCCTTTTCGACCTCTGCCCACCCATCGCCCGGGTCCTCCTTGGCCAGGACGAAGCGCTCCCCCGCCACCATGGAGTGCTCGTCGGTGCTCTGCGCCGTGTAGTCGTACAGCGCCTCCACGTACGTGAGCTTCTTGGCGCCGCGTCTGGGCGCCACGGCCGGGCCCTTCTTCTTGCCAGAGGTTGGTGTTGTCGACTCGGCTCGCGTTGGAGCCGGCGCGGCAGATGGCGCTGAGAACTCGACGTACGTGGCGGGCACGACGCCTTCTTTGTAGCCGGCGCGTACTTTGACCCAGCCGGAACCGTCTGCGATGAAATGTCAGAGGCAGGTCTCTCATCCGCAGAATGGTAGTGTAGAAGAGAGAGAAGAGAGAGAAAATGGACAAAAAGGGGGGTGAAACAGTCAGAACACGGGGCTGGCTCGACTGACCATCAGGCTCTAATAAGACGACGTCTCGACCTTCGGCTATCGATAGCTCGCCGTCGCCAGTGGCCTCAAAGGCGTAGAGCATCTTGCCCTTCTTCTCTTCCCTGCCGCTGCCGTGGCCGTTGGGACTGCTGCCTGGCAGCTCGCTGGCCTGCTCACTGATGTAGGCGGCAGGCGGGGGAGCAGCCATGCGTTTGCGCGTGGCCGCCATGGCGCCGCTCGCACTCGGTGAGATGCTGGGCCTCGGTGCCGATGTCGCCGCCGGCACCTCGTTGCCGTCGAGCTCGGCCAGAGTGCTGTGGGATTTTCGTCTGGCCGACTGCGAGCTGAGTGAGTTCATCGTGTTCGTCCTGGACAGATCGGGTAGGTCTGCGACGTGCAGCGGCGCCGCAGGGTCGCGAGTCACCAGCCGGTTGGCAGCTTCCTGGCGCTCCGCTTTGAGCTTCCTGCGCTCATCTTTGCTCTGCTCGCCGGGACAGTCCGCAGGCACCTTCATCTCACATTTGCCATGGCACGTGTAACCGCAGTCTCTGCAGTCGAAGCCCTTGGCGCTGAGGCCCCAGATTCGCTCCCCGCACAGGTCGCAGTTGGTAGGAATCTTGAATGTCTGACCCTTGAAGTTGTGGTTTTTCGCTCCGAGAGTGACGTCGCCCACGACGGCTGTGATGGTGCCCGTCTCGACCTCGGCTGTCAATCGTAACCTGTCCACTGAATGCAGATCTTCTTGCATGGCAAACAACGACCGGACTACTTCGACCTCGTCTCTCTTCTCGCTGCCGTCACGCATCCGCTGTCTCAGTTTCTTGACGGTCTCGACCTCGCGCCGTTTCTTGTCCACCTCGCGACGCAGCTCTCCCAGCTGCGACTTGGACTTGCTCAAGACATTTCGCAGATAGATCTTGGCTGTCTCGTCCACCACCATGGTAGGCTCGTCATGCCAGACAGGACTCGGCTCGAACTCTTTGTCAGAGGGCTCTTGAAAGGCTCCCATGTTGTGTCGCAGGTACATGAGCGAGTCGAGGTGCGGCAGATTCCTTGTAATCTCCTGCCCCTGCCGGTCAATCATGCCCTTGCTTTCATGCAGCGCCGCGCCCTCGAGCTTGCTCGCCACTTCCCACAGGCTGTTGAGCTTGATGGTGCGGAACTCGCTGAGGTCCTGCAGGCTGTCCATGACCTCGGGCACGTATTCATGGTAGTACTTTTCCTTGTGCTTGTTGGTGACATTGATGGCGATGAGGTAGCTGTTTTTAGCATTGTTCATTTCGTAAATCTGCTGCTGGTAGGCGCTTTGGGCCTTGGCCTTGTCGTGGTGCGACTCGGACTTCTTGCGCCTGGTCTCGACCTCCTGGCAAACGGTGTCGTACTTGGCCTTGACCTTGCGCAGCTCGCCGTACGACAGGTCTCGCTCAGCCGCCAGCTTGTCGGCATACTCGACATGTCTTTTGCGTAATTCTTCCAAGCGGGCTCCGTAGTGCTTGAGGGGTTCGGCGACCTGGGACACGAGCAGGCTACCGTACTTGTCGTGTTCGGCTGCGCGAGCCTCGAGAGTGGTCAATTGAGTTGACCAGGTGGTCAGTGACGCGCTGGCATGCCTCGTTAGTTCGATGCCTGCTCTGTGCATGACTGGGAGAAGGTCCGTCCTCGCACCTTTCGAGGGAGCCGGGCGTCAGGCTGGGCGTGTCGCCAACGCTGAGCTGCGATGACTTCTTGTTCTTCTTCTCGAAATACTTCTTGGCCAGGGCGCTCAGCTTCGCACTGTACTCTTTCTCGATGAGGGATCGCTCGCGGTAGAACTGTTGAATATCGTCGAGCCAGGCGATGCCGTGGCCGACCCAGGCGTTCGCGGGCTTGAAGCCATCCTGGAATGAGAGTGCCGCCAGTCAGCATCGTCGGGCGATCGGCTGTGTAGAACAGACAAGTTTTGTTGGTCCGAGTCGCGGGTTTACTCACCTTCAGCTCGGAACCAAAGGTCGGCACATCGTCCACCTCGGCCATGGCGGAGCGAGTCGGGCTGCAGTCATGTATGGACGCAGCCAGAAATGGGCGGCTGGCTGGTGGTCTCAGGCTGGTTGTACTGGCTGGAGGGGAAAGGATTGTCTAGGTTAGGCGGAAGGAGACATCCGTGGTGGAGATGCTCGCTCGCCTCTGTCTGACCAGCAACTGGGATCGACAACCTGGCACGAGGCACGAGGTACGAGGCGCAGCAGATCAAGGCTGCGGGTGGGCCGTCACTTGTTCACCGGCTCAAAATGTTTCTAAAGCAGAGCGAGGGGGACCCAACGTGTCGAATGGTACTCAATCAAACAATTTCCCGGCGCGCATTGTGCATGCAGTTCTGGGCATTTTGCATGGCATTCTGCATGGCCGCGGAATCGTCGTCAACCCCGCCACCTATTGCGCCCGCCCGGTGACATGCTTTCGGAGAAGAGCAGCAGACAAAGCGCCGGTCATGCTGATCAATTAGACGTCGGATGCCTCACTCTCACCACCCTGGTATGAGGCAATTTATACAACAATGAACATGGTGTTCAGGTTATGAATAATTTGCATCATGGCACGTCTCAGCTCAAGGCCTGTGACCCATCCTGGCGCGACGAAAGCCATTCAAGGACTGCATCCCTCGCAACAGCTCAATGTACAAAGCCTCGTCCATCTCACGACTCACATTACGTCGTGCGTTGGCCTTCAAATTACACAAGGTCTCACAACATGGTTGAAAAAGCTGTGATTTCTTTTGCCTTCCTAAAAGCGTCTCGCACCTCATGTCTGATGGCGCCAATCGTAGGTCCCAGCGCTGGCATTCTCGAGACTCCAGAACGTTCGCAGCTGCATCATGATCAAGGTGACCATGTGAGCCGGAGAGCGCGAAGCGGACCATTCCGAGCATGCCCCTCCCCGACGATAATGCTACAGGTCCTTATCGTAAAGATGGAGACGGTTACACCCTATTATTACACGATGGATGCGTTCTCCCACTGAAATCGATCAACTCGTTTCATTTGCTAACCCCGCACTCCCCGCAGCCTCCTTCCGACGGACGGAACAAACAACCTTCACAAATCCTGCTTCTCCATGTCTCGTCTCCCCCATCTTGTGCGCAGATCCCTCTTTCAGCTCCGTGCCATGTCGACAGCTCCCAATGTCCGCGAATTTCTCGTCATCGTGCCCGACAAGGCCGGTACCAGAGAAAAACGCATAGAAGTACGGCCGTACGTTTGTGCCGCATGAACTATTCCTCCATAACCCTCTGACCATACAGCAGCAGCTCACATTTCCCAGAACTCACCTTCAGAATCTAGCTCCACTCGTCGAGTCGGGACAGTGGAAGATGGGCGGTACGTTTACGAGGTGCCGCGTGTAGAAGCAGACGCTGATGCCTAGAGCAGGCGCGCTTTTGAAGTCCGTCCCCGAGCGCGAGGACCCCGCGTCTTTCGACTTCCTGGGCAGCACGCTTGTGTGTAGGGCTGAGAGTAAGGAGCAGCTGTTGGAGCAACTCAAAAAGGATATTTACGTCTCATCCGGAGTATGGGATCTCGACAAGGTAGGTCGAGTGAGCGATATAGCCAGAGCAAGAGCTAACAGTGGCAGGTGCAAATTTATCCGTTCATCTGTGCATTCAGACAGCCATGACAGCCCTTTGAAGATCCTTGGGGGACGGATGAGCCGCCCATTTTGGTATCAAAATAAAAGGAGAACCGAAGACATCAAACCCTTCCTCTTATGCCGATGCAGCACAGCTGAAGACGCGCCAATTTACCGGTAGATCGACAGACAACATTTTACAAGCCAAACCCATATTCGACATCCGGAACTAGTACAAGACAAGGAGTAGAAAAAACGGAGGAAGAAAACACTCACACGTAGCTGATTGACCCAAGACACATTGGTGAGAAGGCTTTCAATCGCCATTGGCATCTTGCTCAACTGCTACGCGCAGCTCATGATTTAATTCAAAACATTCTGCGAGCAGCTCGCTGATGCTGCCCTGATCTTCGGGAACGTCACCATTGACAACAAACTTGCCGTCAACTCGCATATTGTCGAGAGAACTGAGCTAGTAATGGTCAGCCAATGACACGGGACCGTCCGCATCATCACCACATACCTTCATGCTGTAAGGGTACAACTCCCGCACAGAAGTGACGCCCCCATTCTTCTTCACCTCAATGAGGCACCGCTTGAGCGTCTGCAGTTGGTTGTAAATGGGCAGAAGGGCTTCAGAAACCGGCTCTGAGGAGATCATGAAGGAATAGATGTAGGCGTAGCTCCGTCGAATCAGATATAGCATGGTTCGTTGCGTCCACAAGTCTGCAGCCCTGCCCTTTTCGTCGTAAAAGTTGCCATTTTGTCTGCTTTCATCGATTCTGTCCAGCTGTCGCTGGAAGTCGTACAGATCGGTTTCGCGTAGTGACCAGGCTTGCGTCACCGATAGCTTCTCCAGGTCGTTTCGGATCCCAACGAGAATATCGTATGTCGGACGCCACTGCTCGGCCACGATCCCCTTTCTGTATCATCGTCAGCGGGTCTAAAATCCATGCAATGGCTGTGCCACACACCTTTCCAGCACCAAGTCGGACCACATGACGCATCGTTCGTAAAGCTCGCTGATGTCGGCCTCACCGGCTGGTATCGTCCCATCTTCGCAGACAAACTTGCCATCCTTGCGCTTGTCACCAACTTCGAGCAGCTGGTTCCGCAATTTTTGCACCTCGCTTGTAGAGAACTGTGCAAGCCAATACAATCAGACACGTCGCGTATTGAGCCGCGGCGAAGGGAGGGCCACTCACTTTTGATTTCGTATTTGCCAAAGATATTTGCCGAAGTATGGAGATGAGCTTTTCATGAATTGCAAGGAGTGGAGCGCCGATGCCTTCCAGACGTCGCCGCAAATTGTTCAGCATGTTCTGACACAGCCCTATGCGTTTGGCCAGCAGCGTCAAAAGATACGGGGAGTGCTCGGCTTTGGACTCTTCGGTCTTTTGCGCTTCGCTTATGCCCTTTTCTGTCTCCTCCAACGCTGACTTGATGCTCTCCAAGTCTTTGGCCGAGTATAAGGCAGCTTCTGTGAGATGATCCAATAGTCGCTTGATGGTAGAAGTGAGCGAGTATGCCGCGGGGGCCTCATTGTTTCGTCCGATGGTGAGATAGAAAAGCGACAGCAGCTGAAAACAGCTCTCCAATACCTTGTCCACTAGAGAGTCTATGTCAGCGGCTAGAAACCTCGACAATCATAGACAGCCAGGAAAGCACGCACGTCGGTTCTCCTCCTGACTGCTGTTCTCAGCGCGCACGTCGTTTAGCTCCTTGACCTGCTCGATGGTCTGATTATACAGGGGAATCACATCTTGGCTGCGAATATAAGTTGTCCGGTCTTGCTTGAGCAGTAACAGCTGATCTCGGATGACGGACAAGCGAGCCAGAATGTCCTGTTCCCGCGCGTCCCGTGGTGCCGGTACTGCCGGTGTATCCATGCTGAGTACGTCGTTGCCACAAAACGACTATCAAGGACGCAACAGGGTGATGCGAAATGGGAAGCCTCGCCAGTTTTCTCGCCCAGCTCGGCGTCAGGTTCGACAATTGCGAGTTTGACGTTTCGGAGGGAAACGTGTGTGGATGTACGTATGTAGCAGCTAGGAGCTAGCCGCTTGAGTAAGTGCGGACGAGTGGCGTCACGAGGGAAGCTTTGTGGACGGGCAGCAGGTGACCATATGTCGGATCAGACGGATGATTTAAACGCGGACGACGAGGTGACATGTATCTCTTGTCAAGATGGCTCTGCTGATAGAATGCAGTGGAAGCCTCGGCGATGCTTGATGGCAATGCTCGTCTTTCGTCGCCGCTGACCCGTCGATTGCTCCCGCATGACAGGGCGCAAGCAGCGAAAGGAGGGATGTCGTACCAAGGTGCAATGCGACAGACCCCGGTTTACTTGGTAGCGTCAGATATGATCTCTCGTTGGTTGCAGCACCAGTTCATAATATGGCTTCTAAAGCACGAAGAGTTGCAACTTATCCCCCCTCCCCACGCGTGTTCAGAGCGGATTGGCATAGTGACTGACAATAGAAAGGGTAGCGACGCTGGCCAATCAGCAGCGGAGGCGTGATGGAGTAGTGCCTGAAAATGCAAGGTGGGATGGCGGGGTTGATCATTGACACACCTTGCATCAAGTAGCCAAGTCCGGCACGGCCAATGAAAGTGCATTTACTGGGTATGTTCCTCAGCCTGGGAAATCGCCGGGGGCATCCGTGGCCTGGATCCTCTGGGCAGTCAACCCGCGTCGCGGCTAGGCTATCATCCTATTCGGCATCAACAGCAACGTCTACTTGGATGTACATCATGGGCATGGGCGTTGTGGTTCACAATGGGTCTTGTTCGAGAATCAGCAGAAGTCGAAAAAGAAAAGGAAAACGCAGAATAGAGGGAGATTGTATTTTTCGCTTGGGCACCTCTGAGCTACCGGCCGGACAAGTCGGAATCTCAACCTGAACGGGGGACTATGTTGGTTGCTCCCAACTTCCAATTGCAGAAGATGTGATGCAGGAAGCCTCTGATTGGCTGCGCGCTATGGGCCAATCAGGCGACAAGGCGGCAATGACGGATGGCGAGACGCAGGTTAATGCCCCACCAACTTAGGTCTTGAAGCCCTCCAAGGCCAATTTCTCACTCCGTTGTGTGTAGGACTAGCCCTCCATAGCCATACCCGCTCTTCAATCCTCACGAACATTCAGCAGCGTCGAGCAACACACGTAACACGACAACGACCAAATACCGGCACGATGTCTAACGCTGAGCTCGTAGTTTCTTACGCGGCCCTCGCTCTCGCCGACGATGATGTCGAGATCACCGTGAGTTGTTCACCCGTCGAATTCGGAACAAATGGCCATCTTGTCACGAGCCGGGTTGGCGCAATGTACGGAACCGACCAGGCGCGAACTTGGGCAAGATCGGGAAGACAGGACAGCGGCAGGGAAGAGACTTTCTGCCGCGCCGCCCGTTCTCGGATCTTGATGTGCCATCCGAGCTAGGACAATATCTGACAATTGAGTAGTCCGAGAAGCTTCAGGCCATTTTAAAAGCCGCCAACATCACAGACGTTGAGCCTATTTGGACATCCATGTTCGCTAAGGTACGACTGACGGACAAGCGACGATGCTTGATTGATCGTAATTCGCTTCACCTGACTTGGAGGCTGACAGCGTCAACGACTGCTTAGGCTCTGGAAGGCAAGAACGTAAAAGACATGCTCACAAACGTCGGCTCAGGCGGTGGCGCTGCAGCTCCTGCTGCAGGTGGTGCTGCCGCTGCTGGTGGCGCCGATGCCCCTGCCGCCGAAGAGGAGAAGAAGGAAGAGGGTATGCTCAATCGACAGGCCTTCAAATCATTAGACTGGATTCCGTACTAATATTCCCCAACAGAGAAGGAAGAGTCCGACGAGGATATGGGTTTCGGTCTGTTCGACTAAACGAAATACTATCGCGACGACTGTTTTCTTTTGCTTCTATATGCGTCAAATGCATGGCTCCAGGGCGTCTGGACCAATCGATCAGGACGGGCATGGGGAGGGGCAGCGCATGTATGTGCCCCTGAAACGCAATCATCAATGATGCGAGCCGAATGTACTCCAGACGGCCAATTCGGGGCTTCACATAGAGGGTAGCAAGGTTGTTCAATTGCGGCATCAAGTTGGCCGTTGGTAAAATTTGGGGCAATGCTTAGATTCTGTCTGCGGCCGTGTGAAAGTGATTGCCACGTGAGATTCAAATGCTTCATGAAATCTCTGTACACACCTCGTCATCGTCGTCATTCTTTATCTCTACTCATCAACGCCATCAATGCCCCTGTCACTGCTCGCCGCCCATGCTCCGAAGCAACTCCCGCACTTCACTTTACAATCAGCACAGCAGACGGCACCAGACCGGCCTCCTTCAGCGTCTTAGACATGTCAACGTCCCCTTCAAAGACCTTTTTAGGAAAGGTGGTGGCGAAACTCGTCACCTTGAGACCTATTTCCTGCTGCACCTGGTGAGCAATTTCGAACAAAGTCGTCTCGGCGGCCAGCGTCTTGACCAGATTCCCACTCGGCGTTTGAAGCCTCAGCCTGGCCTGAGCATGGTTGGCCTTGGGCTTCGCCGCAGGTGACAGTGCGGGTGCAGTCGCAGCAGCAGCATCAGGTTCAGGGGCCCTGCCTTCTCGCGCAGCCTTGGCCTCGTCGGCCTTGCGACGTCGCTCTGCCTTGTCGGCCTCTATCTTGGCTTTGATGCGCTTCTTGGCATCGAGATCATCTTGTTTCTCCTGACGCTTGCGTGCGGCCTCTTTAATCTGCTCCTTGCGCGCCAGCTCCTCCTTTACATCTTGAGATTCCTTTGTCGACTTTTGTCGGATTTGCTGTAAATGTGTGGTGCCTTGTCAGCGACTTGGGACAGAAATGCTGCGAATGCAGACATGAGCCAAAACAATTTCAACCGCCCCTTACCTCGTTGCGTTTAGCATCGGCTTTATCCTGCACTGACTGAGCGGCACGCTTGGTCATGAGTCGTTCTCGTAGCTCCTGGAGCTTGGCCTTTTTCTCCTCTGCTGTCAGCGGAGCAATATCCTCGGTCGATTCGGAGAAATCAGTGTGTTCTCTGCAGGAGCGTAAGCATATTGCGTTAGAACATGTGTCTTTGTCATGGCTGAGCGAGCCAAACAGCATACGTTTTGGTAGCGTGAAAGGTCGCCAGATCGTGATTGCGAAACTTCTTGCCGCACTCGTTGCAGACCAGTGAGCGAGCCTGGCCTGTCTCGAGCTCTGCGATCTTGGCCTTGGTCTCGTCGTCATCCTCGTCGCCCTGGTCTGCTTGACTGGCCTGGATTTCCTCAAGGCTCTTGTCTTGATTGTCTTCCAGCCACTGCAGAGCACCCTGGACTGATCAGAAGGCAAATCAAGAGGGGAAAATGTTAGGTGACTGTCAAGCGATAAGTGAGGAGGCGCGGCGAGACGTACGACCACCGCTTTTCTTTACGGCAAGCTCGGCGCGGGCCTTGTCGAAGCCCATCTCCGTGAGGGCCTCCAGATCCGACGGCATGTTGGCTGTGATACGTCACGGTGTGTAGATGGTGAAGTCACAGTTCGTTGTTCGAGTGTGGTGGGGCATTCAAGGACTACTCCGTGAATGCGGATGAGTGCTTGTCGCTCATGTGCACTCCCGAAGATGTTTTGAATCAGGTCGGGAATGAATGTGTCCAACTTGGTCAATTAAACTTTTTGGCCGCTCTGAAGTGTGCGTTGCTCCTTGCGACTAAATGCCGTCAGGGCACGTCACCACAGCTGCCTCGGCAGGCTGTCTCTCAAGCTACTGGACAACGCCACGAGTCAAACACGTTGTGATCAGTCAGTGGAGACGCCGTGGACAGCGACGGCGGAGTCGACCAGGTATGGCGGCACCAATTTCAAGGGAAGAGTACGGAGTACTCCGTACATGTATGTAATTAATCGGACGATTTGCGCTGCAGTGTCACAAGAATGAAACACATAGATAGCGTTATTACACCTTCAGTGTTCCTTGATGTTGCAATTGACCTCGATTGCCCATCTGCCTATCCATGTACCGATCCAAGTCGGCGTTTTAGATAGATACCACCAAGATACGTGCGGGAGCGCCGTGACGACAAGTACCTGTGCAACTCAGCTGAACGAGCAAATACATGCACAGGATGGATCCCTGATTCGCCATCGGCCCGCGAAATCACCAGAACCTCCGCACGCACGAGCCTGGTTTAGTCGTCCTTTCCCATTACATTACTTCACAAACCCACGACAACCTCGCACCAGTCAACCCAGGTCTATCTGATCTCGCCCTTGTCCGCGCATCTCTCTCCGCAACTCGCAACCTGCTCCACGAAAACGGAGACCCCCCACTCAAGATCGTGTGTGGGCCAGATCGTGCGTTCAACCACCTGGCCTTACGTCGTCAGATCTTCCGACATCCGTTTTGACGAACCACCATCCCCATTTCCTCTCGCCCAGTAGTCGAAGAAACCGCCCGTCATGACGGTCGACATCTTGCCACTGGAGCTGAGCTTCGCTCGTACGTATGACCGCCGAGACCATGCCGTATTTTGGACAATGGCGTTGACCGTTTTCCCTTGAGCTCAGGCCCATTCACCGTCGAGGTCCCGCGCACCCTGACGATCCGGAATACCGGCAGCGCGCCACTCGCTTTCAAAGTAAGCCGCAAACGATGTGCTCACATGGCAGCGACTGAAGGGGTCGAGAGGACGACGAGAGGGAAGTGAGTCGGTGGTGCTGACACTTTGACAGGTCAAAACCACGGCCCCGAAGCAGTACTGCGTCCGCCCCAATGCCGGTCGCATCGAGCCTGGCAATTCGTTCGACGTCACAGGTAAGCATGGCAACGCATCCTTCGTCTCCTCCCGCACTTCATCCCGCTCCAGAGCTGACGGCGTGGCTTGCAACAGTCCTCCTGCAAGCCATGAAGCAGGACCCCCCGCCAGACACCAAATGCCGCGACAAGTTCCTGGTGCAATGCGCCCCCATCAGTTCCGAGCACGACTTCACCAACATTACCACCGTGCTCGAGTCGGTCGACAAGGCTCAGCTCACGGAGCGCAAGATTCGCGTCAACTGGCTAAGCAACGAGCGCGGCCAGACATCGGGCGTATCCACGCCCAACAAGTCTCCTGCTCTCAACGGAGTACGTAGCAATTTCTCTCATCAAGCGCAATATACTAATACATGCCGCTCCTCCCTCCAGGCCAGTGACACTCCTGATGGTGCCCGATCATTCTCCTCGCCCGGTGGCCAAGCTCAATCAACGGCAACACCACAGAGCGCTCCACCGCCATACTCAGCCGACGACGGCGCTGACGAAGCCGACGAGAAACCCATATCATCCGTCGTGTCGCAGGCCGCCACGGCCGTAACCGAAACCGCACAGTTGACTTACGAAGAACTCAAAGCAAGACTCGCCCAGGCCGAGGCTCAGCTGCTGAACCTCAAAGACAACGGCCTGCGACAACGTAGCATCAAAACCGGCTCTGCCGACGAGAAGAAGCCTGCTGCAACGGCCCAAGCCATACGGCAACAAGCTGACGGCGTGTCGGTGCAGATCGTCGCTGCCCTCTGTCTCTTCAGTTTTCTGTTGGCCTACTTCTTCTTCTAGGGGCCTTGATGGGGCCTATGCATGAAAAGACGGAAAAGGATCAAAACGTGCTCTGCACCCCATGATGGGGCCAGACATCGTCGCACACAAGGATTGCACACAGTGGTTTGGATGGGCGTCACGAGCGATGCAGCACGATTTGAGTCCATGCCCGCCGGGGGCCACTTGTTGATGTTTCGTCAGAGCTTGTATTGGTACTCACAGCTTGCGTAATTGTTGTACTTTTCCTTTTGATTGGACCCTCGGCGCAATCAATAGGCGGCGCGACTTCTTTATCTCAAATAACAAGATGGCATTACTGAAAGTCTTGAGTGGTACGAGAAAAAAGACAACCACCAAGCGTCACGAGAGTGGAAACAAAAAGGTCGCGTTGCGGACGGGAGTCTCAAGCTTGCACCTCGGCCTCTTTCCAGTTCACGCCCCCGCCGACTAGACGGCCGCCGTTCTTCCTCTTGACGCGGCAGTTCAGCCCGACGTTCTCATCCCAGATGAACCTCCAGATGGCGTACACCCAGCTCTCGTGGCGGGGCAGCGGCTCGTAGAACTCCCTAGCAGTGGCGTACACGGCCGGCAGCCTCGTCCACGGAATGGCGGGGAAATCGTGGTGTTCGTTGTGCAAGCCAACGTTGTACGTGAACCAGTTAAGGGGGCCGTAGTACGAGAAGGTCTCGGGCACGGGGACCCTGTTCTCGGGGTCTTGCTGCGTGGGCGTTACGGTCTCGTACACGTAGTGCTCGGCGATGAAGTGGCCCGCTAGCGGGTGGAGGCTGCCGGCCAGAAAGGACGACAGGAGCAAGTAGAGCAGGGCGTGGGGCGAGAAGAACCGGGCGATGAGGGCGTCGAAGCCGAGCTGGACGGTGAGGTTGGCGAGGTGGACCCATGTGAAGGGGATGCGGTACACGACCATGGGGCGCAGGGCATAGAAGAAGATCTGGAAGGTGCAGAAGAAGGCTTTGCCGAGGATGGAGTCGAGGAAGAAGGCTTCAACGGCGGTGGGCAGGTCCGTGTCGAGGCCGTCGACGCCGAGCGACTTGTGGTGCGTGAGGTGGTACGGCTTTTTTAGAGGACACGGTCAGCTTGCTTCGACGACACTTTGAGAGGGGATATGCTACGAACGCGAAAGGCAGCACTGTATGGAACTGCGATTGGCAGGTTTGCCACAATAGCGAAGAGGCGGTTGGCCAGAGCGCTCTTGAAGGCCAGGTTATGCGATATTTCGTGGATGGCGAGGAAGAGGTTCTGGTTGGCTGTGGCGCCGAAGACGTAGGCGACTGCCCAGAACTTGAGAGACCAAAAAGGAGTCGATCGAAGGAGGTAGGCTAACACGATCTGGAGGCCCACGACACCGACAACAACGTACTTGGTCAACGGCTCCGGGCCGCATAGCTTCGTGATCTGGGGGGTCCTGATGTCAATCGCCTGAAGGCGCTGATGTACGATGATGGCGGGTGCAGAAATACCTCGGGATGGGCCTTGATAATGGCTAGCCGGCGCGTGCGGTGCGGCTCCTCGGTGTATGTCCAGAAGAAATCATGCTTCGGGTTTGTGGAATCCTTGGTAGCGCCAGCGCGTTTGTTCTTGGACGTCTTTGTGACGGTAGTGGAGCCATTGGACGGCATGATCGTTCCCGGGCGAAGCTAGATAATTGCTAAAATACACAATGAAGGTGCTTGAGGGCAGATTGATCGTCAGTTGTTGTATCAACATGGGCAGTTGGAGTCGTTGAGCGTCCTCACGTCGTCTCAGACTCGGAGCTTTGCCACAAGTGGACCTCCGTCGGTGGAAGCAGTACCGCCCACTCGCATTGAGCTGCCCTCTAATGAATGAATTGAAAAAAGAAATCAAATGTCGACGCACAGGCAAGGAAATAGTTCTAGGGTGCAGAAAGTGGCGGGAAGGACGAGAAGTGGCATGTTGAGGCGGTGTCTGGGGCCACCACCCCCGAGTTAGTTTTTTCTTTGATACGATCCTGGGAAATGCATTCGCCCGACACCGCGAGCACCAGACAGGACGGGATGTACCCCTGGAGGGGCGGAGAGGGGTGGTGGAGGCGCCCCACGTGTACCTGCAGGGAGTCGGATTGGCACGCAACGTAAAGTACGGAGTACAGGGTAGCAATTGACGTGAAAGCAGATTAATGAATAGTAACACCTGCATGTGCTCTCTCTCTCTCTCTCTCTTTCATTTCCTATCTCTCTACGACGCAAGCTTCCTATAAGCACTCTTCCGACTTGACAGCAAGATTCTCGAGGTGACGCAGCTCCATCTCTAACTCAACACACACTCTCGGCTCCGCGCGCGCCGCCAGCCAAAAGTTGCCTTCGTGATCCGTCCCCACGGGCACGAAAGTGGTCAGCGCCACCTGGTGATTCAGGAAGAAAGTCGTGCAATGAGACATGGACCCCGGGGGACGCACTGTATCATTAACTGTTCTCCTGAGAACAGCTGGAGAGAAGTCAACACTGGTAATGAGCTTCATTGGGCTGAGATTGTTGGACGCCAGCAACACCGATGCTGGATCCCCGCAGATGGGAAAGTCGACCTTGCCCTTTTTGAGACCAGATTGGACATGCCGGATGAGAGCAATAATTTGCTCCTCCGTGGCGTGCTCCGAGATCTGCTGCCGGGCGCGTAACGCCAGTTGTCCGACAGATTCCGTCGCCGCCTCCCCTGTCGGCTGCTGTGTCACCACGGGCAGGCTCATGTTCTGAATGTATACACCTCCTGCTGCCGCAGGCCGGAGCGCCGGAAGCCGGTAGCGCGGGTTCACGACGCTCATGGTCAGGATCGGTACAGGTTTCATCTCAGCCCTGGCCACGATACGGCTACACCACGCTGTCAGGATGTCGTTGTCGCTGATATACCGTGCGCCTTTACATTCGGCTTCGCCGTAAATCGCGTCAAGGTCCCCCCGGGCAGATCTCAGCAGATGCCGATACGTGGTTGCGGGGATGAAGATCATCTTGGCTTGCTGCTTGGGCCGTGTCCAGAGCCGCCACGCCTGGCGCAGCCCGAAAAGGAGCAATTCGATTTTACTCATCTTCGTCTTCTCCGAGGCAAGCTGCTCTCCACGATGCTGTGTGACTGTGTCCAGAACGTCCTGGCGGGCGCCCACGACTGGCTGGATCTCCGTCTCCCGGCCGGCCATGACGAGACACCAGTTGCGCAGCAGGGCTTGATGTCCGGGCCCGTCAGTCATGGTATGCGGCCAGGTAAGCTGCACGATGGTCGCGTCGCAGAAGGTAATGACGTGAAGTGATATTTGCGGATGATTGCTTGTCAACAGATCGTCGAACCTCTGCGGGAAGTGTGGCGGAACAAGCACAGTCTTCACCGAGGTATCGTAGTGGTGCACAAAGACGTGCTTGCCCGGCCGGGGAAAACACGCCCGCAGCGCATGGTTGTCGATGCTGACATCGGCGTGCGAGCTGTGATGGAACAGTATGGCGGGATGTTCGTCGGTGAATGTTCTCGGGACATGTACCTGCAGCCTCCCTCGACTCTGCAAAAGACGAACACGAGACATCAGCCTCCCTCAAGCGCGGTGCGGCGGCGGACAGGAATGGGAATTAGCATTGCATTTTGCGTCTGCTTACATCGAGCCTCAGCCTGCCAGCAAGCTTCCTCCAATCGCCCATCTGCAACAGTCGGCGCAACGAGACGTTGAGCTTCTCCGCGTCAAGCACATCGTCGAAACACATCGTCCAGGACAGCAAGAACCGGTACGCCTTGATCTGATCCATTTCATGCACCGGGTACACATTTTCGTCCAGGCATGGCGTCTTGGCCTCAGCCGTGGCGCTGAGAAACGAACCCATCGTGAAGATCAAGGTGCCCTCTTGTTCAAATGAACTAAACAGGAAGACAAGTGCTTGCTTGTCCCAAGGAGCAAACGACGAACAAACGACAAATTACCCTCTGCATCTCGCCCAAAGCACCGTATTATATGACCGTGCTGCTGGAGAACAGGGCTGCCATATCTAATCTACGCCTGTTGCTGAAAATTCTCAATCAAGAGGGAGCGAAAGAAGACATTCGCGACACGCGACCCGAGAGAGCCTAGCATCGCAGCCCAGCATAGCATGCCAAACGGGCCTCAAAGGAAAGGGAGGGTGACACGAGCCCTACGCAGGGCCAGCACGTCCATCATCTGAGAGGCAGAGCCTCAAGAAATGCCGCAACCTCTTCACTGTGCTATGGCCTCACCTCGAGGGTCCATGCCAGCTTTCCTTCTCGGGCGAGTGAACCATGCGCTCGGCCCCAACCGGAACGGAATGTCTTAGCTTTCGCCGACAACCTGGTGAGGCAACATGTTTAAACTTGCTGCGTTCCCGACGCCACTCGCCACATGCGGCAGTCGGTTGGAAGGGCTAGCGCAGGCGGGAGAAGGCATTGGTCCAACGGCCGATTGTTCAATGCGTCGTCACGCGAGACCAAGCTAAATAGACACGGTTTAGTCTGCGTTTCTGGAGGAGCCGCATCCGTTGCGCAGTGCCTCCCGCGAAACGGGACGTGTTTCTCCTTGCGTGACATCACAATAGCAGGGTGAGCCAGAATACTTGTAAGAGGGAAGTGCAGTCAAACGTTGGGTGATCTTGGCCCAGGGGGTCGGTCTGTTGGCGGACAAGATGTGTGATGCATCACTCTGAAGATCATTAGAATCATTGACACGGCACGCGCAAGAGACAATGTGACCGGCGGAAAGGGAAAGGTTTCACGAAGGCTAGCCATGGTGTGAAGGGACGGGAAGCAGCATCCCAAGAGACAAAGCATCGCCACTCGGTTTGTCAAATTATGCTATGACGTGATGCGCTTATATGCCATTGCTTTTGCATGAAAACACACCCCCGACCTCTCCCGCATGGAACGCATCAATAATGCCCTGAACACTGGCATACGTGCCAGCCGTCAGGAAGAAGAAACCTGTGAGAATAATGACCACATTAAGCGCCACGGCCAGGCCATCACCGAGAGCCCCGCGTTCCCGCCGCCCAACCTTCTTGTCTGCATGGCGCATCCGAAAGTACGCCACGCCCCAGAAGATGAACCCGAACCAGCTATCGAACAAAGAGCTCATGACCGACAGAACTACGCAAGGAGATCAGCAAGGAAGACTTTCCGGGAACCGGTGGAACTCACGTGACGAGAAGAACGGAATGACCTGGGAGATGATAAACGCGAAGATCCACGTCACGAGCAGAATGCCGGCCCATGACGCCCACCCGACGACGGTGTGGTCGCTCATGTGTCTTGAGTCTCGAAAGACTCGGAAAAACACAAAGCGGGCGGTGACGGAGGCGTACAGACAGCCGAGGAAGACGATGGTCGGGATCATGAAGGAGAAGGACACCTTCTTGTACAGATCGTTGAGAGAGCCGAATGCGGGGGCCGTCACGTATTGGTTGCCGCTGTAGGCGTAGATGACGCCGCCGACGACGCCGAAGACGATGATCTCGGCGACTGTGCATGCCCAGAGGGATTTGGGAAAGTCACTGAGGCGGCGCATGTCAGTAAGACCTTTCCAGAGCTGAGGGAGTGAGGACTGGCGGTGAAGAAGGGGAATAACATGACAAAGCCAGTAGGGGGATTGGTTTCGTACCGAGGATCCCGCATCTCAGCGATGAAGCTGGGCAGGGTGATCTGGCCGATGAAGGTATAGCTGATGTTCAGAAAGGCCGCCATGCCCTGCACAAAGGTCGTGCTATGTACCGGGATGGCTGTGACGATAGGCTCACCCTTTTCAGGTGTGTATCCTGCAGGTTTGCCCTGCGCGCCGGCAAAGGCCGTGGCGAGAACGACAGACACAAAGGTGAAGAAGGCAGATGCCGTGCCCAGCTTGGCCATCATGCTGAAAGTCCGGGGCAGAGAGGCCAACCAGCATATGACGACGACGACGACGGAGAACTCGACCGTGCGGCAGCCGCCCACAAAGGACTTGTCGGTGATGGTATTCAGGTACTCGGCGCCGACCAGGACATGTAGGGCCTGGATGAAGGTGTTGTTGAGGACGAACATGACGGCCGTCCCCCACCAAGCCCAGGTCTTGCCCCAGAAGAGAGTCTGTCCCAAGTCGCACACGTCTCGGATTTCGGGATGTCGTAGACAGAACTGCCACAGCACGAGGCTGGTGTAGAGCACCAGGGCGGCGACGACAACGGTCAAGATGAGGCCGGGGACCAATCCCAGGAAGCTGTAGGACCACGGGAAGCTCATGATGGCCAGGCAGATGTACTCGCTGAAGAGCAGGGCCGCCGTCTTCTGCCACGAGCAGGTGCGGTACTGGATGGATGCGCCATCTTCCAAAGCCAGCTGCCGGTTCAAAATGGCCTCGCTGGACTCGTCCGTGTCCGAAACGTCCCCTTGGAGGTGGTGAGGGATTTCGCTGATTCGCGGTCCCACCACGACGCCTTTGCCACCAAAGATGGAGGCAAACCTCGCAGACGGTGCCCTCGCGGAATCCAGGTCGCGGGGGCCTGATATGGCGCCGTCCGACTGGATTTTATCTGACATGGCTGCGATGGGGAGCGAGCCGACTCTTACGGGGCAACGAAACAACGATGTCTGCTCAATGGAGCATGGTGACGCGAGAGATTCGGAAGGATGCAATGGCGATGCCGTCGATATCCGTACCAAAACCGACTTTGTGATTGCTCAAGGGAGGGAAGCTGCGCGCTCTGAGTACGTGATGAGAAGGGAGTGCAAAGAGACGGGCTGGGTCGCAGGTCGGATCCAGGCCGACTCGTGGCGGCGCCACATTAAGCACATCATTCACGCGTCAACAATGATCACCCCAAGCAGCCCCGAAAAAGAGCCAAAGAGGGCGGGGGGAATAAACAAACAATCAAGGCTGAATATCTCGTCATCTTTGGACGGTTCCGTGAAAGTCGCTCGAAAATAAATGGGGCCCCGCATCCACCGGGTTGACGGCGCCCACGCCAAGATAAAGTAGCTTTTTCATCCTGCCAGAACCGGATTGTACCCAAGGACAGTGGACGTCTCTCGATCCATCTATGACGAGAACTGTCGACATTGGGTCTGGTGCCTGATTAGACAGCCAATTGGGGTCGCGGCGGTGCAGGGGCTGTAAACAGGAGGCTCGTTGCCACGGCAGACTTTTTTTCTTCATTGACGAGGAAATACATTGAGGCGAGCCGCAGACACGCTATCAGAAGGTGGCGCTTAGCCGGACCCCTCAAGAAAGTCGGTCAAGTCCGGATGTGATGCATAGGGGCGGGCGCATCTTGCTCGACTGTCAGGAACTCGCCATCACTAGCGGCCGAAGAAACCTCGGGCGTCATCTTGTATGATAGGTGCTCTATATGTGAACATGATGAGACACAAAAGGAGACTGGGAAAAGCCAGAGCCATGCCAATACAGGATACATGACGGCCTTCAACATGCCCCTGAAGCCACATTCGTCGCCATGGTGCCCAGAGCTTGCCAGCCGCTCGCCAGGGCGTGGCTAGTGTTGCCAAGCCCATTTTAGTATAAACATAAGGCGTCGAACAGGCACAGTTCATACGTACATACTTTGGCTAAACAAAAGCAAGTAAAAACTGGCCTTCCCGGCGGCCTGGAAAGAGAGCTCGAGCGGAAGTCCTGGTTGCTGCTCCAGGACCGTGACCAGGCGCGTTTGATATCGACCCATGCCCAGCTCCGTCCGTCGTCTTGACTGCCCATAGATTATCGATTGAGCAATTTGTTGCGTCAGAGTCGGGATTTCGACGCGGAGGAAATTTGGACACGCTTGTTTGAAGGTGACTGTTGCTATTTTCATACTGCACATAGCTTCTCAGCACGGTCAGTCAATGAATTCAGGCGCAACGCGAAAGAGGTGTCATGATCAGAGCAGTACAATCTTATCAACAATGCATTACTTGAGATAAATCGCACCTTCAATACCTGCCATCAGGCTTCGTCGGGATGCTTGCTGATGGCCACCCAGTAAATAAATGCCTTTCGTATTTGACGAGACAATTTGGGATCACGCGATGGCAGCGCCCGCGAGATCCTTCTCCATTTCTATGAAACAAAGATTTTGGGGCAACTTGAATTCTGCGAATATTTCTCGGGGAAACGGCGAGATTTCGCCCGTATCTCGATACCCGCAACGGGAGTACCAACGTATCAAGGCTTCGCGTGTCGATAATGCGTTCAAAGAAATTTTTCTGACTCCCCACGACTTTTGGCAAAAGTCCTCGGCATATGAAAGTATTTGCCTGCCCATGCCACCGCGCTGAAAGCGGTCGTCGACCGCAAGCATGGAGATGCGGCCACAATCGATGGCACGTCTGGACACGTCGACGGTGCCAACAGTAGCGCCGTCGTGGTTCAGAGCTATGAGAGTGACGACGTCTGGATTCGCGATTTTGGCTCGAACCTCGTCCAAGTCGAGGCGGAAAGAGGACGCAAGTTCAGTGCTGCCCGTCCAGTCTGGCCTGCTATCCTCTGTGCGAAACGCAGACTGCACCAGGTGTTGAATTACAATGGCGTCGTCGAGTGTCGCCATTCGGAAGTCGAGGTTCTCATTGGCTGCCATTCCGTCTTGTTGAAATGATGGTTGGCGCTTCTTTTTTGGTCATTGGGATTTGTGACCGAATTTATACACGGTTCGTGTCGATGAGTGCCGTCACTTGACCTGACCGTGCCGAGGCAAAGGCGTCAATTTGTCCTGCACATCACGTCTTTTCGGCTGGAGAAGGGCGCGCCCCTTGTCATTCCTCCAAGCAGCCGCATCTGGCACAACCCACAAAGAAGCAATGGCCGTCAGCGCTAATAGACGACACGCGAAGCGTCAGACCGGAGCACATCAATTGAACAGTCAATCGAGGTTGCGTGCTTGGCACCATGAGTTGATCGGAACAAGGGAAGGAGCGGATAGCGATGCGTGGAATACGGCAGTCGCATTTATTAGGGCCCAGCTCTGTCCTCGTGCATGCCTCTGCACGTTCAAGTCCAAGAAATGCATCCCCAATAACTCTGAACTCGACATGGTCATGCTTCGGACCTTTGGTGGCGTCACCTGTTCCATCTTGGGCTGCATGACGCAGACTTTCAAGCTTCGAATGGGCCATCAAGTAGTGTTCCGATCAATTCGTACCCTATACCCGGACGCGCACGACGCGCAGCACTGTGACATTGTCAGACGAAAGCCAAAAGAGGCTCGACTACTGCAGTACTTTACGAAAGCACCTTGATTGACATTGAGACGGCTGCTATCTGGCACTGGCGTGCTCCAGACACGGTTCTCCATATTACCTGCATGCATAAAGTACAATAACGATAGATAAAGTACTTACATAGGTATGTACATAGACTTTCACGTGCCGGAGGTAGCCTCAAGGGACAGTGGCATGTTTTACTGAGTAAAGTTTTGTGGACCTGGACCTCTGCAAAACTTTTGGAGCTTTGGGAGGGGCGCGAGAAGCTTGGTGGTGCAATACTAATAGGGATTTGCCAGACTCCATTTCGCCTGTCCAACCACTGAACAACATCCCCGTCATTACAAAGGCCACGCGCTCGGCCACAACAGCGACTGTAGTTCTCCAACACAAAACACGAAAGCAAACGGCAGACATCCCATGTTTCTCATCTTCCGCTGCCCCAGTCTCCTACATCGGTCAATCTGTGCACCTTGCGCGGCGGATAAGGAACAGAACGAGCTGGGCCCCTTTTCCCGCATGCACCCAGACTTTCGACAGCCTTGATCTCAGAGTCCCTGTTCGACCATTACGCAAGCCAGGGTGACAATAACTGGAGGGACAGGGGACAGGGGGAGAAACCGAAAAAGGACAACACAGCCCAAACCCGACTTACACCGCCCACGAGCTTCGAAACTCGATATCGACATCTTCAATTCCCGTCTCGCCCGCCCTCAAGAGGACCGCATCGGCTCCTTGGGCGCCGTCTTGTCGCTTCAATGTGGTGGCTCTTCAATATAATTTTCAGCTCCGTCTTTCTCTTTACCATCATTCTATCGATACCGGTGGCATTCGATGTCGGAGGCCGCGACAGCGGACTGGCATACAGTCTGTCCCTCTTCATATACTACCTTGCCTACTCGGCCCTGCACATTGTCGCCCCCACGAGGTCGAGAGTGGGCTCGACTAGCTTGAGCCTGCTTCGATTGTCACAATGGTTCATCATACCGTCATTGCTCATCTGGGCTTTGAGCCAATTCGCTGTCGATGCGGGAAGCAGCAACTGGGTCGAGAGAACTTTGGGTGGCGTGTTCAGCTCCAAGAGCGCGAACTGGACTGACTATCTGTTCGGAAAGGACGGCGTGCTGGAGACGGTCATGCTTGGCAGCTGGGACAACATCCTACGACATGCCGGGCCCGTCTTTCAGCTCCTGGAGGGTTTTTGCACACTTCTCGTCATTCAAGCAGCCGGTCAGATCACGCGCTGGTTGGTGAATAGGGGTCGAAGTGACACGTGGGTGGTAAGCACATTCTCCGATGTAGCCTCCAGGGAGGAAGCGAGTATATGCCGCCTTCCAAAAGGTACTGACTGGCGCTCCCAGATCATTCTTCTCGCCTTTTCAGGTTCCATCATCGCCAGTGCCGTCTACTTTCTGTGGCGCGTGGCTCAGTTTCCTCAGATCAGCAACCTCGACGCTACGCTGATCGGAGTCGCCATGACCACCGTGACATTCCTCTGTGCTTACGGTATAGGCAGTGGTCGCGGAAATCCGATTGAGAGCTCTCTGCTGTTTGCCTATGTCGTCCTCTGCGTCTATCAGATCTTCACCGATTACCTACCGTCCGAAGGCGTTGAGGAAACATCGACTCAGCCGGGGATACCACCGTTGCCGCCCATCATCATGGCATCCTACTCGACCCTGCTGCATATCCTGGGCTCATTGCCAACGGCACTACATTCGTCGTTCGCCTTTCTCTACGCAGCGTTCCAAACCATTACGCCGTCCGTCATCATCTCTCTAGCGTACCGACTCTTCGTCTTCTACTCAGCCACACGCATCATTCCATCGGTTCGAGACCTAGGGGCTCGTGCGCTGATGCAAGATCCAAGCTTTGAGGAGTCGGAGACGGCCAACAGATTGCTTGGCTTTCTCAGCTGGTTCTCGCCGTCGCTTCTGGTTTCCGTGTACACCAGCCTGCTGTTGCAGCACTTTTCTACGAGCGACGGGCCGGACGGGTGGACCCTCCGCGGAGGTGATGTTGGGGGCAGCACATGGCGTTGGATCAATGTCGGCTTGACGATAGCGCTCTATGGCGTGGAGCTCTATCTTGACACGGGAGAGCCAGATCACTGGAAGGTTGACTGAGCGCTAGAGGCAGCACTGCAGGTCACCATGCCATGAGATCTGGAAAAGCTGACTCTGGCAGGTGTCGTTTCAAGTCAGACACGGGTTGAAGGGAACAGAGGGGCCGAGCGGTGAAGTGTCGGCGGAAGCCGGAGGAAGCAGCACATGGAAAATGGAGGCGATGACTGGAAGGCGGAAGACTGAAAACGCAGCACTCGCGTCGGTATTGCGACGACACCGACGTGAGAGAAACATGACGATGGGTTTCGAATGGCGGGGGAGAAAGGCGTTCCGGTAACAAGACAGTATATGTCTGGAGCATGGCGACACGTTTGATTGATTCTATCCTTTTCACATTCCCCTTGTATTACACCCTTGTTTCGACACAAAGCTACTGGCAATATGACGAGCGTAATGCCTCGATGTGCACTTAGTGGGTGATGGTGTTGACAGCCAACCTTCTCCCCTTCCACCTGTTGGGAATACACGCTTGTTGAGAAGTGGCGAAAGGAATATTGTTCACCTGATTGATGTTATTCCAATTCTGGAAGTAGCGATCGCAGGGTTCCTCTGTGGACCGTGCAGCTGATGGACTAGTCCGGGGAAGGAGCATATGCATACTATATAAGACAACGTGGTCCCAGATGGAGGCGCCGTCGAGCTCACGACTGCAACACAACCAACTCGACAGAAGTCAAGGCCCGCGCCGCAATTAAACCGACAATGGCTTCACCCAATCCATCTCCAAAGCAGTTATCTATCAATGACGCCGATTACTCGACGCGGGGCCTGCCTTCCGCCCCATCCATCTCCATGACCACCATTCCCATGTGCGGCCTCCTCGTCGACACATACGGCCTCTCGGAGGCTCAGCCCTCCTCGCCCCTGACATGTCTCTGGCTCCTTCACCCACGCACCCGCACCCGCGCCCACATGGCAGACATCGCGCGGCGCACCATCCACGCCTACCTCCAGCACGAGGCCTCCCGCACCCGCAGCCTCGTCGCCCTCGCCTTTGATCTGCCCAACCACGGCACACGCCTCGTCAGCGAAACGGCCAACCACACCTGGGCGCAGGGCAACAAGACCCACGCAATCGACATGGCGGGCATGATTGCCGGCGCGAAGGCCAGCCTTAGTGCCCTGATGGACCTCGTGGCCGGGTACCTCAGGCGCGAGGTCGACGCGCACATGTGTTTGGGAGTGAGCCTAGGAGGACATGCGGCGTGGTGGTCGTTGTTTGGAGAGCATAGGATGGACGCCGCCGTAGTGGTGGTGGGATGTCCAGATTACATCGGTGAGTGCCGCGTTCGTGACGGAGACAGAAGTGAATTGACCCCTCCCTGGCCAGGCTTGATGACGGATAGGGCAGCGCAGTCTGGTCTAGATGCCGCGTCTTTATTGGACAGCGAAGCCTTTCCAGTGGATTTGCAGAATATGCTGGCCGAGCACGACCCCAAGGCTCTCATGTTCGGGCACGATGCAGCCGTGACGCCGGAGTGGCGGAATCGAAGGAGCCTGAAGGGGGTGTTGTCTGCTAGTCTCGAAGGGAAGAAGGTGCTGGTTTGTTCGGGCGCAGAGGACACGTTGGTGCCGTATGAGAAGTCACGGGATGTGCTGGCGGTGCTGAAGGATGCTGCGGATGGGTGGTGGAGGGAGGAGGGAGGGTTGGTCGTGCAAGATAAGGTGTATGCTGGGGCTGGACATGAGTTTAGCAAGGAAATGGTTGGTGATGCGGTTGGGTTTCTGGTGAATGCTGTGGCGGATGGGCCAAGGCTGAGGGGAGGATTGGTTCAGAGACACGGCAAGTAGAAGGCGCCCATTGCTTGGTGAGGTGGTGATCTCATGCTGTCAATGGGCGGTGTGTAAATGGGAAGTGACTATTCGGCTTGACGACTCATTCATTGATGGTGCGTGAGGAGAGAGTGTGATGTCGTTCTCGGTGAGGGTGCAGGGGCGTGACGAGGCTGCAAGACGGTGCGTGATGAGAGTGCAAGACGGTCTGTGGTGAAGCTGCAAGAAGATGGGTTTTGGATATGCTGTATCTCACTCGGACACGACGGCCATACGACCACCGCCAACATCACCGCCCAAATCAGCAACGCAGACCTCAACTTCACCCAAGAACCATAGCAAAGCACCGTCACCAAGAACCAGCCCGCCAACACCACCGCTCACAATCCCACCCACGGCCACTCCCCCACGCCCTCACCCTCAAAAACACCCTGCCTCACGCCCCAAACATTCCTCCTCGCCCTCTTCCCCGCCAACTTCTCCCCCTCGCCCGCCGGATCCAGCTCCCAATCCCTCTCCGCCTCCCTCACACCAGGAGACACCTCCCCGTGCCACTCCCCCCCATCAAACACGACCCGTCCCAGCGGGAACTTGATCCCCCTCACATGGCTCATGATCCTGCGCTCCTTAAACGCATGACTCACGATGACCACCTCCGTCGGCACGCTGCCGAACCGATCCCACCACCCCGCCAAGCTGAACAAGACGTTATGGTACGAATCTAGCGCTCGCTCTTCCAGCATAATCGACGGGGCCGGGAAGCCAAAGAAGGCGTTTTGTCGGACCAGTGACGCGTACGAGTGCGCTTCCGATAGGGGGGTTTCGCGACGGGTCGGTGCCCTGATCGTGTTAGATGGATGGAAGAGGGGGGGGCGGAAAAGCCGTACCCGGAGAAGATGACAATAGAGCGCGTCGGGTCGGAGGAGGAGTGGGCGAGCGCGAGGCGCATGTGGTGGATGAAGATGGGGGTTTCGCCGCGTTGGTAGTCGGCGATGAGCCATTCGTCTTCGGAGTGGCCGGCGGTGGGGCCGCCGAGCCAGATGCCGTGGCAGCAGACGATGATGAGCTTCGTGGGCGGGTTGGCCATGGTGCTTGGGGGGGAGAAGGGGCGTGGGATTGTGTATGCGCGAGGGGGGGCTGGCCATGATGATGGTGGAAGGGGCAGGTTCACGTACCCTCTGTTACATGAATACACACACGTCTATAGTCGCTGCTTATGGGATAGTAGTTACATTTGAATGGGTATGTGGTGTGCAAAGAGATTTAGCCGCTCTGATTTCCATGTTACATACGCAGGGCCGCAAGATGAACAAATAAGCGACGCTTCCCATTGATGATGGGATTGATGTGCTGCGCTTCGTCTGCTGTGCATCACAAGCCTCTGAACCCTCATGACTGGGTCTCTGCCGATAGGCATCATCTGCTTGCTCTCGCCGACGGAGCACCCACGTGCATGCATGCCTCTGCGCTTGTCAGCGCTGTCTGAAAATCTCGTCGCGGCTCATCAATTTCCTCTCGGGATCTGCCAGATGGCCGCGGATCTTGAACATGGCGCTGCTGTAGGAGCGGAGGTGCTCATCGCGCCTCCGTTCGAGGTCCATCAGGTTGCGAGACAGGTTCGCGTCTTCCGTCCCGTCCTGCATGTCATTTTTGAGGCTGCGAATGGCGTGGATGTACCCGTCTGCTTGCCCCCGGTGGTGAGCCGCAGACTTCTGGAGTCGGCGCACGTTGTCGGGGACGAGCAAAGGCTTCGGACCGCCGCCGCCATTGCGAGACTGGCGGAATACGTGGCTGTTTGCTGGCGATAGATGCCAGTGCCGCCTGGCTTGTTTGAACTCCCTAGCCTCCTCGGGTGTCAGCCGTCTTTCTTGGGCCAGCTGCGTGAGGCGCCAGAGCTGCGACGAACCTGGCCGCCTCGTCTTGATCTTGCGGCTTGGCTCTACCCCGTCTGTGCGGTACAGATCCCGGATCATGTAGAGGCTTCCCGTGACGACGACGGGTCCTTGACCGGCTTGCTCGCAGGCCCATCGAACGCCTTGGGCAACGTCAGGCTCGCCGTCATAAAGCCGCGATTCGTCATCGATGACTTGAGCGCCCACTTCGCGGCCGAGGTCGGCGGGTGCCGGTGGCGGATCGTTTGGGCCCTGTGTGTACTCGACAAAGGCGAGCCTGTCCTGCGGGCGAACCAATGTCTCGATCATCTTCGAAAAAGGTTTCGACTTGCTGGATGAAAGGCCAATCACCCAGCTAACAGGTTCCAATTGTGTACGGAGCGCTGCATCAACGTGTTTGGCCAGAGCCTCGACGCCGAGCATGTTATGAGCTCCGTCCACCACGACAGGCTTCTCACGAATGCCGCTTGTCAGTCCAGACACGCGGACCTGCTCCATCCGCCCCGGCAACTGAGGACGCAGAGACAAGAGTTGGTTCACGTCGATGGACAGGCTGGGAAAGAGTTTGTGAAAAGCAAGTCTGGCACACAGCAGGTTCTGCCGCTCGTAGTCCTGAAGAGGAAATCGTTGATGATCAACGCCTTCAGTCAGAGGCAAGGCATGGGACGAGAGGGTAATTTGCGTGCCGACCTCCTGCGCATGTTGTTGCAGCACGTCGATGACGGTCGCGGAATTGCTATGGTCCACCACACAGGGTACGCCTCGGCGCATGATACCAGCCTTGACTTTGGCGATTTTCTCGATTGTATCGCCAAGATACTCCTGGTGATCGAGATGAATTTTGGAAATGACGGTCATGGCCTTGTCCTTCATAGCGTTTGTCGCGTCTGTCCCACCGCCCATTCCCACCTCCACGATGCCGTACTCGACCTTGAGCTTGTTGAAAAGCCGGAACGCCGCCGCCGTTTCCTGTTCGAAAGGCGTTAGATGTCCCGGATCCTCGCCCGAGGTGTAACCGGTGGCTACTCGCTTGTACGCGGCGTCGACGTGCTGCAGCTCCGTCTCATACATGCGTCTGTTGACGTAAAGCCCATTGATAGTGATGGAGTTGTGGCGTTCTGGAAGCGCCGGAGAAGTGTACACGCCGTGACTCAAGCCCGACAACTTGAACATGGCAGCGAGCAGAGCACAGATCGAGCCCTTGCCGTTGGTGCCCCCAACGTGGACCGCGATCCATTTCTGCTCATCAGGCAGGACGCGATTCACCCGATCTAGGCCCAGCTTGATGTCTCGACCCAGAAATGCTGCCTGTCTCTCGGGAGGTAGAAGTGACTTGATGCGAGCCAGAGTCCGCTGTATGTCCCGGGACGCCGGCATAACGTGAGCCTTGGTGGGCGAGGGCTGCCCGTCCCGGTCCAAATCAACAAGGGCGCGTGACCAGCATGCTATATGAGTGAAGGTATATGAACCATCAGAGGTAGTGCGTTGCCGGGGTTCTGTGTTTGCAATATGGTGTTGTAAGCGTTGATGCGTGATGGGACTTGGCCGTGTATCGATGATGAGTGAAATGAATTCGAAATAATACACCAGCCACAGCAAGCCAGCCACAGCAAGCCAGCCACAGCAAGCCAGCCACAGCAAGCCAGCCACAGCAAGCCGATGTGAGCTGCCTAGAGTCATGAGCAAGCAAACGTGATATACGCCCGCGCCACATCCCCCCCCTCCACCTCCCCTGGCGGTCCTTCCAGACGTGATCATCCAGGCGCTAACCCGAAGAAAGAAGGAACCAACAAGTTAGAGGAAAAGTTTTCGGAGTCCCCGATTATTACGTCGTAAGAAGGAGTGTTTGGTTTCTGGCTCTGCGCGCCTCTCTTCTCGAGAAGCCGCCCTGCTCCTCCACGTTCCCACCTTTTGTCACGATTCACCGTTCCCACCTGGACGCCTTCGAGCAACTACCATCACGAGCTTCTCAACACTCGCCCCCCGGTCCCTTTGCCTCTGCCCCCCTCTTTGCATCTCAAGCCCCTTAAGACATTGCTTGCATTCCCTGCACCGGCGTTGTCGTCTGCCGTTCTCCATCTCTAGTGTGCCCGTGCCTTGACTTGCTCCTTCGCCCTCGCCCTCGTCTGCCAATTGCGGACTCCGGCGCGATACCCAAACAGACCGTCGACCAGGTAGACTGCCGTATCCATCGGATCCCATCCGACAGCATAGCCAGCCTGCCTTCTGCGTCACAAGCCTGCATAGTACTTCCAGTCTTTTACCACCAGCCTCACTTGACACCATGGGTCTCCCGTAAGTCAATTCTGTTTCTCTGCCGGCCTTGGACGCGAGTTTTGCAACGTTCTGCTGTATGCGACATGCGCCCCCCTTGGCACGCGTTCATGGTCGCGCAGTCGCACCTCACCCATCCCCTTCGCTTCTCGCACAGGTCGACTAATCCCCCTCGGACGCTCCTAGACTGTTCGTTGAGCCGGTTCAATCCGACCTTCGTGACAAGCCATCTGCCAAGCGCAGAGCTACGTCACCTTCCAACTCTGATTCATGGCGGCCCGGGCGACCAGCCCCTTCAGAGAGGCGCAACGTTTTACGACGCGCAGGAGTGCGCATCTACGGGCCCCATGCTGGAAACACGCAGTTGAGGCCTCCGGGGTCGACGAGCAACACGCATGGAGCCAATACGTCTGGAGAGCCCCCCGTGCACGCCCGGACACACGAATCCTCGCGCGACCCGGAGTCTTCCAACAGGCCCGCGCTTCACGAGGTCCTCCAAGACATGCGTCAGATGAACAATCGCGACAGCCGGCTCATCACAGAACACATAGATCGTATAGATCGAATGATCGAATGGACCGACTCCCGATTGGGAGACATTTCATGGCCTGTCGTCGTTCCTCCTCCGCCCGCTGCGCAATCGTCCAGTGCTGGTCGTGTGACGCGGAACAGAAGATCTCGCGTGGTGAGTCAAGAGTCAAGCACCGACGGTCCAGGCGGTACCAGTCCTATCTATACTCACCAGCTTTTCAGCCATTATCCCCTCACGCGAATGGCAGGTTGAGCAGCGACCCCAACGGGCCTGTGACACTCCCTCAGATGCACTCTCATGACGGTTCACATCGTGTCGAGGGGACTGTTGAGGTGCCTGCCGCTATTCGTGCTCGACTGGCCTCGGTCCGCAGCAACAGAGGACTACGCACACATTCGCGCCGTCGTCTGACGCGGCCTGAGGATGGTCTTGGTGACAGGAATCGAAGTCCAACTCCTCCGGAAGGCTGGGATACCCTGCTTTCGACGTTGACGGAAGATGCTCAAACACCGAGCGCTGGTTCGCTACCCACGTCACAGCCCGCAGAATCCTTATCGTTCAGTGGCCCCCATAACCCCCATCATGCACCCGAATCGACCCAAGAAGGAGTGTCTGTCGAAGCCGCCTGCGAGTCTGGCGGCGACTGTTCAGACAGTGACATGGCGGACGTTGAAGCGACCCTGGCAGGGCTCCGCGCTCGACGAAGACGGCAGGACGCCGAGAGTGCCGTGGTCCCTCGGCGCGGACGTTTTGACAGCGAAGAACGGTTGTCAATCAGGGAATTCCTCTCGAGGAGATCCAGGACCGCAGATCGGGAGGCGACGCGAGACGTGGGTCCTCTGAGTCGTTGGTCTTTTCCCGAATTGCCCTTTGATATGTCACAAGAGGACTCTACGCTCGCCCTGCTGCCAACGGAACCGACGCGTCGGACTGATAGTGGCAATGACGATGGAGATGCGGGTCAGGAAGAGTTGTTCGGTGCGCCGACATACAGGGCTTCTGCGACTACTGAAGACGACTTGACAGGCATGCAGCACATCGTGCGCAGTCTTGCGAGAAGAGAGGATATTCCTGACGGATGGTGGGCCGAGGCTGGCCTCAGCCGCCTCTTGCGCCAGGGCGACATCGACTCGCCCTTCCGAGACGATCATGCCTCGCGCTAGCTGTGGAGAGATTTGGCGTCGACGACGGCTTGTTCTGGTGCCGACTCGAAGCATCAAGAAGGCAATTGGAAGTGTGAAGAGGTGAGATCTGCTGCACGTAAAGTGCAGGCGACAAAAGTTTCCACAATTCCATCATGTTGGCGTTGCGGGCTTCATTCACTGTACCGATATGAGCTTTTGTGCTTGCTTTGACTGGGACGGTGGCAGCAGCTGTGCCAACGGCGAGCACTCGTCGAGTTCTTTTTCTTTCACTTTCGCGTGCTTTGGGGTTGCTGCCCTTGTATGTCTCTGTATGTAGAAATCATCAGTCACGCCGGACAAGCTCCTCATACTGGCAAGACGACGGCCAAGTTCCGCCCAGTGCAGAGAGCACAGACGGAGAGAGATCCTTTCGTCTGGGCAACTCTACTTCTTTACGGGCCGACAACATGGATCATACTCGGCCACCTTGATTATTGTTCACGTCAGAATGGTGGCGGATGGACGTGTCTCTTGACTTCTAGGTGACATGCTGGGAGGCGCCCGCGCGTGGACATGCGGGCGCACATAAATGCCCCTCGACGATTGGTGTCGGTAGCGTAATGCATCCTCCTCCGCTGTGCGTGGCGATGAATCAGACAGAGTGCGCGTTGACGACGATGCATAAATCTCATCTGCTGCTGGACCGAAATTCAGCCCTATCCCCCGAGCATGTCCCATTATTCTCCATCCAAGTGCCACGAGCGCGTGCCCTGAGCCCGGAGTCCCCCCCCGCCGGTGCCCCGCCAAATGAGCCCCAACGCAGCTGCCCTTGGCGCTGCAAAGTGGGCGGCCAATTTCAAAGCAGCGACAATTCTGGGTGACCGTTTACCAATTATTAGTGACGAGCACTGCAGCAGCGCACCGCACGCGCCCAGATGCCGGATTGCTTGCATGCCCAGAAACAGACCGGACGAATGCAGAACTCGATACCGCAGCCCGACTGCATAGCGACGCCACGGCCATAAAACGGCTTGGACCTTTTCCGTCTCCATCGCACCTTGACCCGGACGCTGCTGCTCCTGCAATTCGGTCTCAGCTCTCCATTTGCCCCCCCACGGCTTCAGATGCCTCGGCGATATTCACTGTAAGGAAGCAATGTTGTCTACGTGCCTCCTGCCCTTCTTTCACTTCCCCTATGGACTATTATTAGAAGAGAGCGAGCCTTTATTGACGCCTGAATCCATAGTGGAACGAACCTGCCGACGACGACCACGAGAACAACGAGAACGACGAAGACGACCACAATCACGACGATCTGAGGCATAACGTCTCCGCGTGTCTTGACTTGACCTTGTGGTTTGGGCCATCTCTGACGTGACGCCACACATACCCAGCCTCCAATCTTGGCCAGGAGATCGAAAGCCCGGCGCCGGGCCTATACGGCTGTCCACCTTGGAGGTACAGTCGGCTGCGGCATACCTCTGGCTCTTAGACTGCTTCTTGCAGCTGGCGGTACATATAGATGACAGCCGAGTGCTCGAAAAAGGCTCAGGCAACAGTCGTTTCTGCCGACGGACACCCACCTGACGATCGGGGATGTGATCACGCCCCTTCCTCGCTCTATTCCTGCCGTTACGCCGCAAGTCTGGGTTCTACGACACTGGCGTTGGTCAGAGGTGCAACGCTGCATCGCGATCCATTCGGCGGTGCACACTGAGCAGTGAAGTCGCCATTTCACAGAGTAATGCCGCCTGATAGGCAGTCCCAAGTCAACAATGGCCGGCTTGGCGGTCCCGTGGCTGTGGTGGCCTCACGCGAGCGAGCAGGTGCTCCTGCCACACCATCTCGCAAGGAAAGGCATCGCGAGACCTGGCCGGTCCAGGACCCTGGGCTGAAAGACTACGTGAGTTGGCCCGGTTCATACGAGTACATCGCTTGCGTTGCCGACACCTGGCTGCGGCTTTTCTGATTCCATGTGAACCCGCCACTTGTTTGGACTGCCTGCTAACCTGAACCGTAGCAATTGGGTGCGTGTATTGGCAAAGGAGCGTTTGGATCCGTCTATAAAGCATTCAACTGGAGCACTGGCGAGGCTGTCGCTGTCAAGCAGATTAAGCTTGTGGACTTGCCCTCGAGTGAATTGCGAATGATTGAGGTGCGTCAGCGTGGGCATTGAATCTCCTTATACGCCGATTGCTAACACGGATCCCTCATGCCAGAGCGAAATTGACTTGTTGAAGAACCTTTTGGTGCGCAGATTTGATAACAGCAAGACCAAGTCTCCCTGCTTGTCTTCTCAACTAACACGATGATTAGCATGACAACATTGTTAAATATGTCGGATTTGTCAAATCCGTAGACTGTTTGAACATCATCCTAGAGTCAGTTGCTCCCTTCTCAGCGCTCCAGTCTTCTTCACGGACTTGACGGCTCATTCATATCGCTCTAGATACTGCGAGAATGGGTCATTACATTCGATCTTGAAGGCATACGGCAAGTTCCCTGAAAACCTCGTCGGAGTTTACATGACACAGGTCTTGCAGGGCCTACAGTATCTCCATGATCAAGGCGTCATACACCGCGACATCAAGGGGGCAAACATCCTCACTACAAAGGATGGCACGGTCAAGCTTGCGGACTTTGGCGTTTCTACTAGCACTCTCGCCGGTGGTCAAGACAAGGAAGCCCAAGTCGTGGGAACACCGTACTGGATGGCCCCAGAGATCATTCAGCTCTCAGGTGCGAGCTCTGCCTCTGATATATGGAGCGTCGGATGCACCGTCATCGAGCTGCTGCAGGGGAGACCGCCCTACCACAATCTGGCTGCCATGCCGGCCTTGTTTGCCATCGTCAACGACGATCACCCTCCTCTCCCCGAGGGCATCTCGCCTGTTTGTCTTGCCCCCATCTTCCCACAAAATGGGTGTGTGCTTGAATGGAGAGGCCTGACTGATTGTTCTAGGCCGCGAGAGACTTTCTAATGCAATGCTTTCAAAAAGATCCCAACCTGCGGGTGTCGGCTCGAAAGCTGCTCAGGCACGCATGGATCGTAGGTCGCCGTCGAGCGGCGGCCCCCGTCTCTAGAGCTCCGGATAACTTTGACCAAGCCGTTGAGGAAGTCAAGCAGTGGAACAAGGCCTTGAATTCATCAGAACCTGCTTTCCGATCCTCGGTCGGGTCGGACGCTCCGGGGGCTGCATCTCGCTTGATGAACGGAACACCCGCCAAGGGTCCCCTCAGCCAGACCAAATCAAGGCTCGGCGTTGAGGATTTCAAGGCAGTCGAGTTGTCCGGTACGTATCTTGTTCCGAGGCCAGGACTGAAGACATTTGACCTACATTTTTTCCTAAAAAAGAGGGAACCCTTTCGAGTTAGAGCATTCCCAGAACTAACAGCTCCGCTGCAGCCAATGACAACTGGGATGATGACTTCCTGACCGCCATCTCTCCAGGCGCGTTGCGACTGCCGCACCTGAAGCCGCAAGATAACTTCGGAGGTTTATTATCGAGCGACAAGTTGAAAGCGTTTGCATCGACGCACGACTTGCGACTCGACACCGAAAACTACGATGCCGATTTCGAGGGCGACCTGATGACCGTCAAGGGCCCGATTCAGCAGCATCGAGACGAGACGCACGAGCACACTCTACGGCCAGCTCCAAGAAAAGCATCAGCCGTCGCAGACGTGAATCTGAATTCGCACGATAGGATACTCTCCAACCCCGCCAGGCTGGGTGGCGTGGCAATTCAGAAAGCCGGGCCCAGGTCTCCGTCAAAGTCCTCGTCAAAGGCTCGCCTCGCCAGTGATTTTGCGCTACCAACCCGACCTGAAGCCGCACATCGAGAAGAAGGCGTGGAGGACTTTTCCGACCTATTCATTGATAATGACAATGCTTTTTTCAACAAAGTCAACCAGCTTTCGAGGAAGGTGAGTTGTGCCATGTGTCTGCCTACTGTAACGCGAGGAGAAACAAGGGTTGACGAGTTGATATTATGCCCAGGGACCCCGTGCCGTCGACGCGCCGCAGCTCTTCCATCCTTCAGACTTGACCAGCCTTCCGCGTTCCATGCATGTAGCGGATGGCAGCGTGAGAAGGCGGCCGCCATCTCGACCCTCAGTACTGCCTGACGGCGCTATACGCCGTACTCGATCCTCCATCGAGATACAAAAGTTTGCAGAGGACGATGACGAGGACTTTTCAGACGTTTTTGGCACTGGCCAACACGCAGCCGAGAGGGCGGAAAGCGAGCGTGAATCAGAAGATGGCGGTTTGATGCTGCTATCCAAGATATCCAACAACTCGTGGCTAGCCGACGAGGAAGAAGAATTTGACCCGTTCGCGTCCATGGATCCCGGTTGGGACGAAATGGACCTGGAGGCCAACATAGCCAGAGACAGGCATGCTCGTTTGGCCGAAAAGGTGGAGGCTCTTGTCAGTTCTCTCAAGACGACAGACGGCGACGACGTTTTGACAGAGCTGGCGGAAGACTTGGTGAGTGCAAGCCTGTGCGAGACGCTGCATCAATCCTTTCGTTTCCTCCTTGTCCGTCGTGTTTTTTGTTCTTGGGTTTGATTTCCTTTGTCGTCTTCGTTTCTTGACAAACGAAACATCGATCTCCTACGCGCATTGCTTGGAGACTACTCAACCGGCAAGACTAACCTCACTCGTGCCCAGTTGGCCTTGCTGTGGGAAAACATCGAAGTCAAGAACCTCATCATCAGTGCGCACGGGTTGCTGCCCATTCTGGAGATTCTGGAACCATGTACGGTGACCAGCAGGCAGTACATGATTTTGCAGCTGCTCAAAGTGGTCAACGCGGTAGGTCCCTCATCTCCGGCGCGTACAGCCCAAAATTCCCAACTCGCTGACGTTGGTTTTCAGATCATATCGGACGACGTCGAGATTCAGGAAAATCTGTGCTTCGTGGGCGGCATACCCATCATCACCAAGTTCGCGGCCCGTCAGTACTCGGACGACATTCGCATCGAGGCAGCCGCATTCGTTCGCCAGATGTACCAGACCTCTACACTGACTCTTCAGATGTTCGTGTCGGCAGGTGGCCTCAACGTCCTGGTCGAGTTCCTGGACGAAGACTACGACAACGCCAGGGATTTGGTTCTGATCGGAGTCAACGGCATATGGAACGTGTTCGAGTTGCAGGGCCCGACGCCGAAGAACGACTTTTGCCGCATCTTCTCGAGGAGCAAGATCTTGTATCCGTTGGCGTTAGTCCTGCACCGTGTCCTGGACGAAGAGGACGAAGACGGGCTGAGCGAGCTCATAGAGGGGCGCATCGTTAACATCTTTTATCTCTTCAGTCAGGCCGAGAACTACGTCAAGGAGGTGGTGGCAGATCGGCAGGTGTTGAAGAGCGTGCTCAAGGACCTGCGACGCATGACGCCCATCCACCAGGTGACAATGCTCAAGTTCATCAAGAATCTCTCGATGCTCTCGACGACGATCGAGTCGCTGCACTCGGCCGACGCCATAGAGTTCCTCATCGAGCTGCTGAGCTCGAGCATGAAGGAGGCGAAGAAGCACTTTCGTGAGATCTCTAACCAGGTTCTGATCACGTTATTCAACCTTTGCCGCCTCAGCAAGGAGCGCCAGGAGGACGCGGCCGTCGGGGGCATCATCCCACTGCTGCTCAGGATCATGCAGACGGACCGGCCGCCCAAGGAGTTCGCCCTGCCCATCCTGTGCGACATGGCTCACTCGGGCGCCAAGGGCCGGCGCTACCTGTGGCAGAACAAGGGCCTCGACTTTTACCTCTCGCTGCTGAGCGATCAGTACTGGCAGGTGACGGCGCTCGACTCCATCCTCGTCTGGCTCCAGGAGGAGACGGCCAACGTGGAGAACTACCTCACCGACGGCAACTTCACGCGCGCCATCGTGGGCTGCTTCGGCACCAACACGCTCAACACGTTCGACTCGAACCTGCTGGAGCCTCTGCTCAGGCTGCTGCGACTGAGCCCGTCCATCGCCGCCTCGCTGGCCAAGCCCGAGATGTTTGCCGGCATGGCGCAGCGGCTCGGCCACAAGAAGCCCGTCGTCAGGCTGAACCTGCTGCGGCTCGTGCGCATCATCATGGACGCGTGCGAGCCCGGACTCGGCCTCGGCCTCGGCCTCGGGCTCGACGGCGACGGCTCCCGAACCCTCAACAGCAGACAGGTCCGGGCCTTGATGGACTCGATCCAGACCCTCGCCGACACCGACTCGGCCGTCCTGGTGCGCAACCTGGCTGCCGAGCTCGTCAAGTCCCACGCCGCCCGCAGCTCCCCCGGCGGCCTCTACTTGCGCCACGACGGCAGTCTCTCCTCCGCCTCCCTCCACCATGTCACCACTGCCGCCACTTCCTCCTCCTCTTCCTCCTCCTCTTCCACCTCCACGAGAAGGCCCTCACGCCGCAATCCGAGCCACACGCCTCCCAGCCTCCATCCGGCGTCCACGCCCCAAACGCCCACGACACACCGCAGCAGAGGCAGCCTCATGGGCCCCAGCAACCCCTTGGACTTTCCCCTCGCCAGCAGCCCTCGTCGTCCCCCGTCCCGCGACACCTACACGCGCCGCACGCACGACTCGTCGTCGTCGTCGTCATCATCGACGCACCTCCCCCGCCGCATCAGCACCGAGGTCCAGCGCTTCCCGCGCCCTCGGCCGTCCTCATCCACATCGGCCGCATCCATGTCCACCCCCCCGTCCCCGCTGGTCCTATCTCACGGCGGCGACTTCCCTTCCAGTCGGGACAGACAGCGCGTGCTGCCATCCCGCCCGTCTGCGAGGGACACCACCAACCGACGGTCCAGGGCGTGATGTACCTAGACAATGTAGATGGATGAGCGAATAAAAACTAGACGAGAGTTTGGCTGTTGGTCTTGTATAAGTAGACAAGTTCGACAAGAGAACATGGCATGTATCATGTATCTATCCGTCTATGGCTTCTGCCGTCACGTTCAGGAGGATTGGAAAGAAAATCGAAAAAGTCGGCTTAATGGGGCGCTAACATGACGAGGACAACATGACACCGACTCGTACACACGGTCTGGGGAAAGAAAAAAACAAACGGGGAAAAACAGGTCAGGTCCTGACAGTGCACAGTGCACCACTCACAGCGCTTCTTGCTTTCCAGCGTCTTCTTGCTTGTTTACTTTATTATAATCTCGAATATCAATCCACCCCCATGCTTCAACACACGCAAACGCAAAAAAAAAAAAACCTGCCACTACATTACAATGACGTCAAGACTGTGGGCACACACAATGGTACCGTACCGGCTTCATCATTGGTTGCCGTCTTGTGTAAGCAAAAGGCGAAAAACAGGATGCCAAGCGTCATAACTGCACCACCCTTCCACACTCATGCATGCCAAAAACCCTCGTGTCCCGTCTCTGTCCCTCCGTCTCCAGCAAAGCAAGCAGAGACCACACAGAATAGCCAGATTCTGGACTTTTGTTCAACGGCAGCAAAGGCGTCGGATTGACTGCAGCCCCCATGTCACATGCATGCAAAGAAGAGTTGCCAGAGAATTCGCTCTAATTCTCTACTCATTATAAACCTATCATTGTTTTTTCCCGGGTCGCCCTTCCTCGCAGCGTGCAGAGTGTTCCGGTCATCCCAATTTTCCTCATGAAAGCAGCTGCGAATTGAGCCGAATGAAACTGAGGAACGTGTCCCTGCCATGTCGTGATGGTGGTGATGAAGGCGCTCTGAATGAATGAAAGTGAAGTGAATTAAGAAAACACGTTTCTTGAGAGGCCTTGAACGAGGCATCGTCGTACGGAGCCAGTCGCCGAGCAGCCCCGGGCCGAAGACCGAGATACAAGAAACACTTCATTGCACAGGCAGAACATGGAGGACCGCGTGTCTCTGAAGTAGTCGTTAATTTGTTTCCGGGCGCGTGGTATCGTTACTATGTGAGCATCGAAAGAGAGTGAATGCGAGGTGTCCCATGTAGAAGGACTCACGTCCATCAAGCTGGAGGAGTCGTCTTGCGCTGCTTCCCGACGCTTGTGAGTACCAATCTAGGGGCCTTGCGATGGACGTCAACGCCATCCGAAGTCTTCGAGGTGGCTCGCAGAGCACCGTGTTTGAAGACATTCGCAAAAGAGCCGTTTTCCGCATCGTCCGAGGGCATACTGCCGACGGCGCTGATGCTGTCAGTGCTACCTCGGGCCTTCTGTTGCGAGCTGGGTCGGTCGGAACCAATCGCTCCCCAACTGCCGCTAGCCGAAGTGCGTGAGCTGGTGCATTCCTCTTCTCCCACCAGGCTGCCTGAGCCACTTCGGCCAGAGTCAGACTCATTGTCGGTGATGGTGAAGCCAGTGTCATCGGCCGTCTCAGATACCGGACTCATGCTTCCGTTGGGAGTGAAGGTGCCCTTTCGGCGCTCCAGACCTGCCCGGACCAAGTTATGCACAGCTGATCGGCGGGTGCGGGTCGCAAAGTTTTTGCTTCCTTCGTGTCTAGCGGTGGGCTTGGACTTGAGCTCGTCCAAAGAGGGGGGGCCTCGTGGCTGTCGAATGGGATGCTCACCAGCGCGAGCTTGACCCGGACCGTGACCTCCGTTCAGAGGCGTCAGGGGAAACGAAGTCGGCCTGGGTCCCGCAGATCTAGGAACATCGCCGGCAAGGCCCGAGATGCCGAAAGTATTGGTCGCTGAAGCAGACGAAGGGACATTCTTATGGCCGCGACGGAATGCGGTGGCAGATGGGGGTGGCAAAGGTGTCACTTCGGCGGGCGAGTCGTAACGCCTCGGGGGAGTCGTAGACGTCGCGTGAGCAGTGGCCTGAGAAGTTTCGGGTGGGGGGGAGACTTGCAGCCGCGGTGTGCCTTGCGCAGACGCCTGGTATACTTGCTGCTGCATCTCGCGGTTAAACATGGGCGACGGGGGCTGTTCGGCATAGAGGGGCGCCGCCGGAGCAGCACTGGTCGGTGCACCAGCGTCGACGTAGTACTGGCCAGTCAAAGGACTGTAGTATACTTGCTGGCCTTGACTCATGGCTGCCTGAACACCAAGCTGTTGTTGCATGTTGCTCAATTGCTGTTGGTGCTCATAGAGAGCCATCTGCTGCTGGGAAAGCTGGGCGCTGCCGAGATTGTACTGCTGATACTGTTGAGCAGCTGCCTGGACGGATCGAAGTTGCTGTTGAAGCCTCTGCTGTTGCTGAGCAAGAAACATATTCGTGGCCACAAGTTGTGCGTAGAAGCTGGGATCCATGTTGCCTTGAGTATGATCGTCCATGGCCAACTCGGGCGGGGCGAGCACCTGATCTACAGTGTAATGCGCGCCCTGGCCGACGTTCTGATATGATCCATGCTGAACACCGAGCTGCGGGAAGGCCGTCTTGGGCGCGGCGTGGCCCACGTTGTCTTGACCGTAGCCATGGAGCGTGCGAGCCACGCTGCGTTGTGCGTGATGCTGTGGCGTTGCAGGACGATTAAAGCTGGCAGCACTCGCAGACTTGGGCGCCGTTCGAAGACCGGCGAGCAGGTGCGACCGACTCGTGCGAGGCGTGGGGACACCTCCCTCTCCATTGGTTGTGCCCTGCTTGATGGCGTCGAACGAGAGGGGCTTGATGTTTTGACTGCCTCTGCGTGTGGCCAGGTTAGAGGACACTGCGAGCCCGTGGCCTGGGTTGAAAGGGCTCGAAGTCATCTGAGCAAGACCGCCTGCGTCCATTGCTCGAGGTGCAAGAAAGATTGGTGCCAATAAGCTGGCTTCGCACAGCAGACTATGTGATGAGAGTCGAGATGAAAAACGATTATTGTCGAGACGTATTAATAAGTCAGGTTTGTCGATACTAGTATGCTGTTTCGTGCTTGGACTGCGAGGAGGCCGTGTGTCAGGCGTCTCACAGAGATCGAACAAATAAACAAGTAGTCGAAAGTCGTTGAGCAAATCTACCAGAATGACGGACAGCGTCCGATGGTCACGGCAGATGAGAGCACCTCTTGGCGTGAAGACAGATGATGGCCAAGATCAGACGAGGCCGGATCGAGCGTCAAATCCAAGGAGGAGAAATGTTCGGTTTACGTTCTGTTGAGCTTCACGACGCCTTTGCTGCTAGGCAAGGCTCAAATGAAAGAGACAAAAAGTCGACGTATGCTGCCTAGAATGGCGGTCTGCAGCCAGAACGAGAAGCGAGGTACAAAGCGATAATGTTTCTTTCCCTTGGAAGAACAAAGAAGTCAGAGTCGCGATGGATCTTGGCGCAGAGAAGAGCAAGTCGTTCTATTGCAGACAAGCCTTGTCGTGAGTTCGGACGTTGTGCTGAGCGTGATGATCTGGAGTGCAATGACACAGCAAAGAGCGGCGAAGACTTCAGCAGGCTAACGCAACGACGACTTGACAAGCTTTTGAAGATGTTGAGATGATGACAACAGAAAATTGCGATATTGCTGCGGAGCCAGCGAAAGACGTCTGTCTGATTCACGATCAACAGGCGGATGGCGAGTGCGGCAGCTGCGAGATACCGGCGAGACGAGTCCAGGGGTACGGGGCAATAATAGCACAGAAAATCAAGAGCGAAACATGCGGGTCGACGGAAAGGTGTATTGTCTAGGCGTATCGTAGGCAAGAGTGCCGCGTCGTGTGATGTTGATGCTGCCTTCCGGAAGCGTTGGCTGGTGAATCAAAGCCAGCTTAAAAGTGACTTGCTCCCAATAGATCGATTCCTTGTTGCGTCCGTGAAAGGTGTGGACTTGCCGGTGCGTGTCCAAATCCTCCTCAATTGCTTCGTAAAGTCTCTCCAAAGATATCCTCTCGATTTGTTTTGCTCGTCGAAACTGGTTGATATGACGGGCCTCGGTCGGCTTCTGATTGATGCTGAAGTGGCGATGCTTGGGGGATCGGGACCAGTGGAGCCCAAAAGGCGACAAGAAAAAAAGAAGTAGAAGAAGAAGAAAAGGAGGGCAAAGGGAGGATCGAAAGAGGGGAGGAAGAGAAAGTGGATGAGAGGTAAGAAGGAGAGGAGAAGCAGGAAGGAAAGAGGTGGAGGTTAAGATGGATATAATGAAAGGAGAGGAGAGGAGGGGAAGGGGGAGGCGGGAGAGTTGTAAAGAAAAAGTGGTCGAGTAAAGCCGGGAGGAAGGAGAGAAAAGAACAGTTGACGATGGGATGGACGGGGGTTGGCATGCAACCACGGGCGGTGCGCGAGTCGACGTGGGGGGGGGCAGACGAGAGTGAGAGAGAAAGACAGAGGCTCCAATACGGCTGGGTGTCCACCGGGTGCGCTGGCAGTCCAGATTAGTGGGCACGGGGGGAATCCTGGGATCGCCAGCGACCAGTCAGAGAGCCGGAAGATGCCAGGAGCCAGGGGGCTTCCGCTGCAACCCAAGCGGGTGAACCCTGGAACTCACCCAGGCGGCGTGTGAATGCTCCGTCCTGGGCATGGTAATAATGGCCTCTCGTATCACGGCAGAATGACAATTTTAGAACAGAAGAGTCTTGTTCATCGCGCATCGGTGCCTGGAAATTCACGGGTGACGGCGGTGAAGGTTGACTTTCAAAACGTGACTCGGCCGTTCATGGGCCAGGCATGCACTTGTTCCAACAGCACGTATGCTGCCTGGGCCTGGGGGCCTCGCTGGGCCTCGCTGGCCTGGCCTTGCTGGCGGCATGCGTGCGTCGCGACCAATCAGCGCTGATCGTCTCCTCGTCACACGGCCGGTGCTTCAGGCCTGTCCAATCAGCGCGGGGGGAAGGAATGTGGCGCGCCTTTCTCTTTCCCTCTGGCCTCTCTTCCCTTTGGGTCCTTTGGGTCCCCGCCGGGCCTCACTCATGTACGCGGAGCCAGGTGGTGAGTCGTAATACCCATTTTAACCACGGCCACGGCGCAAATGAAGGCGAGTCTGCATGTCGGAATTGATCCAGCAGCCAGCACTGGAGTTCCGGCCATCGGAGTCAGCCGCTCCCATTGCCATCGCAACCATACATAGGGAGCGTCCCGACGTCTCGTTCACGAGGGACCGAGCCATAAAAAGCAAAGCTGGAGCCAGCCCGGTGGATGGCAGTAAGATCAAAAGTCCCGATGTACATGATGATCGCTAGGAACCTCCCCCTTGGCCCTCTGGATAGTACAAAGGTGCTCATCACGAAGCAGCGAATTGGCTTGGCTCCCCTTGTCAATGCGACTCGCGAGCATCAGCAAATTGCCAACCACGGCGGCGGGAGACGGATCGAAAGATGTGTTCGACTCAAAAGGCTCGGAAAGCAAGCTGGACTCGTCCCGACCTCGTACGAAGTAGATTTGCCAGAGTCATGCATGACACCCCCATCATGCGAACTACGAGCCCCGCCGCCATTTCGTCCAACCAACAAGGCCATCTCGCCATGCATGCACGGTGTACCGCGTGGCACGCGGCGCATCTGAACGGTCGAGGGGGACGAGGAGAGCCTGTTTGTCGGGCAGATGCACAGCTTCGTCATGACACGAATGTGGGCGAGTCGCCCGTGCTTCGCCTTGCTGCTGTACGTCGAAACGTTCAAGCTGCGGCATGACCGGTTCAGCGCTCATCAACGCGTTCATGCTGTTCGCCACGAATATGTGAGAGAACAGCCCATGTCGGAATGGAAATGTACCAATTAATTTTGTCGGTCATCAATGGGAGAATGAGTGAATTTGAGCGCAAAAAGCCTCCCTGAAGCCATAGACCCGGGGCGCCGACAGCCAGCTGGCCACTAGTAAGGTACTTTAAAGTACCCTACTCCCAGCAGGAACAGATTGAGTGCTTGCTTCAATATGAGAAAGAAAAAAAAAGGACCCGCCGCCCAGAAGACTTCGACGCGACTGCGGCGCGTGCGTCCGTGACCTGGGGCAATCGCAGTCGGTGGGGCAAGAGAAACAAAACCAACAATCTTACCCCATTTCGTGGAGGGCTGGACCGCGCCGGACAATAGAAACTAGGGGGGAAAAAAAGCAAAGAGAAAAAAGAGGGAAAACGCAGAGAAATTGATCCAATGCATGCATGCGCACCCAGCCGCCAGTGACTCGAGGGTGCTCCGCCTCCCTTTCCCTTACTGGCTGGTACCTGCGAAGCACCGAGTATACGGAGTAGTAAGTTATTATACGAAGCCGAGATCGGGTGGTTTTGGTTTCGGACGGCATGAAGAAGCCATCAGCGGTCGCGACGTTTTGATTTAATGGTGCACGAATCCCGCCGTCATGTACATTGATTGTATGTGCATGCCTTGCGCCTCTCAGCCCCCCCTCCCCCATCCACCGGCATTCGTTTGAATCTCTGCTGCTGCTTGCTTGACCCGAGAGCCGGGACATCTGGTCTTGGTCCCCTAATCTTCTCGATTCGGACCATCTGCGTGCAACCCGTCCAGGTTGGGTTGTATTCTGTCGATTGAAGCCGCCGCGGCATCGTTTCGGATACCCCCGCTAGCGCCAGTTGGACAGAGCCAAGCCGGAGGAAACATCTCACAGAAGAGGCAACCATGGAGCATGGCATCGACGGAGCACGGAGTGGCGGCTGGCTTCAGATACAGTCGAGGCCGTGACTTACCCGTCGCACACCGATGCCTACCTCATGCCCAGCCCGACGTCAAAAAGAAAGCCAATCATACCGGCCGCGGGTGAGACAGTCGCGACTTTTTTTTTTTTTTCTGTTTTTTTTTTTGGGTTCCTCCCTCCCTCCCCTTGGTCGTGCCACACAACCCAGGCAACTAGCAATAGAAGCCCTCGGCGGCCCGGACGGGAAGCAAGCAGAGTGTCGAGGACCCTGTTGCACGCTGCAGAGAGAAGAGCGCTCATCTAATAATATTACTTGATCCCTTGAGCTTTTTTTCGACTCGGGTCGTTTCTCCTTTTTCTGTTGGCTCGCCGCACGTGCACGCCATCTTTGGACCCGCTCGTTCATTTTAACCCCCCTCGCATTGGACGCCGGTCTGATTGATGCCTTAAGCGCCCGACCGGCCAGTCAGAAACCTCGAGCACTCAACACGCGCCTACTACCCAGCGTCTTGCCCTGCATGTGTGTGTGCGCGCGATGGGATGCGGGGAAAGCTGAGGTGTGCATGTGTGTGTCTGTGCTTGATGATTGTGGCTCAGGAGAAAAGGTCTCCGAGTTGTGCCACGCGAAGATATGGATAGACACCAGGGTTAATCGTGCTGACAATGCCAAGACAAGCATAGACAGGACGGACGTACAGATTCGCTTTCGAATGTGTTTGTGTCTCTTTTCGAAATCGGAAATATGTGGCTCGGCAGCATGTTCTCTGAGCTCCATGGCCACGCCCGGCCATCGTGCGACGGGTTTTCGCGTGCTAGTGAACGACACGAGGACTAGCGGTAGATAAGACGCCAGCCAGACTTCATCATATCTGCTTTCTAAAATTCACGTGATCCGGCGGCACATTCTCCGAGATCCATGACTTCCGAAGCGAGTGCAATCATCGTAGCCGAGTCGGTCAATTACACGTGAACGAGGAACAGCGACAGTGTAGACGCCAGCCAGCCAGACTTCATATTTGCTTCATGAGTTCATGTGATTTGGCGGCAGCTTCACCGAGCTCCATGGCTGGCACGTTTCGAAGCAGGTTGAATCATCGTAGCCGTGCGTGGCTCGTTTCGAAGCAGGTTTAAATCATCGTAGCCGTGCGTGGCTCGTGCCAGTCAATGGCACGTGTACAAGGAACAGTGACAATCTAGACGCCAACCAGACTTCATGTCCCTCTGATAAAGACCATGCTACTCGGAGGCTGATGCTCCGAGGTCCATGGCACGAGCGGATGGACTAGTCGTAGCCGTGTCGGTCAATTACATGTATACGAGAACAGCAAATATCTAGACGCCAGCCAAAATTCATGTTTCTTCCATGGAAGCCATGTTGCTCGGAGGCAGATTGTCGCAGCTAAAATCCCGCCTTTATAAGCAGACAAGTCACAGTACAAAAAGGCCAGTCGGCTACGCCATTTTTGACGCGATACAGATGCTCCGAGCCCAATAGCACGTTCGAAGCCGATGAACTAGTCGCAGCAATGGGCGTTTCGTGCCAGTCAATCACGCGAGGAACAGCGGCAGCCAAGCCGCCAGCTACACGTCATGTTTCTGTTACCAAGTTCATGGGGCTGGGATCCAGATTCTCCTTGCTCCATCTCTTGTCCCGAGGCGAATGGGCACGCGGCGACGGAGTTTCGTGCCATTGAGCTATGCATAACAGAGACGCCAGCTCCTCATCAGGTTTGCACATGTTTCTCTTATCCAACCAAAGGGCTTGGCAAGAGATCTTCAGACCTGTATGGCGGGACGAGTTGAAAGTGGGAAACTCTCGTCATAATGACTGTTCGCGCACGGAACGAGCATCTGCAAGACGCCAGCTATATGCCATGTTTGGACCGGTGCCTCTTCTCTATGTATTAGATAGCTGAACGAGGAAGCACGTATCCCCAACGCGCGATCCATCCCACGAAAGCAGTCAGTGCAGTCATCATCTGAGCCATGCGCACGAGAACGAGCATTTACGAGACGCCAGCTATTTATCATGTTCGTATCCGTGTCTCTTACTCTAAATACATGACTTGGTCAGAAAACTCCTCAAGCTTGTACAGTAGCTACACGTCGTGATCGTACTCATGTCTCTTGCTCTGAATGAATGACTCGGCAAGTATACTTTTCGAGCTCGTCAACCAGCTACATATCGGGTTTCTTCTCACCAGGAACCCTCCCTGGGCTCGTACGCCAGCACGCTCCAAGATGCTTGCCGCAATAGTTATTCAAGCCATGCACGCAAGACCAGCACCCCTATTCGCCAATTTCATGCATATATCGCTACTCCCAAGCACACCAATCCAGACACTCGAGCCCTCAACTGCCGTCAAGTAAGCGACCATCCTTACAGGGTAGCCTGTTCCCCCCCCCTTCAGCTTACTCGACCATCCAGCTGACAGGTCGCAAAATTCCAGACGATAACCTTCACTCATCATAATCATGGAGACGAAGACACCCGTACGTTCCCTTGCATCTACGTCTTTACAGAGTTAACAGCCGCAGAAACCATTTAACCCCCCATGACAGCATCTGCAGGGCATCGGCCCCTCGAAGAAGTGCGTTGCTCTCCACGTCGTAGCCAGCGCTGTGGACTGACAGCCGTAGATGAATCGACCGAAGTTGGGGAATTTGGGTTTTGCTTTCTGTCGGTGCGAATGGCTACGATGCGGGTAGACAAGGGAGACGGGACTGCGCCGAGGCAAAGCGTCCTCTGGACAGCGGTGTGGAATGTCGCCGTGGTGCTGGAGACGTCCAGCCGTGAACGGGTGGTGCGCTTTCTCTTGGGCATCCCTACGCAATATTTGGTGCTACATGGGGAATAATAGTACTAACGCCAGATACATTCTGTTGATGCGTCATGTAGGCCACGGAAGCTCGCCGCCCTCCTGGCTGGGATCACGGCTGGCATCATGGCCGCTCGTACGTCGCTGACGAGCAGTATTGGCAGATGTTCTTCCTGGTATGAGCCCAGCAATACATTGAAGCGCTTCCCGATCAGCTGCTTACAGGCATCCATGTATCACAGAGCGCAGTAGTTACAAATAGATGCTTGAACGCTCGAGACGCTTCGGTCACGCGAGTTTACTGAGCATTTACAGCTGCATCTATATGGACTGAATGCTATTGGCCGTAAGCGTTGCCTTGTATTGTTGACAAACCGTCTGCATCGAGGCCTAAGGCTTCAAACACAGTAGCTGCGTGAGCCTGCCTCTGGAGCTGCAATTGTCCTCCGAGGACGCCCTGCTGCTGTGAGAACTAAAAGGCAAGATTGCATTCTGCCCGCAGAAGCGAGTCATGCACCACCTGCATCCAGGTCGAGCATTGCCTCGCACAAAACGTCAGCCCCGTCTAGCTACAGATAGCGTCAACGTCCGCAGCTGAGCGAAGTCGACGCCAGCGATGGACTGCTTCAAGGCCATGACTGTACAGAGACGGAGTAGCTGGGCTTGACAAGGGAGGCTCAAGAAGAGACGTGGCGCCCGCCGAGCGCTTCCATCGACCGTGGCTGCTGGGTACAACTTCGAGAAGAGAGCCAGTGCAGGAATGTCAAAGTCTAGCCGGTGACTTCAAATCGACTGGCAGCCGTGGCATTTTAGAAGTCAAAGTCATGGCTTGAAGATGTTCCGAGACACCCGGATGGTCCAGAAAAGTCATCGCCCAACGTCCATCGTGATCCGAACCACCCGCCACGAACGATCATCAACTTCGGAACATGCGGGTGTGTACTGCCTCCACCGAACAGGCCTGCCTCTTGCAGCTGTCGGCGAGCCTAGCTGAACTCATCTTGCACTCGATGATGGTGTGATGCGCAATGCAACAGTCGTTCAGCTGCTCATCATGGTCCACAGTCTTGATGGTCCCGGCCAACACTCACGTCAGAGCTACAGACACCCCCATGCACAGCCATGTTCCCGACATGTGAGCCTTGATCAGATCGAAAAGATCGAGTTTAGGAACTTATTCAGCTCTGATGTGGCGAGAAGCGGGTGTATCCGATGCCATCACGGAGACAAAGTCCCGAGCGTGCGGAATCGGTGGATAACGTGGTTGCCGGGAAGAATCAAGATAGGCCGCCAAAGAACACTGAACAAGTCGACTCAGGCAGGGACGTCCAATTTCGAATGAGAAAGAGCGGCTTAGCCGTCGCGCAGCGGGATTGGGGGAGCTGACTGCACAGCAAAGCCCGCAGCGCAGCACCTTGGCGAAGTTGTTGGCCCAAACCTGTCTGCATTTCACGCCCGCTTTGCCGCGGAATCATCTCCTTGCCATCACGTGTAGGCACAAAATCTGACCGAGCAACGGGAACAGGTGGTCACGCTGTCATCGTCATCACATGTCTGGCATGCCCTTTCCCACCCAGCTTTGGAGACGCTGGCCGAAGGATGCGAAAATATCGGGGGAGCGTCCGGCCCAGATGGTGTGTTGGGACCTCCCATCACGTAAACACATGATCTTGAGTCCTATCGCAAGCGATTTTTTGCCCGCATGGGTTGCAAAACAGGAATGCTGAATGTTGAACACGCTGCGCGAGTCTAAACGGCTGCCTAGAGGTTTCCGAGGCTGTGAGGGAAGTCTCGCTCAAGACAGTACAGGCATTTTGCTACTCCTCCCCTGCGAGAGATAATCCCGGCGCATTTCTTCTGGAGTCACCGTTGCACCGTAGAATCCTCCCTCGTGCGCGCTTCCAGCTGCCGCCGCGCAGGCCAGGCAGACACTGCCTCCGTAGACGCGGGTGTGCCGGGTCCAACCAGCTCCGTCATGACCCAAGGCTGAGATGATTTCTCCCTCGACATCCACTTCGTCCCGTTGTGTGCCTTTCGACGCATCGATGAGCGGCGGCGGCGGCAAAAGTGGACTGGCTGGGGGATACGAAGTGGCTGAGAAGGATGCCGGCACCGTATCGGTCTTGAAGGATCGCTGAGGCGTAGGGATTCCGATGGGCATCGTCCTGTGATAGGAACGTCGCCGTGGCGCGGGGGCCGACGCTGAGTCAAGAGGGGAGACAGCTGAAGCAGCCGAGGTCGTGTAGTCAGGGTTCGGCTGGTGCATAAAATCGTCGAGCGCGTGAGATCGAGTCGGCGAGATGTTGAACACGGTGGAGCTCAGTTCCGGCGGTGTTAGTGGCGGCGCAGGGGGCGCTCGAGAAATGAGCCGTCTGTTGGCAAAGTCCTGGGCTCGTGCATCCCGAGGCGTCGTCCAGCTTTTGGCGGCATCAGGGACATCATGTCTCAAAGAGGCTATGTTGCCGTTGGACTTCATCGTCAGGAGTCCCTGGTCGATTGACCAGGCTCGTGCTGGCTGTAAGTCGGGTGTGACGCGGGCGGCGGGGGCTGCTCTCCCGTGTAAATGCCCTCGTCGGTTCCCCTTTCTCACCAAATCGCATACCCTTCGCAGCAAGGAGCGAACAATGACGAATATGGCAAAGACAGCCAGACCTGATTTCATGCCCTCCAGAGTGGGCAGTTGTGGCCTCAAGTAGTCCGTCATTGTCAGGGTACCTCGGACTGCTGTCGCAGGGATCTCACGATTCGCCAGAGGAGTCGTCGGCATGATTTGGACTGCTTCGCTGTGGTAACCCTGCTTTTGCCGGCGTGGTCAGCAACGGTGAACGGGCCTTGCAGCTTGTTCCCAGTCACGCAGGGCAGAATGGACAGCTTCCGTGGTCCGTCTGCCTTGCCACTATAACAAAACCGGGATATGATGTATGATCGGGAGGGGCCTGCAGGCTGAGCGGATATCGAGGTGATGCACTCCTCCTGCAAGCGATGGTAAAAACAATGACTCCTAGTGGCCGGCTGCGCTTAGCCAATGCCCCTGCGTGCCGCTTGGTGTGCTTACGAAGCGCGATGCGTTGTATAAAGAAGCCGGGCGACGACACTGATGGCTGTTACCCTCGCAGCCAATCCCGCTGAGCGATCGGGCCCCCTCCGGTGATGGGGTCAAGCAGCCAGTCTGATGCAGCGATGGGCTGCAATTGGTCTCAGCCCAGAACTGGTCAGGCCTTCAGTGGTGGTAATGTACTCGAGTGCTTGTCGAGTAGGTGTCAGTCGTCCTACGCCGTGTCTACCCAACTGTGAACAAAACAAGGACGGTGACGGGATCATGAAGCAAAGTGAAAAGTGCTGCACTTAGGTGACCTGAAGAGAGCAGACACAGCGGGCGAGCACAAAACATGATATTTGAGACGGGCTGTGCCAGCGCTCGGGTTTCCAGGAGCTTTTAAGTCATGAAAGGCAAGCGTCCAAAGAGCCGTAAAAGGCAGGCCCGGGAAAAAGTGAGGAGACATGGGACAGCCAGAATGCTTTGCCAGACTGGCAATGAAACACGTCCTGTATGTGCGTCGATGCGTGCTTTGAATGACACGCCGTTCAGCTCCTGTTGTCACCACCACCGGTCCTGGCTGCCCTCGTGTTTCGAGCGAGGGTGTCGCTTGGAGGGACACCCTTGCCTGCTGCCGTCAAATTGCTGACTATGAGGAATAGCGTCGCATCAAAAACCATGAACACAGGTCGGATTGCCTATTTGGATGCAATGTTTGCATCCTCATGGTAGTTCGGCGCGGTCCCGCAATCTCCTGCCCGCCAAGATGCATGCTGCTGCTGTTACTGCTGCTACCCGTCGTCCTGCCCGACTGCAAGTGGCACGATGCACAAGAAGACCTGAAAAGCAGCCAGTGGATCAGGAGGCTCAATGGATTGGTCCACGTCAGGGCCCAGACGCGGACAAGCGCAGGACTGTCAGCTCGCCATGGAAGAGCATGTACCATCCAAGTCGTTGCTGCAGCCATGTGGTCTGGGGACCTTGTTCCGAGACCCTGGCCTACTGCACGGAGGACGGTCAATTGTATCCTGAAGTCTGTCACTGGCCAAAGAGGCGCAGGACTTGCTTTGCCCCGGATGTCTCTGGAGACTGAAAGGCCCTTGCCCGAGTTCCCAACCGTGGTATCGTCTTTACCACCTTTTCTGCTCCTTGTCTGCCTCTCGGGAGCCGCGCAGTGAATGACCCCGGCGTCCAGCATCGGCGTTCAAAGATGCCAAGTGTGGCGATATCGGACGACTTTGCAGCGACACGGCCAGCTGAACTTGGGCCGCCATTAACCACGCACCGGCATGAGACGAGCGCACCTGGCTTTAAATTTGTTACGAAACTTGCGCATTGCCCATTGGAGATCTGGTGCGATCACCTTCACGCATCATGCGGGCTGAATTGAAGCATCGAAAAACTATTGTCGCCCGTCAACTTCCGCAGGCGCAAGTGATCGCAGTAGAAGACGACCTGGGCCGCGAGGCTCTGACGGCCATTGCAACCAACCCCTCATCCCGACGGGTGCCCTTCGCGTTCCCAATCGATGGGCCGCAGCAAGCCAGTGAACGAACGAACGACATCGAGGCAATGGCGGCGACCTGACGGCTTGGTGCTAGTGTCCGCCATAGTGACATGGCGACTTGCCTTGTGTTCGCTTTTACCAACCTTTTGCGCGCCATCCTGCTGACTATCGCGATCATTCGGTAAAATCAAGGTCCCGAGTACCGCCTGACCAGCTTCCCGTCGCGTTATCCGCCGGGACGAGTAACGCCACGGCGCGCCCGCGCTTCTGACATCGGTCTGGCCAAACTTTCAGCTGGCTTTGATCAAGCCGAGACCAAGAAGCCGGTAAAAGGTGATTGCAGTGGAGATAGATATGTGAGTTACACAGGTGATGCACCAATGACCATGTAGCTGGTGTTTGTGGACAACCTTATTGAGAGTTTTTCATGATCCACCGGCGCGCGAGCCGTGTTCGACGATTGCATCGGACCCTGGTGTGCAAGGTTCCCATGCAATCAAGGCCCGAGAGAAACTCTCCGACATGCGTTGTCGCGGGGTCTCGGCCGACCATACGGTACGGAGTTGGGGAATTTGATGAAAATGTCCACCTTACAGATGGCCCAGTGACTTCGCACACCCTCGTCCCTCGGGAAAGGTATGGGGCATTGGGCCGATGTTGACGCCGTCATCATCAAGAATGGAGGCAGGCGATGACGAATGTTACGTTCAAGTGTTTTCGGCGGTGAGGAAGCTCGGCATCATGCCTTGACTTGGAATCTGGAGTAACAGGGCAGCAAGGATAGCTAGGAACATGTTTGGACAAGACTCGTCCATCGGCCACACACGGTCATCAAGCAGCGGTTGCAAAAGTCGCAGGCAGGGTTAATCGCTCTTGCCATAAGAGCATTTTCCCCCCACGCCGGTCAGCGTTGAGAGAGAGAAGCTGGCATGAGCATCAGCGAGCTCCTTCCCCAATAACAAGGCTTGGTGGGGTACGACGGGCTAAATTATTCCTGTGAACGCTGCTTTGTTCATGTTCAACCTCGTTGTCTCGATCGTTTGCTGATCGTGCCGCATTTCCTGCCAGCCTTCTGTCTCAGCTGTCAAATCTGAAGTCCGTTCACCGCCTCGAGAGGCTGCATAATCATGGTGCCTCGATACTATGGACCAGTATCTCAACAAACCTCGGGCTGTACGCTGCCGAGCGATTCTTGCATTCCTGTCGCGGTACATAAGGGTTACTAAGCACGTCAATTATCGGCCAGTCATGGCTGCGCCATTTTTGACGTGACAATTCCGCCTGAAAAGCCGCAAAACATTGACCGATGGGTTCGGTCTGCCCATGCCAAGCGTAGTTCATGTAGGTAAGTAATGTGCAGCATGCATCCGGTCAAAACACCATGGACATGGAATGTTGAGAAGATGTGTGCCGAGGAGGCAGCGATGATCCAGCATCGAATCCATGGGGATGAAGAGTTATCGATCTCGGGCAACCTTGCACAGCTGAGGTGGAAGTCAACGCCCCACTATTACCCTCCCCCCCCTTCAGCACAAGCAGTGCAGCATGTACTCCGTATTGGGCTCAATGATCATGTCAATGATCATGATGCCGACGATTGTGACTGACTCATTGACATGATTCTGCTTTGGAAATCACGGGCCCCTTCATTGTTTCCTCCTTTTTCTCTTGTCATCAATTGGGTCAGCCACGTCGATCTGAAATCCTGCCTCGGTCCGTCGACACACGGGCTGGTTCCTGAGAGTCCGCAGCTGTCATTACGGCCATTTGCGGAAATCGCCGAGAGCGAGCAAGCTGAAACCCTGCCCACTTGCGCTCCTCAACATCTTTCGCGTCATTCGACCTTACGGCATCGTCCCGTCAGTCGTCTCTTCAGAGCCGACTTTCTACATCTTCACGGACGCCGACTGACCTTGATCCCCACCATCTGTCGACATTTGCTGCCGAGGCAGCCGGAGGACTACATATGTACTCCGTACGTGTCAGCTTATCGGGGATCGATCCATTACACGGAGTTTATCGCCTTGAACATCATCTCCTGTCTTGGCGCCTCTAAGTCCTCATGGACTCGGGCAAAAGCAGTCACTGCCATTCCGCCACCATCTTATCAGTAAGACAGGCGATAGAGATCCGATTACGTCTGACGCACGGCGCTTCCCTTCATCGCTTGGCTTGGGCTCCGACATGCACGCAAGCTGCAGGATGATGTAAAAGGTGCTGACCTTATTGAAGATTACCCCATCCCGCGTCAGACTTCAAGGCTCGATAAGGAAGGCAAGCTCTCATTCGCTGTATGTTGCAACGTGACCAATTTTGAAAATGATACATGCTCAACGCAACGGAGGTGATGTCTCGGTATCAAGATTCGCCAAGCCGCACGCCGTCGCTTGCTTTCTTACTAAAGTCATCTCCACGTGATGGAAGTAATTATCACGCAAAGCATGGCAAGATCGTGCTGACGTGGTTTGCTTTTACATGAGCTTCAACCGAAGTGATGCATAGTACAAGAGAAGACCATCACGGCGATCACGCCCGACTACCGTACATCAGACGCTAGAACGAGGAGAAAAGGTTACAAGCCCAAGGGAAAAAAACGCTGTGGGAAAAACAAGGAAAATGACAAAGTGTAAGAGTGATCAAGCCCAGCTACACAGGCCTGCCTAAACGCCATTCGTAAACCCCAGCGGCTCTGCTGGCGGCGGCGCCGCATCGCCCATATCCGGATCATCTTTTTCCTCTTCCATCATTTCAATGATACTGTCGAGACTCGATTCGAGGATTTCACCCCCCTTGGGCCCAAGACACCGGTTCAGCAACCTGCGGTACTTGTCTATGTTGTCGCCCGTACCGACCTCGCTCCGAGCCACGACGTAGTCCATTTCTGCTTCGCGCTGTTCCACCAGCGTTTTCTGTAGTTTCCGAGCCAGAGCCAGTCTCTCGGCGTACGAGTCGTTTTGGTTGCCGTCGCCGTTAGCGCGGTTGAGCTCATTTTCGACGGTCTGGTGGATGTGCACCCTGTTTTGGTGCTGGATGAGTTGCAGCACTTGATGCTTAGCCCGGTGCACGTCGTTTAGGAGCTTGCTCGCCACATCGTCAGGCTCGAGCTGTGCTTCGAGCTCGGCTATCTGGTGCTGCGCCGCCTTGAGTTCCTGTTGGGTGTTGGCGAGGATGCGTCGGGCTTCTACCTCGGCGGCTTGTTTCTCCTGCCATTGTTCCTCGTAGCTTTTCGCGAGGTCCTGGAACTTTTGTACGAGCTGTGGTAATTGGGCTTGGAGCGTCGTCGCGGCCACGGACTGAAACGATGATGTTGACGGCTTTTTTCCCGCGAGAGCGTCACGGTAAGCGGGCCGAGTCTGCGAGTCTGGCGCGTATGGAGAGGATGACCGCTGAGGACCCCTCTCGGTTCTGGAGGCGTTGATCGCCTTGATGAGGTCTTCGGCCCTGACTCCCTCGTGATTCGCAATATCTGCCGATGCGTTGCGGCCGAGGAGGGCCCGGATACACTTGCGAGAGTTGTTCTGGGCGGCTAGATGCAGAGCGGTATTACCATCATTGTCTTGCATGTCGATCAACTGCTGGAAGTAGGTTGGGTCGGCCACGGTCAAAAGCTTGTTCAAGATGTTGTCGAGGTAGTACCGTGCAACCGGCGGTTGAGATACCCTGCTGTTCTTCATGATTGCAGCATGATGAATGACGGTGCATCCGGAATGATCCCGTGCGTCTATCGTGTCAAAAAGTTCCTTCATCACCGCTGGAAAGGTTTGCTTTTCGTAGCAATTCGTGAAATGAACCGAACGCATGAATGGGGTCTCGCCGCGTATGTTCTTGACCGAAGTGTTGGCGTTGCAACGCTTCAACTGTTTGATGACATCCACGTCGCCCATGGCGGAGGCCCAATGCAGGGCTGTGTGGTTTTCGGCGTCTATCAACCAGTCTGGCTGGAAGTTTGTTGGAGGCTCGGGCTTGTGTGTCAGCTGCTCGTTTCTAGACAGTAAGAAGTAATCCAGCAATTCATCACCATATGCGGCATGCTGTTGCTCCGTCTGATCTTCTTCGTTTTCCTCTCTTTTGCGCCTTCCATGGCCTGTTGACGTGTAGGGCAATTCGAATCGATCATCATCCGCCATGTAGGAAGCAGACGCTACCGTCAGGTTGTCCGGGGTATCGTCCTCTGCCACCATGGAGTCACCATTGTCGGTTTCCTCCTGACGTGCCATCACGGTGCCTGCGCAGAAGAGCAGACTTGTCAGTCGCTTGTTCCCAGATGATGATCGGTCAGCACCAGTGACTGTGACTTACTTGGGCCCCATTTTGGTGGAGGCAAAGGCTTCGCCTTGGCAACCTTTGGCTTGGTCGCGTGTCGAGGGGCCGGCGGAGGGCTTTTGTTGCCGGCTGTGTACTCGAATATTGGTCGCAATCGGTCGTAGACACTGTGCCGCCGAGCAAGCGCTTCCCCGGCTTCGAGAGGGATCCAGGTACCTGGAGAGGATCAGTTGTGTATTTTTTGGTAGCGTAGAATTTCGTACGTACCCTGATATTTGCCGTAACCGCCTTGTATCTTTTCGTGATTGTCTTTCTGGACATCTCGCTCCAGAATCCTGGTTCTAGCAGGTTTGTCGAAACCGGCTGCTTTGAGAATATGTGTCGCGTTAATCCAGTTGTCATGCCTTCTTCTCATGACATGTTCTTTAAGATCAGCCCCAAATTGAAACTCGTAGACGGGTATCTTAGCCAGATGGTCAGCAGGTTGTTCAATATGGAGTGAGCACCGAAGTCCCCAGCTCGCCAGCGTCTGCTGCGAGAACCGATTATCCGAGTTTTTGCAAGCCCTTTGACGCAGGACAACGACGCTGGTGACATTGAACGGCGACTCTTTTGGCTTCACTTGCAGTTGACGGTATGTGAGGGGTTCCTTACGCCGCTGTAAGTGGCACTGTACACGCCCGGGCCCGAAGCAGCGGCCGTCGCGGCAGCGCCTTTGACCATACTGACGATGGATGATAGTATGGGAGACTGCCGACTTGTCCGATGCGTGTGGGGTGCTGTGCACGGGAAGACAAGGCACGAGAAGAGGCAACGATGATGTCGGAACCAATCAGTGCAACGAAGGAAGATGCAAGGACCGCAGCTTGTAAATGTAGGATGACGCCCCTGCCAGCACGAAATGGTGTCTTCTGCAAGGGTCTGAAGTGATGACACGCCAAAAAACGCGTTCATGAACTATCAAGACGCGAAGTGACGCGAAAGCCAATCAAGTGGTTCCTATCTCAGCTTTTTACGCTCGCCCCTGTTCCGCAGCCACGTGATGGCCGGGCTTGAGCGGTTTGTGGCTCAGCCCATCATGTGGCGCAGTCCCTCAGGGAGTGATGGATTGGCGCAGCTGGCTAAGATTGGTTGGTCTCCCTGAAGCGCGTCTCGTGTAAACGTCCGAAGCTTGGTTGCCTGGTTCACAGTCACGAACGGACCGATACGAACACCACGAGTGAAATCAGTCAATCAGCCGACTGGCTCGCGCATAGCGCCACTTTACGATTCGAAAATCTTGTGACAGCTTCCATGTGTCAGTTGTAGGCGTTGTTGGTTCCTCTAAGCTCGCCCGACCGGTTCAGGGGTCGCGGTGAGCCCTTCGACGTAAACGAAACTTCTCGAACGGCCGAACGGAAGCGGCTCTCAAGGCCGCATCGTGTAGTGGGCCGACTGCTGTGGCTCGAATACGAAGATCAGTAAACACGTCCAATTATGGCCGAGGGTTTACACAATGCGCCGATTGTCGTGGACAATGGATCGGGGACAATTCGCGCGGGCTTCGCTGGCGAGGACCTTCCGAAATGCTATTTTCCTTCGTGGGTCGGACGGCCCAAGCATCTCAGAGTTTTGGCCGGAGCTCTGGAGGGCGACGTGTTCATCGGGCAAAAGGCTGCCGCAGAGCTGAGAGGTCTCTTAAAGATTCACTATCCGCTGGAACATGGCATTGTCACAGATTGGGACGATATGGAGCGGATATGGGAGTACGTCTATAGCGAGGGCTTAAAGACGCTGAGCGAAGAGGTCAGTTCTGGCCAAGAGCGGTGCTGTTCTCAGCTCCGAACAACGCATGGCGTGGGAGACGGCCACGGTACTGACCCGGACTTCTCGCTAGCACCCTGTTCTGTTGACGGAACCGCCATTGAACCCGCGGAGCAACCGCGACACGGCTGCCCAGATCCTGTTCGAGACGTTCAATGTTCCGGCTCTGCACACGTCAATCCAAGCTGTGCTGTCCCTATACGCCAGTGGCCGAACGACGGGCATCGTTCTAGATTCGGGCGACGGAGTGTCGCATGCCGTTCCCGTTTACGAGGGTTTCGCTATGCCCAGCAGCATCCGTCGCATCGACGTGGCCGGGCGCGACATTACAGAGCATCTGCAGACGCTGCTGCGAAAAAGCGGCTACGTGTTCCACACGAGTGCGGAGAAGGAGGTGGTCCGACTGATCAAGGAGAGCGTATCCTACGTTGCTCACGATCCGAGAAGGGAGGAGCGAGACTGGATCGGCGTGAAGCCCAACGAGAGCAAGTTCGCGGAATATGTATTGCCCGACGGCCACAAGCTCAAGGTAAGCAATCACGGTCACGCCATCTGATCCTTCCCCGACCAAGAGTATTCGTCCTGACGCGCACCAGATTGGCCCGGAAAGATTCCGTGCGCCTGAGATCCTGTTCGACCCCGAGATCATCGGCCTCGAATACCCCGGCGTTCACCAGATCGTGGTCGACGCCATCAGCAGAACGGATCTGGACCTGAGAAAGTCGCTATACAGCAACATTGTGCTCTCGGGTGGCAGCACGCTGACCAAAGGCTTCGGCGACAGGCTGTTGACCGAACTGCAGAAGCTGGCGGTGAAAGACATGAGAATCAAGATATTCGCGCCCCCGGAGCGCAAGTATTCGACGTGGATCGGCGGCAGTATTCTTGCCGGACTGAGCACATTCCGCAAGGTACGTGTCCCTGGCCCCTTGTTCACCTTTCCCCCTCCGCCCGTCTCGTGGTGCGTCGCTATATGCAGAAGACTGACTCCCTTCTCCTTCGGTCTTGTTCAGATGTGGGTGAGCATCGATGACTGGCACGAGAACCCGGAGATTATTCACACAAAGTTTACTTGACACCTGCCGGGGACTGCATTTGGATCGTGGTATGTTGGCGAGCTCGGCTATACCTTGAGGTAATCTGCGCCTGCATCCCCAGCATGATGACTGTAGGCCGACGACGCACAAGTTTTGGGAAGAGAGCCAGGAGAGACGATCACAGCAGGTGTGGGCACTCGGCACGGAGGAGAAGACAAAAGATCCAGTGATACCCCTTTGTGTGAAAGAAACACATTCGAGCTCCATTAGCCCGATTAATCACCAGAAACAGTCTATACAAGCAACGGACCCTTGACGGTCTGACACATCGGCTCGTGTTTCACCAAGCCGTGAAGCTTCTTTTTCCTTTATTGATTCCGCCAGGACCACTACTATTGTTTGATGAAGCGTAGATGCCACTTTAGAAGTGGGGGGAGGGTATATGATAAGATCCGCCAGTTCACCAGATGCAAGAATGCGCGCCGCCCATGCTCTGAGGTTCCTCCAGTGTGCCCATAAACGCCGGCCGGCTATCCCTGCGTAAGAGGGGAAGTGGATAAATAGACAAACACACAAACAAACGAAGCAAAGAAAACGAGCAAATAAGATCCCCCCTCTGACCACCAAACTTTTTTGTTTTTCCTTTTGGCTTTCCCAACGCGTCCGCAGACAAAAGACAGCCAATCAAAAGGGTAGAGAGAGACGTTGTTTGAAATGGCCCAGACGTCTACCCTCGTGTCAACCCCCACATTGTCCCCGATGTCCTCTCGCTCTTACTGCTCGAGCCCGACGAGGAAAGCAACGAAGCAGCATCCCCATCCTTGCGACGAAAGATGTTGCCCGCGCCGCCTCTCCCGCAGTGACCGACCGAGGCGTTATCCCTCGCCGTAGCGTGCCGGACAGCATCGTCCAGCGAGTCCTTCACCGAGGGGAGACGAGCCGTGGAATGAGCATTGCCGGCCCCCCCTATGCCGCTGAAGAAGCGCCCAGAGCCAGAAGAGCCAGAGGACGCCGTAATTGTCGCCGTAGGGGAGGAGGAGGAGGAGGAGGAGGACGCCCGGAAGACATTGCCAGCTCCGCCGCGGCCGCAGCGCAGGTAGGATGTTGTGGACGGCGATGCCTCCGTGACGATGTACAGGGACGGCATGGCGGTAGATGGACTCGACGGGATGAGGGAGAAGGACACCCAGCAGCAAATAGACAGTGAAGAGATGCCTCGAACAAATAGGCAAGAAAAGGTATCACACTTCAGAAAGCGCGGTGCACGAAGGAGAAGCCAGCACTTATAAGAGCTTCCCTTATGCGCATCGCCCGGGTCACCAGACCTTTTCCACCCCCCGCCCCCCGCCACTACCCATGCCGTCTCGCAAAAAGAACAAAGACACGGGGCAGAATTTGGGTTTCCTCCCCCCCCGTTCCCACACGCTCAATGTCTTGGCCACGGTGCTTGAAAGAAACTTAGTTTTTTCTACCTGTCACGCGGGCCCTTTGGCAGAATGCCTCAGCAGTTTTCATTACCCCATGGAAATGGCAAGGGGCGCACTAGGCGGTTTCGAGACTTTGCTTTGCGCCACGGACCAACCTACCCGAGCCAGAACACGTAAAACTAGGACGACAAACAGAAAGAAGAAAAAACTACCCTCTCGTGACGCTTGAGCTGGCTGGGGTCGGGAAATCCGTTGTTCATGCGCAAGAAGAAGGTGTAGCGGCATTGAAGGGCCCGTATTTTGGTAAATTTGCACGGAGCTGCGACAACGATGCCGTAGAAGGTTGTCAGCTGACCCCGCGAGGTGCGGGCATCGCATCCCCACTTGGCAGGTACATTACATAAAAGTAAGTTTGGCACGCAACGCCTTCGTTAATAGGGCTGTCGTGCAGCTCGGCGCTTGCCGGAGAAGGCTGGGCCCACCCCACCCACCTTTGTGGGTTGGACGTTCCTGATCGTCGGGGCACACAGCTTTGCGTCACGAGTCTTGCTTGCAGGTTTTTGCTTGGGCTGCTTCCGAAAAAGAGCGTCTGTCGCGACGCGGCAGCAAGGGTCTGGCTGGGACTTGCGGGCTCTGGCAACGCAGTCACGGTCATTAAAGCAGTGCATGCACCAAGGAGAAGCCAATACTTGTAAGATCAGAGCTTATTTTGCCAAGTCTCGCGCAATCCAGCGAGTCAACAGATCTAAAGTCTCCTCAGGTTTGTCAAATATGACGGAATGACCAGCATTGAAGACACGAGCAAAGGTCAAGTTGCTCGTCGCCTTAATCTCAGCATAGTCTGCTGCTGACTTTGCAGTATTATTAGACCGAGTGCTGATTCGCTGCACTGGCGCTTTGAGAAATGCATCCTGGCCCGTCCAGTTGAGGGCATTCGTCCAAGCTTGAACACCGAGCCAATTGCAAATGAAGTCGCCGTCCCCAGCGAAGACAAGCATCGGCACTTGTTCAACAACATTCGCAATCTGCCCACGAAAAGACTTCATGGAGTCGCCAGTCTTTTGGAAGTCGTTCCCCACCCCCTCGTTGCACACTTCCCAAGGACGACCTTTGATGGTGCCCAGGGCATTTGTGACATCAGTCTGGTTGAGAAATCTGATAATGGGATCGATGACAGGCGAGCAGAAGTTCGAAAGGTCTCCAAAACAAGGTTCTCGCAAGTTGTAGATGTTGGCCTTCTTTGCGTCCAAAGGCTCAATGAAGGCCGTGTCGCACTCCTCAGATGCGGCTATGCACGTTTTTGCGTCGCTTGAAGCATAGCAAGCCTTTGTTTTATCCTCACATGATGGGATCGCCTTGGTGAGATTTTGACACTGATTCTGATCCAAAACAGCCGTGACACCGCCTCCTCCGCATGCCATAGCTTGGTACGATGGATACAACGTCAGAGAATCAGAGCATCCGTTGCCAATGACGGCGCCTTTCAGATTAATGTTGCGAGTCTTGTGCCCAAGTATCTCGGAAGCGATAGCTGGCACATAATACCCCCCGTATGAACTGCCGGCAAGGTAGACATCCTGCTTCGAATACTCAGGGAAGTTGTGGAAAAAAGCCGTGAGAATGGGGAAGATGTTTTTGGCAGCGGCGTCGGTGCTCCCAACGCCCTGCTGGGCAGTTGAGAAGCCAGTGTTGCCAGGCTGATCAATGAAGAGTAGTGACGCACGACTGTTCCACGAGAACTGGTTCGAGGTGAGCTGGAGATTCTCATTGATTTTGGCCGGGCCTAGCTGCTCGAAAAGGCCCAGCATGGATGAACATCCAGGCCCGCCCTCGAACCAAATAATAACAGGGTCCTTGGCAGCTTCGCGGCGAGATTCAAAGAACCCTGCATGCATCAAAGACATCAACGTGATGCGTCAGAGCTGGGCTTTGAAAAAAAGACTTACAGTAGAAAACATTACTACCTCGCGCGTTATCGCTTAGATAACCACTGAATTGTTTTACCTTATCGACACCGAGCCGCGATGGGTCATTCTTGGTGATGCTGTTTCTCCGATGATCAGTTGTGTTCACTCGACTGATCCATTCTGGTGTGGAAACATACGAAATTCCCGGACAACTTGCGTTGTTTGCTCCGACTTGCTGAGATAAGAGGGATATGACTTGTAAGCCCAGGAGGCTCCTCTGAATATTTGGTGTGTGAATGTGAGCGCAAAGCCGAAAAAGAGGGGCGAAAATGAAGGCGGAAAGCATGAGCAAATGCATATCGCAGACGGGCTCCGAGCTCTAGGTTTGTATGTATTACGGTGTCGGGCTTTGCTGGTGGTGCCTGACGCGGTCCGCAAAGCAATGCAGAAGGTATCGTGAGGCGGATGCCGTTACGGAGGAGAACCCACAATCAACGCATGTTCGCAGGCGCCCCAAGGCAGGCCAGCTTATAACAAAATAGGGAACGACACTTTTACTTTGTCGTTCTAAGCAAAGAGAAGCAGCTTCCCTTTAAGTACTGCATTACTTCATGTCGCGTTGCGTAGCCGTGCGGGAAGGAGATGAGCTCGTCTGATTCCTCAGTACGGTCGCTTGACTAGCATGAAACTCGTTTCACGTGGGCATTTGACACAAGCAGCCACCTCCATTATGCAGTCAGTGTTTGGGAGGCTGAATGAGTCAGTGCTGTGCCGCAAACTGAATAGATTAAAAATACATGCGCTGGGAGCCATTTTCAGGCACACGCGAAGCTACTGTTTGCTCGCGCTCGACCATTAACGTCCAACAGAAAAGAGCATCTGTCGCGACGCGGAGGCAGGTGGATAGGAATTCCGAGCTCTGCCAACGCAGTGTCATTCGAGCAGTGCAACACCATCCGATTGTACTGCCTACGTGGAACAATGACGCTTTCACCGTGATTTTCTGTTTATTCAGATATCGAGTGCGGTGTGACAGACGCTGGCGTCCTGTCGATGTGGACGACCTTTTGATGACTTGCGCGTCGCCTTCTCTCGTGTACATATGAATGGAAAGAGAAAGAGAGAAAGAAAAAGGTCTGCAGTGTATTGCGCATCTAACATGGCGCATCCAACATGGCGCATGCCCATACACGCGTGCGCATCGACCATGAATGAGAGAGGTGAATTTGGGGAAAAAAAAGGGGGGGATGAGGAAAAAGTAAAATAAAAAGAAACCCAAATTGCCCCCCCCGTTATCCTGGTTCATTCCCAACGCCGTAAAAGTCACGATATCGCTCACCTACCCAAACTGGATGACGAGTGGCCTGCTTCGGCCGTCCCGCCTCGGAACCTTGCCATTGCACTCGTCGTCCCTGGCAACACGCTGCAATTGCGCCCGGAGCTTCCAAGCCACACGGCGAAAAAAGTGCAACTGCTTCGTGTTGCTGGTCGATCGGCCATGCTCTAGGCGCCTATGCTCATCCATCCAAAGATGCCGCACGCCGACCCCAGGACAAGCAGGGTCAGAATGCCAGCACCAGCCCTGTCGGCCGTGGTGATGGGCGCCACGATCTTGAGTGCGTTGTCCCCGCCGCCGCCGGCGTTGGGATTGCCCTTGGAGATGCCGCCGTCCTTTTCCGTCACGGGCGCCTTGGCCTCGGGGATGAGCAGCGACATGACCGCAGACAGGGCCGCCATTTCCTGACCCGCGCCCGTCTTGCCGTCGTACACTCCGCTGGCCCATTTGAAGCCGCACTGCCGGCCCAGCGACGCGCCCGTGCACTGCTTGATGGCGGCGGCGGCCGACGTGGCGAGGGCCGGACGGATCTCCTCGGCGGTGTAAGAAGCCAGTTGGGACACGGTGGAATACCATCTGTGCAGGAAGCCCTTGTACGTCAGCATGTCTGTGGTGCAGGTACCCGCGTTTTCGCACGATATTTCCACAGCGACACCCTTGGGGAGGAAGGTCTCGACGCCGTGTTTCAAGAGCCCATCCAGCCGCGCTTTCCATGTCGCGTTGCCTCCGGTCTGGAAAACAACACATCGTGTTAGCACAGGGTGGTTCATGCAATGGAGTTTCCTCTTCGATCGGGCGGGCAGAACGACTTACAGAGTTATACAAAAAGGCGGCGCCCTGAGCGAATATGGCATTGTTGTACGAGAACTCGGCCTTGTTGATGTCTTTGCAGTCGTTGTTGACCTTGGCACCGTCATATATGGCGTAGTTGTTGTTGTCAATGAAGCCGACCTTCCACATCCAGTTCCAAGTCGTGTCGGCCCAGTCCAGGTAGGTGGTGTTTCCGGTGTAGCGGTATAAGCGGGCTCCGAGGTTGAAGAAGCAGCCGTTGGCAATGGCGTTTTTATAGTCATATCCGTTGTTGGCAAATGGAATCTGCCAGCGGAGACCACCGCCGCAGGTGGAATCATGACGATCCGGGCTGGCCTGCGTGTTGAAGACGGCCTGGGCGAGCTCGAGCCATTGCGGCTTGTCGGACGGTGGGTTGGGGAAGCCGTTCTCGGCGGCAGACATGGCGGCCATGCCCCAGAAGCCTTGATCGTCGTTACCCAGCGATGCCGTGACGTTTCGAGGCTCGTAGTCCTTGTTCTCGCCGACCTGAAACTGCAGCGACTGCATGACTTCGTTGTTGTATGTCGCATCGCCGGTCCAGTACCAATAATCTATCAACGTCCCCCACATGGCACCGCCCTCCCACCAGTAATAATCCCCAGCGGGCGGCGGTCCAGGCAAGATACCCGGTGTTTGCCCCGTCAAGTTGCCCTTGTAGTATTGCAACATGTCCCAAGCCATGGTGCTGGCGGTCTGCTTGATGGCATCTAGATGTGCAAGCAAGTTGCGCATGTTAGCGATGCAATCAAATCAACGGCCAGTATACATAGGTATTGCTGCTTCCGTGGCATCCAGACAAGGGTTTTGTCGAGCTGCCTTACCAGTGCTGGCAATGGAGAACGGTGACGTCTGCGCCTGTGCCAAAGACGCAGCAGCTAATAACAGCGCCGCCGCCGTGGCGTGCGGTGAAAGTCTGGTGCTCATGCTGTGCAAAACGAGTCTTTTGGCGTTGGGCAATCGGGGTTGTCGAGGTGCGGAGAGAGGCCCGCAAAGTCAGGATGGCGACGCCAAGCCGCGTCGGTATCGTGCGGCGATGCTGAGTTGCAGCCCGAGACTCAATATTGTAGCTTGCCTGGATGGTCGTCACAAGCCGTCTGATCGGTGTTTGTGAAGGAAGAGGAAGCGTCGGCGCCTCAAGAAGCGAAGGAGGTTGGTGTGTAAGGGAGGAGGCCTGTGCGACGCATGAGATAGGACGCAGATGGGATGGATGGGATGGAAGATACTGGCGTGCGTGGCACACCAGACACTGTCGTCTGCGCGAGGCCTGATGGATGTGAGTCGCGGCGGCACATCAGGCAAGGAAGGGGGGGGGGGCCGGCGTCGTGCGAGGCGTTGGTTGGCATTCCCGAAGCGGCTCGCGAGTGGGCGGGCGGGCGGCAAAACCGGCAGAAGAACACTCCCCCAAAAACTTGTTTCAATCAAATCAAAATCATCATGCCGACTTGCTAGTGCGTGGAGCCCGTAATTCACTAGCTGGTAACCGTATCTGCATCTGCCGCAGACGAATGCTCAGTACTGATCTGCGCGCTACAGACAGGGTACTGTCTCTCTCGCCGGCTCTGTCTCGGTCTCGCTGTGGGTGCAGACAAGGAACATTCCATCTGCAATCTTTGTTATTTGCGGTGCCTCCCACCCCTCGCGAGACCAAAGCGCGTCCATGGCCTTGTGGTGTCGCACTACCTCATCTGTTCTGCTGCAGCCGGTTAGACTCAGGTGCACGGCTCGCAGGGTGGCGGCCGCAAATGCAATAATCTGGCAGAAGCTGCTTTTTTCGCTACGACGCTGCCGGACCGGTACTTCATTCTCTGTGCAGACACGGTACAGGTAATAGCAAATGCGCAGCGTCTCCGCAGATTCTCCTCAACCCCAGGTTGCGGGCGGTCGAGCCAAGTCATCTGGGGGTTCATGCTGTCCTTGGCTCCTGGCACATCTCCACAGGTCATCGATCTCTTGCGAGCCTCCCTGCTGCTGACGTACATACATATGTATGTGTGACACAGGCCTTTCGCAGCATCTGTGTTCGGTTGGGCAGTGCTACTCACTAGTCCTCCGTAAGCAACATGTGCATCTGCGCCAAGAAATCTGCAAGAATGGATCTACTACGAACTGGTTGCCGTCTTGGCTCAACCGGTGAGATGACGGCCCCTGAAGCGTAGACGTCACGCATCTTCCCGCACTGTCGGATCTGTCTTGACGGCCGTCGCGTTGCGTGCAATGGGAACTGAGCATCGTGCAGTGCTCGAGCTTTTGTCGATACGGCCCAAGCACACAGTGTGGGCTCCCGGCTCCGTACTTGGGTAAATAATGGCTTTTCATGCGTGACTGCCCTCTATCGTTTACCGGTAACGGAAACTGAGAATGCCATCACGAAAACTTCTTCCACCCGTGACAGAGGCACTCACTGTCAGGAGATGAAGCATGTGGATCCCTGAAATGTGAGGCTGCATCTAATAGGACCAGTGGCGTCTTGCTAGTTGCGTGGCCTATGGCGTGGCCCTGATGATCCAATTCAATAAGCCAAGGTATCACACTACATCGCTGATGCAGTACGGCATGTCAGGTTGTCATATGCTCTCACTGTCATTTTGTGTTGTGGTCTCGATGCCGTCGACTTCTCTGACCCCATCAGCTGCGCGGGTAGACACATCGTGCCGCTCCAGCCTGGCCCACACAGCCACCACGCCATGTGCAGCGGGCATATCGCAGAATGTGCGTGACAATGTTCAACAACCTGGGAATCCTGGGTCTGCTCAGGCTGCTTGTCCCATGGACGAACTGGAGCGAACTCTGGAGTTTCAAAGGAATACTCACTCCAGACCGACAACATGACTCGGTTGTAGCAATTATCCTATCTTGGCCCCGCTCTTCCATGGCCGAACAACAAACGGCCCGACAATGATCCTGCTGTCCGTTCTCGCCCCCAATCGAAGGCCCCATGTCAAACAGGGGTCCTCTGAATAAATCACGACTTGTGTCAAGCTGGCCTCAAAGCAGGCGCATCAGCCCCTCCTTGCAAAAAATTACAGAAAGAAACAGAGTCCAGCATCAACACGGTACTGGCAATCACATCCGGGCTGTCCATCGCGTCAAGCGATCAATTGCTTGCCAGAGCAAACCAAAGGACCCTTCGACAAACGCATCGCGCCAGCCGACAGTCGGCCGCCGCCGCACGATGGCTAACTTTGAGAAACACGGCCTCGACGAGGGCAACTTTGGCGCCAAAGGCAGCATTGTCAGCGCATTTGATGCCTTCCGTACGTTCCGTTCACCACTTCTGTCACTCCTCTGCCATCACATGGAAAAAGAAGAGTTCCGTCCGCTCGAAGCTAACATGCCACTTCCTCGTAGCCAAATCCAAACCGCAATACGTCACGCGCACCGAGGGCGGCGGTAAATGGACCGTCGCCATGGCCGTGGTATCCCTCTTCCTCGTGTGGGCCGAAATCGCTCGGTGGTGGCGCGGCTCCGAATCCCACACCTTTGCCGTCGAGAAGGAGGTTTCGCACTCGATGCAAATCAACCTCGATGCCGTCATGCTCATGAAGTGTGGCGACCTGCACGTCAATGTGCAGGACGCTGCGGGGGATCTCATCCTCGCCGGCGAGAAGCTGAACAAGGACGAGACCAACTGGTCACAGTGGGTGAACCAGAAGGGCGTGCACAAGTTGGGCAGGGATAGCGATGGGCGTGTCGTCACCGGCGCGGGGTGGCAGGACTTTGATGACGAGGGGTTCGGTGAAGAACACGTCCATGATATCGTTGCGCTGGGCAAGAGGCGCTCTAAATGGGCCAAGACGCCGCGCGTCCACGGACCGCCGGACAGTTGTCGCATCTACGGAAGCCTGGAGCTGAACAAGGTCCAGGGGGATTTCCACATCACGGCCCGAGGACACGGCTATCGCGGCGGCGATCAGCACTTGAACCATGACAGTTTGTCTTCCTTCCCTCCCTCATCCTCTGCTCACCCGCTTGACGTGCCATGACTGATGCCATCATCTCCCCCCCTTGTCTATTGACTAGGCTTCAACTTCTCACACATCATCTCCGAACTGTCCTTCGGCCCGTACTACCCCTCCCTCGTCAACCCGCTCGACCGCACCATCAACATTGCCGACAGCCACTTCCACAAATTCCAGTACTACGTCTCCGTCGTCCCCACGCGATACAGCGTCGGCTCCCGCTCCATGTGCACCAACCAGTACGCCGTGACGGAGCAGAGCAAAGCCGTCTCTGAGTACTCCGTGCCAGGCGTCTTCGTCAAGTACAGCATCGAGCCCATCATGCTCTCGGTGCACGAGAATCGGGACGGCTTCTTCCGCTTCGTCTTCAAGCTCATTAATGTGCTTTCTGGCGTTTTGGTCGCTGGCCACTGGGGCTTTACACTGAGCGAGTGGTTTCGGGAGGTCGCCGGGAGGAGAAAGCGTGTCAGTGGCGGGGAGGGCTTTCTGGGGACCAAGCATGGCTTTGATGCTTGATGGCATGGCCCGACGTGAGGGTTTCTTCCTTTGTTTTGATTCGGGTGGCGGGAAGGGAAGGGGCGCATGTGTTCGCATATTTGGAGCGGCGTTGGCACTTGGTTCTTTACATTCACTATTGCTGAACTTTTGGTTACTAACATTGCAATGGGGCTCATTGCCACGAAAGATTGTCGATGAAAAATGGTGCTTGAGACTCATAGACGGTGGTTGAGATGGCTCTAACTACTGTACAAATTTCGCTTTTCGCAACCATGTATCCTCTGTATGATACGCCCATTGGCATTTCCTTTCGATTATGACCCTGAAACGCAATATGTTCGCCATGAGAGAGTACACATGTTGTCAGGAATGGACCAGGCAAATGCCATGGAATAACGACTTATACTTTGATGCGATGCAATAATTTTTGGGCGCCACAGATTGGCATGACCGTTGCCCTCTAGCTCCATAGGAGAACCGACCTTCGACTTTACTTGGCGTCCTTCTTGGCTTTGTCGACGATCTCTTTCCCCTTTGACGATTGCTTTTCCAAGACTTTCTTGATCTCCTCGATCGTCTCTTTGAGCAACTTCTCGCCCTCATCCTTGTGCTTGTCTGCAACTTCCCGAAGCTGTTGTAGTTTCTGCAAGACATCGCCACCCTGTGGGACCAGTTTCAAGTACTTGTCGAGACCAAGGCTGTCGCTGATGTCTGAAGACTTCGACTTGACCTGCTCAACCGCGCCGTCAACGTACTTTTGGAGGTCCCCGAGGTCGCCTGACTTTTCCGCCGATCGCAATTTATCAAACAGCTCACTCAGATTCCCTTGCTTGAGGGCGTCCGTGTTTTTTTCGATGAGTTCCTTCACCTTTGGGTTCTTGTCCAAGTACGGCTTGGCTGCCTCCAGCCCCTTTTTCCAGGCATCGTCACCCAGCTGCGACACTTGCTGCACCTTGTCTTCGATCAATTTGCGAGCCTTGTCAAGGTTCGCAGCTGTGAGCCCTCCAGCAAACACATCCCTGACCTGTTTCCACGTCTCATCGACTTGTTTCTTGGCTTCGGGACCATACTGCTTGCTCATCTGTTGAAGCTTATCGACGCTGCCGCCAAACTTCTCCTTCACCTGCGGATGGTTCTCGAGGATGTCTGAGATTGCCTCTCCGCCAAGGCTTGCCAGCTTCTTGGATGTATCCGCCAAAACTTCGGTGGCTTTCGATACGGTCTCGAGGCTCAAACCAGACTTGGACACCTCTTTGAGCTGCTTGTATGCGTCGTTGACAATCTTGTCTGCCTCTTCTTGGTGATTCTCGCGAACCGTATCCCAGTCTTTGAATGCCGTATCAACGTAGCTCTTCCCTCCTGGGACCCAAGCAGCATACGAGTAGGCAAATTGCTTCACAGCATTTACGGTCTGGTCTGCGTTGGGTGTGCTTTCCTGCAGTTTCTTGGCCGCTGCCTCATAGGCCTTACTGGCTTCGACGGCAGCCTTGTTGATCTTGGAAGCCGTACGCCCTGCCGGGGTAAAGGAATAAATGCCGTAGGCAACTCCCGCACCCACGACACCCCCGACGATGCCAATGGCAAAGTTTGAACCGCCTGCACCGCCTGACGTTGGCGCAGTGGACTGGAAACGGCGCGGAGGGTGACGTGGGACACCACGAGCCGCGAAACGCGTCGCGGATGGGGCAGAGACAGCCCTCCTGCTCAAATTGGTGGAGGCAATCATCGCTGCGGTTTAGCTGAAGAATCGATGGAGACGAGGTGAAGGATTGGAGATTTAGAGTCTGCGAGCGGACGAAAGCAAATGAAGATGTGTGTACGCAAAGGGTAGCAGGAAACGATGCTGGAAAACGAAGGCGGGCCCGGCGAACCGTCAATTTGTATTTGATGCAAAGTTGCAAGACACAAATTATGATGTGCGAGTGCAACGGCATGCGAAATGATGACGGCATTTTTTGGCAGGAGCTCTGGCCAGAAGCTCGAACATCGTGACGTCAATAGCGGGGCCTTTGGCCCGGCACTGAAGCACCTCTGCGTCTCCCTCGCTTTTGGCGGCGAGGGCCGCATGTCTCAAGCAAGCGGGCTTGCCGAGATGCAGCTCTAGGGCCTGCAGGGACAGGAACGGTTCGCAAGAAAGCTTGATTTTGTTGTGTCTGAACATGTGCATGCAAATTGTCGGGAGCCAGGTTGCCAAGGGGTTCATGGCTCTGCATTTAGCACTGCCCTGCAAGGCAACCTCACCTGTGAGCGGCAGGGCTCCTTCCTTATCGCCGAGGAAACGCCTCGGTCGTCCCCTCCCAGTCCTAGACAAAGCCAAACCACGAATGAAACCGCACCACGGCCAGCATAAGCATCAGCACCATGTTCTCTTCAAAGCCATGCGGGGGGCCACTCAACGCCGATTCGAGCGTCGCACCTCTACAACTCATGGACAAGCCGGATTTCTGTATCCACAATCTGGACTAGCGACAAGGGTCAAACCAAGGAAGGCGGGCAATGAACAAGTCTGGTTCGCCGAACACCTCTACGATCCGCGTTCGGGATGCGCTGTGATTAAAAGGACGCGAGCCCCTCATCTGATGAGGCTCTGAGCGACGGGAAACCTGGCTGCTGCAAAGATTCCATTCCAACCGTCAATTCATATCCCTCGGCACCATGGCGCAACAAGAAGCCACACCAGAGAACATGACAATGTTGCAGGCCTTCGAATGGTATGTCCCGGCCGATCAGAAGCACTGGAAGCGCTTGAAGGCACACGTCCCTCAGCTCAAAAGCTGGGGCATCGACAACATGTGGATTCCACCAGGGTGAGTGCATCTCTTGGCTGCCAGAAACACGAATACTCATCCCGGGGCACAGATGCAAAGGCTCCGGCAAAGAGGGAAACGGCTACGACATCTATGATCTGTTAGTCACGACTCGTTCATCTCCGTCCTCTCGCAAGTCCATTGACTCAACCCGACCGCCTTCTCTAGCTATGATCTCGGAGAATTTGACCAAAAGGGAACCGTCGCTACCAAATGGGGCACAAAAGACGAGCTCTTAGACATGTGCAAGACGGCCACTGACAGTGGGGTCGGCATATACTGGGATGCTGTCTTGAACCATCGCTTTGCAGCAGACCACAAGGAGAAATGCGAAGCTGTAGAGGTCGACCCTGAGGACAGAGACAAGCGTATTAGCGATCCATACGAGATCCAGGCTTGGGTAGGCTTCGACTTTCCCGGACGGGGCGACAAGTATAGCAAGCAGAAGTATCACTGGTACCATTTCAGTGGTGTTGACTACAACGCTGCCAACGACAAGCAGGCTATCTACGAAATTGCAGGAGACAAGTCGAAGGGCTGGGCGGACGTACCGGATGTCGACAATGAAAAGGGCAACTAGTGAGCTCGTTCTCGTCCAACGCCTGAGCAGCAGGAAAATTTACTGACCCAAGGTGACAGTGACTATCTCATGGGCTCCGACCTGGACTATGCGCACCCTGAGGTTGAAGCTGATGTTCTTGCTTGGGGTGACTGGCTCGCCCAGACCGTTCCACTCAAGGGTGTGCGGTTTGATGCCATCAAGCACTTCAGCGCAGACTTCGTACGGAAATTTGTCAAGCAAATGGACGACAAGTATGGCAAAGGCTGGTTTTTCGTCGGAGAGTTCTGGAAGGACAGCCTCGAGGACATGAACAATTATCTGAACCGCATGGACCACCAATTTTCGCTCTTTGACGTCAGGCTCGTGCATAACTTCAGCTCTCTGAGCAAGGCGGATGGTGCAGATATTCGTCAAGTCTTTGACGGCACTCTTGTACAGTCTCGCCCAGTCAACGCCGTGGTGAGTGCTCCTTCACACCGATGAGAAGTGCTTCTCAACCAAACGTATGCTGAGCAATACAAGACCCTTGTCATGAATCATGACACCCAACCTTATCAAGCTCTCGAGGTGCCCATCTCCGACTGGTTCAAGCCTTTGGCCTACGCCCTCATCCTTCTCCGTACCGATGGTTATCCATGTGTTTGGTACGGAGACTTGTACGGCATCAAAGGCGAGCATGAGTTTCCGCCTTCATGCGGCAAGAAGCTACCCCAGCTCATGCTATCCCGCAAACTGTATGCATACGGGCGTCAAGCAGACTACTTTGATTATGAGACGTGCATCGGCTGGGTGCGCTACGGTACACACGATCGCCCCGCTGGCATGGCTGTGGTGCTCAGCAACGCCGGCCCCGGAACCAAGCGGATGCACGTGGGCGAGATGCATCATGGCGAGAAGTGGACAGATGTTCTGGGATGGTCAACCGGCGAGGTCGTCATTGGCGAAGACGGCTTCGGCGACTTCACCTGCGGACAGTGCAGTGTGAGTGTGTGGGTGAAGCACGACGCCCAGGACCGAGAGAAGTTCACCAAAGAATTGTGAGTCCAATCTGCCCGCGCCCCTTTTCGAGTGTTTGGCCTATGGAGTATCGGTTGTTGTCAAGGGGGATGCTGACGCGATTATACTACAGTGACAGCGACATCTACAAAGAGTAACGAGGAAGTAGACTTTTGCTGAATGCTGCTGAGGCTGGAGCTGCGGCCTTCTAAACAGAAAGGGTTGCAGAGGCGGGACGACTACCTATACCGGCTTTCATGACCTTCCTACTGGATAATGATGTACAGACTGAGGACACATGAGTATGTCCGTTGAATTTGAGGTCGAGAAGCCAACCAACCTCGCAAGAAGCAGCATCAACGGCCAGATCACTCAATAGAATTCCTAGACGTATTTCAAGACCCTGTTTCGTGTACGAACTCGCTATCAATTGTTCAATGCAGCTTACCGTGACCGATTTGTGCACATAAGTCACTCGGCCACGATTAAGTCAAGCCAACTTCCAGCAGCCTACGAAAACAATAAAAAGAGAGTCACTGTACACCACTACATCAAATCAACTCAAGACCAAACTGGTAACCAACAAGCTATATTTGCCATCTGGCCAAGTTACAAGACCGTAAAAGTCACAAACAGTGTCAACAACCGTCCACCCATGCCATCCTTCACCCCGTATTCCAACGTCCGCACCTCTCTAGAACGGCATGGGCTATGCAACGCAATGACCGCGTGGCTGTGCATGTCAGGAGCAGAGGCCTCGGCAGTGGAGAGGAGATGGCATGTATGACACTGGGGGTCCAGACATGACACGACCATAGGGCGTATGTGGCTGGGATATCGGCTTGTCACTGTGGCCTTGAATCAGTACGACGGGGGTAGTGGATTTGTCTCTGTCGTGACAGGCTTTGACGAGGCAGAGTCAAACTTATCAGATCCAGCCTTGGAGAAGGTAGCGACCAATTTCATTATCGGTTTCGTTAATGTAAGATGGTGATGTGGTAAATACGGCATGTATTGGTGCTGAGCCTCCTCTATGTAGAGTGAGTCACAAGGGAAAGACAGCACAATGGGGCTCCAAGGTACATGTTTCACAGAATCTGCATAAGACGGGGGTCAAGTCATGCTTGACACTGCAGTCGTCTTGCCCGCGAATTGGGGCCAAGGGAATTTTTTGAGGATGTGTACACAAGGAAAGAAATACTGCAGGGTGATCACATTGCTTGTGGTGCAAGACGGCCGAAACGCTGCTTGGCACCGCAGCTGTGAATTGATCCCGAGGAAATCTATCTAAGGTCTGACATAAGGAAAAACAAGAATAGAAGTGCAAAAACGAAAACTAGATGGTAGTAGACGAATGTAGGACACGGACAGTGCGGCTTGGTTGGCTTGGAGATCACCACATGGGATCAATCATTCCCCCCCTTTCTTCCAACATGTCGTGTTTACCCCTCTGCTGTGAAAAGCCTTGCGAGGGTCAACTCTGCTTTTGAATCCGCATTTACGCCCTCAGGAGCACCCGACGCTTAAAGAGGCCCCCAAACGGTACAGCATCGTCGGTATTCTGATTTGACGCTGCGCCATGTTGTGTACTGCTGACTGGGTGAGACTGAGGGGCTGCGTTGACAGGCACGTTGCTGTCCTCCGAGGGGCCTCCAGCAAGATGAGCCGCTGGAGGTTGGGCTTGAAAGGTTTCCTCAACTGGCACGGGGGCCAGAGGGACATTTTCAGCGGGACGTGTGTCATGCTGGCCTGAGCTGCGCGCTGGAACGGGCATCATCTGCTCGGGTTCTACTGACGGTGCGACAGCAGACACCATGTCAGAGTTCGGAGACCTCATATGAGAGTTGACTGCCTCGGTTTGATGTTGCTGAGGCCTTTCTGCCTGAACAGGAGCTGGGACATCGTGTTCCACGTGGCGTGCGCCTTGTTCTTGTGAGCCGTGTAGTGGAACGGGCATTGCCTGATCGTGATTTTCGGACGCTGCGACGACAAGTGCCCTATCGAAGTCCGAAGAGCTCGTAGTATGGGAATTAGGTGCCAGGGGCCGATCTTGTCCATGTCCAGCAGCATGTGCGTCATGTCCTCTTGGACCGCGTGCTGCTTCGGCCGCTACCTCGTCGTGGTTTTGCGAGGCCGGTACGAAAGGTCCCATGTTGACGTTTGAGTGGCTCGTAGCTGCCTTGTCTGCGTCAGGGTCATTTTGCTGGGGTCTCTCCGGCAGACTTGGTGCTGGGTGACCATCCTCAGTGGCATGTGTGCTGTCATCTCCGAAGGCAAGCATCCTATTCCTACCAGAGGATGGTTTAGGAGGCTGTTTTCGGACGGGAGGCAGTCTCTGCGGCGTTTGATGCTGGGTTGGCTGCTGGGTTGGGCGTTCAACTTGCGGCCTAATATTGTCCTTGTTACCGACAACAGGACGGTGGTCGGGCCGCTGCTTCGGCTCTTGAACCTCATTCGGCTGTGGCACCGGCTTTGAATTCTCTGCCTCCTGGGGATACGGTGGTCTTGCGCCAGTCTCATGTGTCCCTGTTGGACGCTCAATTGAAGCAGTCTTGGTCTTTGACTTGGCGTGTTCGTCGACAGGCCCATTCGCTATAGCGTGATTGTTCCGATTGCCAGTATTCGCATGAGCAGAGTCGTTGTTGAGCTCGTCTTGGACACGATTTTGCTTATTATTGGGGTCTTGGACCCTCCCAGGCTGTGGAAGGCCCTTCGGTCCCTGGACTTCCTCGATTCCCTCCTGGACTGGCACCTTTGGCTGATTTGTCTGTTCCTGGACTCGTGTAGCAGTGCGATCGCTTGTGACTTCATCCTTAACTGGAACCACTGGCTTAGCTGGAACCTTCAGCAGTTCCGTCTGTTCCCGGCCTCGTGAAGCCGTGCGATCACTTGTGACATTCTCATCGTCATTCTCATCGTCCTTCTTGTCGTCCTTCTTACGGTCTTTCTTATCCTCCTTTTTAATCTCCTTCTTATTCTCAACCTTCTTTCCCTCCTTCTCCTTCTTCACGTTGGTCTCTGAGGGGTTGAAATTGTCGTTCTTTGGCTGTTCTTCGTCCGCCTCTACCTTCGACTCCAAGTCTGTCGATAAATCCTGACTCGGCTCACGGTTGTCATGATCTTTGGGTTTTATTTCCTTCTTGTCACGATTCTTCTCCATCGGTGGGTTCAGACTCTCACCATCGTCTTCTAAATCGTTGAGTGTTGTCCGAGCCGGAACCCCCTCCGTCGATTCTGGTAAGGCATTAGTGGTGGTCTTCGTGCCATCAACTGCTGGGCCCTCGGTTTTGCTTTCCTCTTCCAGCCCGTTGTTATCCCCGCCGGTGACCCTGTCGCCTCCAATTGGCTTAGGCGAGATCGATTGATCGGACGCCTGGTCCGTCTGCCCTTGGGTTGGTGGATTGGACGTCTGGTCCGTCTCTTCTGGGGTCGATTGCATCCCCCCCGAGTCATCTGTCCCTGAAAACAGCTTTTGATCCTCTTCATACAGATTTTCATACTGATTTTCCAACTCGTCCCAGTTCTTGATCGGTGAATTCCAGTCCTTGGGCTTTTCCCTGTTATCCTCGATAGAAGGTCCGGAGCCATCCTTCGCGTTGTCGATGTCGCTCTCGCTGCAGTTTTTGCTGGCGGCATGAGCAAACAGAGACCAACTTTCAGCATGGTCTATATTTGACACCGATTTCTTGACCGACAACATGCCATAACCTCTATCGACCGTTTTGCAGAGCGTGTGCGACAGCTCGTGAACTAGGATCGAGCCGACATCTCCCTCGCCGCACTTTGCTTCTTGAGGAATCTTGAAGAAATAGTCGCAGAGATATACGGCATCACCCCCATGGTAGGTGCAGGCCACTATTTGAGAGGCCGCCGAGCATCCGCAGCGTGGTTCCTCTCCGCAGACCATGGCCACGTTACCTCTCAATTCGACGCTAGAATTCCCCCTCGAATTTCCAGTTCCCGGGCCAGATTTGTCGTTGTCCTTTTTTGGCTCGTTTGTCCTTTCCTTCTGCCTTTTCTGGCGCCGATGTGCCTTTTCAGTTTCTTTGTTTTTGCCCTGGGTGCGAGCTTGTCCTCTGCATTCCTTGGCAATGGCCTCGTACCCGTCCTTCAGCGTCTTGATATGTGTCGGATTTTTCCACTCTGTTTTGAAAAATGTTGCCAAGATAGAACTGTTTGCTTCGATAGCCTTCAAGGCTGCCTCTGCTTGCTTGACGCACAGCTCTAAGCCTGTTGCGACCATTGCTCGACCCTTGCCATTTGCCTTATTATTGCAGCTACCAGTAACGTATGACCGTTTGCCCAAAGTACTGTTCTCAACCGACGCATCCAGCATTACGTCACTGTAAGAGAAGGGGGCATCGTTCAGGCGTTCAGATTTGAGGGGCACGCCGAAGGCGCTTTCCAGCTTCGCACCCGCGCTGCAGCCTGGATGAGCGTCGGCAACGGCGACCACTAGGGCCACAAGAAGAAGAACCTGCTTCATACTGATGACGATTCGTGGAAGAGCCCAGCTCTGCTTCGCCAAAGAAGGTGAGACAGAAAGGATGACGAAAGGGACGATACAACGGGAGAAAGGACGCAAACACGCCGACGGCTGGCTTGAAGATGCCGCCTCTTATATCGCAAGAGCATACAAGCTCAGCAACATTGCGCCGCACAGAACGCGACTTCAGATCGCTGACTCGAAGTGATCTCGTTGCCATCAATCTATAGTGAGCGGACCTGCGGTACAGTCGTTTCAAGTCAAGCAAATGATCACACTACGATATCCAGCAAGGGAAGCGAACGGACCAAGATTACTTTACTGCCTCATGCGAAGCTGTCCGAGCTGGTCCGCCCTGGCGCGATGACCAGTCCGATGCATCGCAGCTTGACAGGAAAAAGCATCGTCAAGACGACGATCAGCAGCAGCAAAGAAGGACTTTGTAGCGGAAGCTTCCTGTTACGCGAATGATCATGGCATCTCGGTGACTTGTTTGCCCGATCACAGGATTCTCTCGCTGCGCTCCTTCACAGATGTGTTATGGGAGACCATATCGTTGCCAGGGGTACTCGAACTATGGAAGTGGCTGTCAATGCGGATAGCTGCACGTGGACGTGGACCTTTAGATGCGACACCGAAAAGGACTAAGCGCCGGCACGCGAAACTAGTTGGCTGCTAATAATATTCGTTGTGTTGACTCTCATATAAACCACTAGTCGCGGAGTATAATGTGAGAGGAATTGGACATGGCGTCTGCTGGGATATCCATCCCTACGCCATTCTGACTGAGTTCCTTGGCACGGCCGACGAAACGGCTGAAGCGCTTTCTTGAATGTTTGACGTGGCGGACCGAGCGTCCCGCCGTACAACGACTCAGCAACGGTCCTGACAAGTGGCTGAACCCCTATTTGAACGTGCGATTTTCTCTCCCAGCCGGTCCAAAAGTGCAATGTCAGTCGATCTCGTCCTGTCCCGGATCGACCAGATGATGGCTGATCGTCCTCGGCACGGTTGGCGTACGTCAGTCATTCTGATCACTTTCCAACCCGACAGCGTTCCCTGACCCCCTGAATGCATCTCCGCAAACAGCACTACCTCGTCGTTGCCGACTTGCGGGTCAACAAAACAGGCACCAAGAGCGGCTTCGAATGAACCACAAGTGATCACTTTGGTGCATATGACCGTTATAGACCTGGAAAGCTTCTGTTTGCTCGAATTATGCGTACGCTGGCTGATAGCTCGATCCCGATCCACAAAGGCCATGACTCGCCCTCTGCTACCGCATCGGACATACATGTGTATGTCGCGCGTGCACTGAAACAAGTCCGATCCCGCCAGGGCCAAGACTAAACGGGGCTTGGTGGACGGGATTTTGCGTTGTCCGCTCCAGCGACTTGCAAATGCCATGATGATTCCGAAGGCCGCCAGCGCAAATGACGTCGCTGCTCGCGAACAGCGTCAGTGCCGTCGGATTGGTCGTCATCGTCGTTGTCATCGAGCATGATCTTCATACGCTCTGTTCATCCGACGATGCCATCACGCGACGCGTCCTCGGATGATGACTGGCGAAGCCGAAACACCTTTACTGCTGCAATGGTTCGGCGCGCTCGGAAGACGGCGCCAGATATCTTCAGCACGGCAAAGCCCAGCGCGATATGGAAGCGCAATGAATGAAATGCCGACGCGTCATTTTCGCTGAATCACAAGTCTTGCTTGAGTAATGGGCATGGAATAGCCTGGCAGCGTCAGGTCGAGCCGTCTGAACCGTCATCCATCACCACTCCTGCCCAGTCGCTTCATGATCGCCTCGCGTAAAAGGAGCACATCATAGGATCACAGCATGGAGACGGAAGGATGGAGGCTGCTTGTTTCATCGATATCACCCAGCGCCTTGTCCCCTCCCTTCTTCGTCCGCGCGTGCGCTCGCGAGATACTGACTCAGGTCTCCAGCGGCTTTGCAACCGACCTTGCAGGCTTGTCAGCATGTTTCTGTGCATGGATGAGAGGTCAAACAAGTCTTGCTGCGGCGCACGAACCTGTCTATCGCTCTTCATGCCCACACCTGCTGATAGGCATTGCCAATGTTCCGATATTATAAATAGCCTAGTCGCCCCTTACGAGGAGGCATCATACCCGCTTGTCAATCAATCTGCCGCTGAGTACGTGCGGCGGCGCAGCTCGAAACGTCATTGTACAATCGACAGGGCACGAAGCAGCGAATGGAACAAAACGGGCCTTCGCTGGATCAAGGTGATCCGGGAGGCGCGCATCCTTGCCGCAGTAATTGAGCGATCCGCCGCCGAAAGATTCCAGGAATCCTTCATGTCGTAGTCATTCAAACCACTGCAAATAGAGAGGCGTTGGCCTGCATTGGCAAGTCATGAAAACGACAATCCACGACGAAGAGGGAGAGACCCTGTGGGAATGGTAGCCCGACCTACGAGCATTGTCGACGGTCGAGTCGATAATCGTTCTCTTGGCATCAGTTGCGGCTGTCGGTAGAAAGATGAATCGTCCTCGATGTTATAGAGACCAAATGGCAGGCGCGATCAGCCTATCGCAATGTTCCAGGATGACAAGGATCGACCAACACCAGGCCGTGGTCAAGGCAGCCTTACTGAGTGGAGGATAAGATTGGTCATGAGTCGACAAACGCTGATCATGTCCGCGCTACCCTTTGCGCCGTCGCAGCAAACAGAATACTTGTCCATCGGAATGAGGCACTAAGTCGAAAAGTTGGGGCCTTACTTCTCCGATAGTAATGGCATCAACCCAATCTTCGCCATGAATGGGCGCGAACAGTAGGTGGCTTCTCGTTGAAGCTGAGTGGCCAGTTTGAAAATGCGCCTACTAATGTGGTTGGCAGTAGGCAGCCGCCGCTTACAGCACCAGTCCCATGAGCTCGCGAGCAGAGGACGGGGGGGGAGGGCTTCTAGCAGCTCCTCCGTTTGCTCTACGTGTATGAAGCCAAGCCCGTAAGCGAAAGCTGCTTTGTAGACGACAATGAGTCCACCAGTCATTGTAGTAAGGCATGTCACAATTTACTCAAACCTGCCCTGTCTTGTCACACGCAGCTGGGGCGGTCGGGTTGGTGCCACCAAGAGAGGCCAAAGATGGAGGGTGATCAGTGGGCAGATTTCTCGCTAATTTGTCGTAGCAGAGACCACTGATTCCATCGATATAAGACGATGGGGAAAATCGCAGAGCATCGTACAGGATTGAGTCCTTCGCGAGACGTGCCTATCTACGCCTCAGTCAGACACATCCATCTCAGTCCTGATACTCTGGCAAGGTCATACCGGAGACTTTTATTCCGTATACTCACCACGCAGCTAATGGCCTAAAGGATGTAAATGTCTATCGCCCCATAAAGATATTTGATCCTGCTTGAACCCCGATCAAGACTCTCGCCGTTGCCCGACACTAATGGCTTAGAAGTGACATCCACCCTGTTGGGCAAATTTTTGATGCCATTACGCAACATGATGAGTAACGCCACGGAGATTGATGGCAAAGAACGGCCGGCAGTCAACAAAGAACTCACGCTTACGCTTACGAGTCGACCTCGCAGCTCAAGCCATGGTAGCAAAGACCAGGGGTCCGCCAGGGATGACAACGCAGGACGCAGCTGATGTTGTACTTCCGGTCGCATTTTGGCCGTGCGCTTCCCCGTACCGTCCGGAATTGCTGACTCTTTGGTACTGGTACGTCATGTCGCGGCGTCCCAGGAGTTTGGCGCGGTATGACAATTCGAGACTGGCGGGCAATGCAAGGCTCAGATCAATGTCGCGCCTCTGGGACGGCACATGGGCCTGCATTGAGCTCAACCAGACATTGATCGTGCTGACATCAGACAAAAGGGACGTCTTGGCCGTATCAGATTATCTCGCACTCAATGTCTATTCTGCGGGTGAGTGAGATACTAGGTTTCGACCCCTTCTTTCAGAGGCCCAGCCCTGCCGAGGCATCATACATCGACTGCCATCAGGTGACGGTCAAGTGCAGCAGTCCTTCGCCGTACCATCAGTCTTTGGGGTAAGAAAGCGACAAAAACATGAAGACGAAATATCAATATCGGCCCCTGAAAGCGCTTTTCTCAGCTGAGGCTCCATCTTTCTTGCTTCTTCCCATCGCTCAAGCCGCGTCAGACATTCGTGATAACCGTGCAAGGCCCACACGTTATTTGGGTGATGTCGAGCGCGGATGCACGCATCATCGAACCCAAGATCCGCGCTGTACACAGACAGAGCCTCTTCGTATCGCTCCTGCTCCAGCAGCAACGCGGCAAGGGCATGGCGAGCCGGTTGCATCCATCCCCACGGCTCGCTGTACGAGAGCCCGTCATCTCGTTTGACCGCGAGGCGTAGGTGCTCGAATGCTTCGGTGAAGTTGCCGCGTCGATATTCGATCTCTCCGTCTAACATCGCTGTCGCAACAGGCAGAATGTCTGTGCATTTATTGGGGTAGTTGAGTCGAGAGTCTGGCACTTTTCGTACAGCATCCTGATACAGCTGCCTCTCGCGATCCGCCATTTCCACATCTCCAGTGGCTGCCCAGGCTACGCCCTTGGCATAGTGTGCGATGGCCGTCGTGACGCACATTAGATTCGAATCTGCCGGAAGGGCGAGCCGAATGATGTCCCGCCACATCCCGAATCTGACCATGACGTGCCATCGTACGGTGAAAAATACTTCAATAAAGTCACAGGAAGAAACCAGCACATCATGAGGCAGAGACTTCTCCATGCGGTCCACGGTGTCAAGTGATACCTTTTTTTGGCCGGCAAACATGGACGCGAAAACGAGCGAGTCATAATTATGCATGCGGTAGACGGAGTAGAAGTTGTCTGCTCCATTGTTTCTCAGAAAATGCTCGTCGGCGACAATGGCTTTCTGGTTGGCCATGATTGCGGCAGCATAATCGCCGATGAGGATGTCTAGATGGGAGGGCATGTGCAACAAATGGCCGGCTCCTGGTACAAGGTCTCGCAAGTGATTGGCGGCTTTCAAACCCAGTTCAGGCGTCGGTGACATTTCTATCAAATGGATGTACAGGTGTAGCAGCCCCGGATGACGCAGAGAGTTTTGGTCCCTGAGCGCATGTTCTAATACATGTTTGGCAAGAATGGTCCGGGTGCCAGGGTTTGGTTCGCCGGAAATGAGGTCCCAAAGTTTCCACGGAGTCAGGCTGATCAGGGCGTCTGCGTAAAGGGCGGCAACATCGAGGTCATCAGGGAATTCTCGATATACTCTACCCAGGGCGTCTGCGTATGCCACGCTCTGCCTTGCGTATTGCTCCTTGTCAGAGGGCTTGTCGCTGGGATATCGCACCTGCACAGCCTGGATCAGAGCTTTTTCGACAGGCGTCGAGGCTGCAGATAGAGACAAGGCTTTCTGGGCCGCTTGGTGAGTTTCCCTGACGGCAAGCTCCAGATCATTGCCGAAGGCCTCCCATGTTCGGTTATAGTGAGGACCCAATGCGTAAGCCAAACCCCAGAATGCCATGGCGCAGGTTTCATCATGTTGCATGGCGTTCCTGAAGCACACCGCCGCTTCTTGAAGATTGAAAGCATAAAGCCACGTCAGGCCACGGTTGAACCATATCTGCGAACCATCACTGTCAGTGGTGATGGGCCGCCCAAAAGAGCCCAGGTCATATTCGTATGCGGAAATATCGGAGAGGACCATGGTGCCCAGGGCAAATGTCTGGAAAGTGAGGAGTGATGCAACAGCATTTTGTTGGAATGCTCATCTCGTCTTTCGTTGCGATGGCGGGGGTGGTGGCAGCTGATTACGTCGGTCGGACAAGAGAGTCCGACAACGGACGGAGACCGATATCCGTTCAAAGGCCGACAACCGCTAACTTCATCACTCGTGATATGAGACGGGAAAAAGAATGGAAGAATCAGTAACGTGCGCGAATAGAGCTGGCATAAACAATCTACTAGGTCGAGACTGAGGTGACTTGTGAAGGTTTTGCCACCAAAATGCTCAATTTCTCAGGAAGGAGCACTGCACGGAGACTGCCTTGGCTTCTTGATGCTGACCGTTGAGTCAGTAGAACTCGTGCAGCTATTGGCCGGCCATAAGAAGGCAAAAGTGGATCTTACTGCTCTCTACGGAGTACTCCGTACTAAACTCCGTACTTGGGGCAAAGACTTGGAAGGTTGTCTTGTTCAAAGCGTATTCGGAGCAACGAAACAGATGACCTATCCAGGTCCCATGGCAAAGGGGCGGCATCGGCCAGTCGTTACGGCGGCGATGCAGAAGCGCATCCATTTGATCCTTCCGGTCGCATCTTGCGCTCTAATGACGCAGGTATGTCGTGGGGATGATTGCGTGTCAGGTCGCACCGCAGCTCACGAAAGACATCGTCGCAGGCGTACAATGGCAGCCTCTGCCCACAGCCATGCATCCCCAAAGGATTCATCTAATACATATCCGATGGCGCTGCAGAAGACCCGCTAGTCACTGATTCCTTGCCTACGTATGACGGACACTTGTTATGGCGCCTTGGCCTGAACGGCGGCAATCACGCCATCGCAGCGTGAGGCATAAAGTAGCAGCATCTTCAGACCAACTTGGGCGCCACGCAAGAAACTCGCAGCTAACACACGTTCTAAATAAACAGACTCTTTGATGACTAAGGACTTGGACAATACCTTAGCTCCCGCATCAGAAAGTAGCGGCACACTTTGTCTGTTGATTGAATCCACAACGCATGTCACTCGACTGCCAGTACGAGCTCACCCCTTCCCAAATCCGGAGCAAATATATTTTCTAGGTGCATATGCCACTGTCCACAGTATCAAATTCGCGCACCAGTGAGCTTGGCAGGCAGGGATCGGATATACATGAGATTTGCTTCCAGCCTCAGCGAGAAGCTGCGCCGGGCAGTCAAGGCTGCAATTCGAAAACGTGCTCATCGAGTTGGACCAAAGCACGCTGATGAGGATGACCTCGTCGAATGAGGACGACGACCTGCAGCAAAATATTGACAGAGAAAGCTTGATCACACAGCGGCTAGGCGAGAATGAGTCGCTGTTCCCCTCGACAGAGGTTGAGTGGAATCCACCGAGAGGGTTTATTTGGGTTCAGATAGCACTCATGAACAATGTGTTTCTCAATGCTTTTGATGGAACTATTATGGCGGCTACCTACGCCGTTATAAGCTCGGAATTCGGCGCGACAAACTCAGCTTCCTGGCTGACGACCGCCTATCTTATCTCATCCACGGCCGTACAGCCGCTTTACGGCCGAATTTCTGACATATTCGGCCGTCGGGGATGCTTCATCTTTTCGACAAGTCTTTTTGGCGTCGGTTGTCTGGGATGCGCATTGTCGAGCAGCATGACCATGCTCATCATCATGCGAGCCCTGACGGGCGTGGGTGGTGGCGGCTTGCATATCATGGCAACAATCGTAAACTCGGATCTGATACCCTTCCGCAGGCGGGGCATATACCAAGCTATGCAAAACGGCGTTTTTGGTCTTGGGGCCATTTGCGGAGCGTCCTTGGGCGGGAGCATTGCAGATACGATTGGATGGCGATGGTGCTTTCTCTTGCAGACCCCGGTCTCTGCATTTGCCCTACTAGTTGGCCGTCTGGTTCTTCAAGACCAGGCTGCTGGATTGATGCTGGGTCTAGACGAGGGTCTCGAAGTCATGTGGGAGCGTGTCGACTTCCTCGGTGCTCTGCTGCTCTTGGTGGCTGTATCGAGTCAGCTGTTCGCGCTTGGCCTCGGCGGTAACGCTCTTCCGTGGGATAGTGCCATCGTCGTCGGATGCCTGACAGCCAGTCTGCTTCTATCGATCATCTTCGTGCTCGTGGAAAGTCACACTCGGGCGATCCCCATGGTTCCCCTGCGCCTGTTGAAAGGACGGCTTCCAATCGCAACACAGTCGGCCAATATCGCAGCTGGCTGTGCAGCTTATACGGTCAGATCTCCAGCCTGGACTTTTTCCATTACACAGTCGCTGAGCCGGAGCTGACCTTGACTCGATAGCTTCTGTTCATGGTACCATTGTTCTTTCAGGTGGTACTTTTGGAGTCGGCGTCAAAGGCTGGCGCGCGGCTGATCGTCCCGTCTCTGGCCACACCCTTCGGCTCTGTTCTTGCCGGTATCATCATGTCTCGCTACGGCAGGTTGATTGGCATGATGCGCATCGGTATCCTGCTGATGGCAATTGGCAATGGACTCTTGACTTCTCTGCGCTTTGAGGATTCCGACTGGAAGTACTTTGCATATATCACTCCCGCTAATCTGGGCCAAGGAATCGTGTACCCGTCCATATTATTCGCATCACTGGCCTCTTTCGAGCATGAAGGTACGTTGCGTACGATCATTCTGCGACGCCATACCACGCTTGTTGCCGCCGTATTCACAGACCCCCGATTCCTGACTAGATCATGCTGTGTGCACCTCCACCGTGTACCTGCTCCGATCGCTTGGGGGAGTCTGGGGCGTATCTTTCACCTCAGCGATCGTTCAGACGACTTTGAGCAACCGTTTACCAGAGGCTCTGCAAGATGTTTCTGGAAAGGAAAGAGTATGTAAACCCTTGACGTAATAAGGCCACGAGGCAAACATAATCACAAATTGCCATACAATACGGGAAATGTACTGCTAATGCCACAATGTTTGCAGATAATCGATCAGATACGCCATTCAGCATCCAGCATTCATCTCTTTCCGGCAGAAATACAGTTGACAGTCCGCCACGTGTATTACGAAGGAATTCAGCTGGCGTTTGCTGCCAGCACAGTAATAGCGATGATTGGCTTCGTGGCGTCGTTGACTGCCACGGCGTCAAAGATGCGGAGCACGCACTGATCTGCGACGTCTATTACATGATAGAGTAAAGGAGTTGAAACAAAGGCTTGATCGATGTGTCACTGGTAGGATCAACATACCAAAAACTCCTCTCCGACCCTAGGCGACTTGAGTATGATGAAGGGATCGTTGGGGATACGGTCTATTTTATGCTCGACTATGCATGCACGACAACCGACGTGGGACGATTTGGCTTCATGCTCGAAGCTGCGTCGATGGATCGGTATGCGACCCGGAATCACCCCACAGCCCCATGCAAAGCCGAATTTGTTGCCGCTGAGGAAAGGGGGAGTGGCATAATACGAACAGTGGCAGCCAATGAGAGCAATATCTTCTCTTCCTTTCGGCGCCGCGCCGAACACACGGGCAAGGGTCAAAAATGCTTCGATTCACCAGGCAGGATAGCGTATGGCATGAGGGACTTCGACGCACGCCTCGCCGAGCAATCGTGAAGCTTAGGGGCCAGGCACAGAATGTTTGTGCGGCCTTGTTCCCCTGCTGCGATCGCCCTGGAAAACAAATCAAGGGAAAAGATGGAGAGAGTGTAATAATGGGTCGGGGAGACAGCTATTGCTGGTGGGCCATTCCGAGTTTGCAAATGAGCGGTAGGTTGGAGTTCTTATGATCCTGGCTGTGCAGCACTGCCCGACAACACGCCGCTTCGTAACGTCTTCCCGTTGCGGGCTGGGGTCCGTCATAGCGATTTCCCTTTGCAGTCGATCCTCCGCCTTTGATTCAAAATAACTCATGTGGTAGCGTCACGTTGTTGGCACAATCGAGCAATGGTTTCCGACTAGGACACGGATGCTACTGACCATTTGCCAAGATCAAGCAGCGTTTGAAGGGAGATTGACTGTCATGGAAACACCTGTTGTCATGGGACTCCGGGGTTGCCTTGGGAGCCTGATGGAAAGGAGACAGCAGAGATGTGACGTGGAAGCCCAAGTTGTGCCACCATCCTAATTTGGTCCGTGGGTGGTGGCCAGCCCCAAAGCCCGAACACGTTCCGACCGACCAAGAAGCGAGTCGACAGGGAGTCGGATGCTGGCAGCCCTGATGAGGGCTCATGGCAGGACGAAGAGCCCCCCTTCCGCCCTTCTCCTCCCCTCCTTTCCCTCCCCAGGAAACATGCTGCGTGTGTTCACGCGCCTGGAGCGCATATGCGCGTCGGTCCGACCTGCCAAGTCGACGTAGCATCGCTGATAAGTCGCCTTGTGGGTCGAATCGCATTTTCTGGAAAGCCCAACAAGAGTGATGACTTTTCCCTCGCTCCGGACAGGGATGGAAGACTTTGTGCTGGGAGCGCAGAAAGGCCTCTTGCGGCTTTGATTGATGCTTGTTGCTCCACCGACAGACAGACAGTCCAAGAGATTCGGCAAGTTCCATGGCTCCATCGAAAGGGCTATGTTTCGGGCTGCACATTATTTGTGACACATGACCGTTCGGAAAGAGCAGAATTTGATATCGCACCGCGGTGAATGACTTGTCAAAAGCGGATACGCCGGTCGCAAGCTTCTTTCCAGCGAGGGCACGGACAACCAACAGCGAGCATCCTCTTGAATGTTGTCTCGATACGACTATAGCAGCCGTCCGGGCGACATAATGCAGGTACATACATATGCAGAGCAACGTGAGCCGGTGCCTGAGACTGGCTTTGCGGGATGGCGGGTGGGCAGCACGCGAATCTGATAGGGTGTTGTTGGCCCGTGAATGACTCGGCTCATGCATTTTTACAGTCCTCAGGCATGCCGCAAGCAGTCGCGCAAGCCCAATGCTGCTCTTTGTTGGTATCTGCTGAGAGCAGCAGTAGGGATTGTGCATTGCCGAAACAGGATTAAACACATGCCGGCGTTTCCGCACGACAACACTGAGTTGCCGGGCCCGGGGCGCGTTCTTGTTCGGTCGTCTTCAGAAACTGTCCACCAATGCCGATTTCAAATACGTTTCTTTCATGGCTTGGGCAAGAGCCGGACCACTTGCCAGGACAATAATAGCCCGAACTCCGAAGCGCCCCCAGCAGAAGTCGGTCCGGCCGCTGGAGCTTGATTCTGAGGCAGAAGCGAGCGTGACAGTGGGTGCTGAGGGACAACAACGCGCAAGACGTGGTGTAGGAGAGCGCGGGAGCCGCCAAGGCTGCCAAAGGAAATATACTCGTCTTTACTACACCACTTCTACTACATAAGCCCAGTGAACTTCTTGGCTCTTCCCATGAAGCTTTCCCCGACTCAAATTTCATCTAGCTGCGCCAACTCAGACAAAATGGCGATTCAGAGCAAGCGACAAGGTCACTACTTTGACTTTGTCGTTCCCGTCGCCGCATTCAACGACGACCATCATGACCTGATGCGCGAGTTGGCATCTCTTCGCTTGTTAAAGACCAAACAAGAGGAGCATCAAGACGACTCACCGTACCCCGAGTACACGTTTGGTGACCCTCCAGCACGATCCCATTCATGTTCGAACCATACGCGGAAGGAAGACGTCGTCGTCAAGGATCAATGTGTGGCACAGCAAATATCAACAGAGCCCTCGGCGCATTCGGAAACCGATTTATCCTTTCTATGCTTGGGCGACGATACCCTGCAAGATCTAAGTCAACTCGACGAGTATCATCTTGGCCTACTGCAAACAGCCGGCTCCAACCCCAAGGCATTCAAGCCTTCGTTCCGTCGTAACGGCGTCATCCTACAACAGGGTGACCGGCCGAAAGCTTCCAAATCAGACGCGCCCAAGCTCCGGCCCGCCGTGAGACCAAAGCCCAAGCCAAGACCGCGCAATCTCGTTTTGTCACAACACAGACATATCCCGCACACGGACTATCAACGCGAGAGCTTCTGGCTGTACGAGGAGGAGAGCGTGACGCCGCGCGTAACGCTGACAAGATACGACTTGCGCTCAGATGAAAAAGAGATATATGGCTGGAAGCATGGTGCAACGAACAAGCGATGACGCCATGTGATGGGCAATGTGGCATGATCAGGCGAGGCGCACCTCAGACCGCCAGCGTAGACAACACACAACATCTAGCGAAGCTATCGGTAGTATTGTCTCATGTGCTCTCGCCGCATACTTGGCCAGCGGGAAAGCTCATCAACTGACATAGCGAGACTGGGAAGCCCCTCTCTGCGACTGGTCCGTGTTCAAAGCAGCAACCCTCGGCTCAGCTCAGGAAGCGTGTCGCAAGGTGCTCAGTAATGGCATAGGTTTGCCCAGGTCGAGTCGAAACAGTGAAGAAAGGGCCATGGCAAAAGTACACTGAAGGAAGTCTGAGACGAGGCGTTCTCAAGACACGTTAGTTATGTATATAAAGCGAGGTAGAATACACGCTTAAGCAGACTACATTCTCTTGTGCCCCTATGAAGCTGTGAGACGTTCGTCGGATCTGTGCTGCTCGTGTCCTGTGCTTCCTGTCCGTCTGCCATGCCAGTTTGCAGCGCTTTCCTATAATCCCGCCAACGCCATGCAAATGTGTATCGTGCAACTGATGCCCTCACACCGCAAGAAAAGCCGTCCCCAATACCTGCAGGTGGAACAACGCATCCATCCCCCCTGTCTTTTCATCTCTACCCTTACGTCAACGCAACGAGCCGTTTATCATCGGACAGCGGTCCGGACAGCTCCTCGCCGCCAGCCACGACACGCAACCACTTCGCACTCCGAAACACCAAGACACCCCTTTCCGCCAAGACGCCGAAGAACTTCGCTGCTCCCATGACCGTCCCTTCGCGACATGCCCTTTCCTGCCGCCGCCAAGACCCAAAGAACTTCGCTCCTCCCCCTTCCAACCGTTCCTTTCAGCACAAAGATCCCCTGCGCACCCGTGCCTGAGCAAAAACCACACCACCCTCCGCCAAGACCCCGAAAAATTTCGGTGTCCCTTCGTAAAACCCACGATGCAATCTCTTCCCTGCGCGGCGCAACGAGCGGCGTCGTAGCAATTACGACTTTGCCCCGGCCCACGGGGTCGGGAGATCTGCAGTCGGGGAAGACAAAAGAAAAAAAACGGGGGTCGTCGACACGTCATTTTTATGTTTCAGCGTCAGCGGAAGCGCGTGGACGTCATTGCTTGGGGAATAAAGAAGCAATTTGGGCCTTTGTGATGCCGGGGATGGTTTGAGTGCGGGAACTTTGCTTGGGGAACGGTCCGGGGGCAGCGGGTTTGGTGCTTGTGGTATTGGCGTTGGATGAATGGACAGACAGCTTGGGAATTCCGGATCTCGATCGTTGCCATGGCCGCGGTAGCTTGGGGCTGTCGGGGCTGACGGTGCACTGATGCGTTGCGTGCGTAGCTGGCTCTGCCTCATGTTTATTGTTGACTGCCGAAGAAGTAAAATCGTCTTATTGCCCTGCTGCGATTCGAGTCGAGGGCCGTGTCGAAACACGAAGGGCCCGTCTGGGCTGACGGTACGACGGAGTGTCGGAAAGGACAAAGCTCTGGCTTTCGGGCACACTTGCGTCTTCTAGAAACGGCCTGGTCCTTGAATATCGTGAAGACGATGCCTTTCATAGATGGTCAATTGAGGGAAAGATTGTGGTGGGTTTTGGCCCAAGACGCCTATATACGCAGAATACCCAATGCAAACATTAAAAAGAGCAAACAGACAAGGTGAGTGTCGTCATTCACATTTTCCGGCCTTGGCATGACATGCGCCTTCCATCAAGCAGGCGATCACCACCGGGACACTCTCATGCATACTCGAGCAGCGTGCTGATCCCCTCATTGATCATGCTCGCCCAATTGACGCCTCCCGACGAGTCAACAGCACTGCTGACCATCTTGCTCATCATTGAATTCCAGTCGACGCCCGTCACGCCCTTCTCCATGGCCTGCGCCGCCGTGTTCAGGTTATTCCCCTGCATCATGGAGCTCAGGCCCTCATTAAACATGGACACCAAAGAATTGAAGTCAGTGCCCTAGAATGCGTCAGTGAGACGAAACAGTAATCACAAGCACAGGTGTATCACTTACACGACCAACGAGCGCCGCCACAGCTTCGACTGGGCTGGCGACGCTCCGCTTCTGGTTGTTGGCCAAAGAGCTCGTGTAGTCCAGCACACTTTTAGCTGCCGCGTTGAAGTCCTGCCCGGTCAGGTAGTTGCGGAGACTGCTGGCGCCGCTGGCCATGTAGCTGTTCACGTCGATGCCGGACGCTGACTTGCCGGCGGCAGCGATGGTGTCCTGCATCAGACCGTTGATGCCGGGCTCATTCTGCTGATCGTTAATTACGGGAAATGATGACAGCCGGTTCTTTGATACGTACGCTTTGGACCCGGGATTGTGTGGCCTTGAGGGACTCGGCGGCGGCGGACCGAGCGGCGTCCACCTTGTCCTTGTCGGCGCCGGACAGGGAGACGAGCAGATTACCCCATCGTGAGGGGAGGTCACTAGAGGCTTGGCGCTGATGATGGGTAGATGAGCATGGGGACCCCAAGCGTAAAGGGGTTGAGGATGCTTACTGCGGTGTGTTGGGAAGCGCCAAGGGGTTCGGCGCGTCTGGCTGTCTTGATATTCTGTGCTTGAGGCTCAACGGCACCTGTATCATGTTAGCCAAGTGTCTAGATGGGTCTTTATGATGGGTTATCACAAAGACTGACGATTATTGACAACGACAGTGCTGGCGACAAGCCCGATCGAGCTGAAGATCAGGGCAGGAGCCGTCAACATCTGGGTTGCCTTCATCTTCGATGAATGGATACGAGTGAGATGACGAGGAGGAGGAGGAGCTGAAGAAGGGAAGAATGCGGCTGTGAATGAATCGAAGAATATACAATCCGTGGGAAACCACCCAAGTATAGAGAACGAGGTGCGATGAAGGAACAGATTTTAATCATTGTCCATGGACAAGAGGCAGCATCTGACCATTCTTATACGAATTTCTTCGTCCCTTTTACCGGCACTTCAACTTCCCCGCGTTTTTCTGTCAAGAGGTCAAGAGACGACTGGGGAAATTGGATTTCGGGATCAGCACATGGGAATAAGCCAACTCAAGGTGAAACGATAGTTCACGGTACCGATATTGTTGAGCCATTCTGCCCCGTTGACCAATGGCCACGATTCGCCCTTTAGTGTTCGTCTTGTCGGCGCATATGCCTTCATAGTAGAAATTGATTGTCACACCAGCCAGGTTCATCGTGGAAGAGCGGTGGCTGGCGCTCAAACCTCGGCGGTGCCGTGAGAATGCGCCGGACAGACTGCATGGTGGTGACCCAATAAGACGAAGCTCGTCTGGCGCCGCTAGAAACGTTCGAGATGATTGTTTAAGCGGGCGTTGGTCGCGAAGATATTGATCATATGCCCGCGAGATGGAGAAAAGGGGGACTGCAACGGTGGGCGCAACGGTGTTATTGAGACCGTCCACTTCCGGTTCCGATTGGTTTCTTTCCATCTGATGGCTTTGCCCTTTTGGGGCTGGATCGGTGGAGGGTTCATCTATTTCGTTATTGTTGGCTGGGCTTGCAGTTGCGTCCTGATGCCGAGGCTCCATTGCGCGCGAAATATGGTTTAGCTCCGAGCCGGTCAAGCGCTACTCGGCATAGGCTCCCGCTTGTTCATTGTCTTTGATTGTGAGAGGCGGCTAGCATCACTCAATGCATGACGATGTAGGTTCCAGGTTAAGTGAGGCGCCCACGTGCACGCAAATGAAGGAGGGCTGGCCTTGCCAGATGAAGTACCAGTCAACATGTGATGACATGGGACATCGACATCCTCCAAATTTTATCTTGAACGGCATCACGGTGGGTGGCGCGTTGCGGGGAAGACCGAGAAAGGGGGGGAGGGGAAGAGGGCTACTGTCCCCGCCTGATGGCGTCTGTGGTCAGTTCAAAGCTGGACGCTGGAATGAGACACGGATCTTGATCGGCTGGTCCTGGAGCGCCACAACAATGTCTGAAAGCCGAGGCCTCCGCGACTCTTCTCCATGTCACGGAGCCGAGACTTACTCCATGACTTGGCGTCGTGAGAAGAACTTGATTTTGTGAGCGGAGTGATATGCATCTCGATATTAACACAGCCATATCTCCTCATGCGCTGATTTGTATTTTGCCACTTTGGTCCGGTTTTCTTGCTACTGCGTAGTTCTTTCTTCACGCTAACCACAGAAGCCGACAGATTGTCCCCGGATTGGCTTCACCGATCGGGAAGGCGTATGACCTGAATCCCCAGATTTGAGTGGTGTTTTGATTAATGAAGTGCCAGAGACTCGGAGTGATTGCTTCTCGCAGTCTAGCAACACCTCCGCGGCACGAGCATGCATGCCCCCCAAAAGCTGGTAGCATATCAAGCCCTCCAAAGGTTCGTATCACAGCCTGCTGCAGGTTAAGGCCACGGGGCACAAGACGGACGGACACTTGGGTATGAGTTCTGCATTACTGTCGACCCTCTGACTGCAACAAGCCCTTCCGGCGACTCCATACGAACAGCGCTGTGACAACAACAGCCAGCGTGCATCGCTCGCCCAGTACACCTTGACCCAGGGTGCCCAGCATCGTCAAGGTGAATGCCCGCGAAGTGCCTGAAGAGTCTCGAAAAAGAAGTGTGGCGACCGCCTCACCATGCATAGACGAGCTCGACGAGGAAGATGAAGCTGTCGCCTCTGTCTCCTCGCCCGTGCCGCAAACGCCTCTGCCAACCTGGCACCGTAGCAAGCAGAGTGTGTCCATCCGATCCGGCAGCTGCACCCACTGGAATTTATGTCTCTTCCACTCCCGTATTGGTTCTGTCTCAACAAAGAAAGTGAAAGCGGCAGGCCGGTCGTGCGCCTTTCGCATCGTCTCCATCACCATGGCTCTCGAGTTGGTACCGATCTCAAACGGCGGTAAGAAGAAGACACTGCTTGCAGCGCCGCCATCTTTAGCATATCTGGCCCATGGCGACTTCTCGCCCGCTGCTGCTAGTACATCGTCCCGAGAGCTCAGTCCATTGCGAAGGAGTATTCCCGCGCGGGACCCCAGAGGCTCAATCTTATTGAAACCGCTCCGAGACTCGGCGCGATAGATTGGGTTCGCCTGTGCGTCCTGGATGATGAGGGTTTGCAAATGCGGCAAGTGCCTGCAGGCGTGGATGACGGTCGGAAACGGTCGGTATGGCGTGAGGGGACAGGCGCTCCGGTATGACGGCAATACGTGAAGTTTGGACAGCTGCGAGTATGCGGGCAGCTCGTCGTAGTCACGTTTCTCGATTGTTTTTTTCGTCTTGTCCATGGTCCAAGCTGCGCCAAGTCTTTACTCGCGAGAGTTTCCGCACAGTTCGGGACGGTGACCCGAGCTTCATGCCTCATGATCTACGGATGAGCGTTATGGTGATATCATCGTCATCTCGGCGAGCCAATCAGACGTCAAGACACCAAGCCCTTTTCAGACTCCTTGCCGGTCGAAGAGAGGGTTTCCGACTAAGCTAGTACAGGGAACGAGCGGGAACAATCGCGTGCGTATGGAGGTTTGCGTGTCAAAAAAAATTGTGCAGCGCTCGCCAGCCTCGGGCAATTCGATCAAGGACACCGGACACGATGTGGCCATGTGTTTCCTGGGCATGAAAGTCACATCAAATAACCACATCAACGGCATTCCTTGCACATGGAAATATGCATGCAAGAGGTTATAATATAAGATATTTGACCCACTTGTATGCATTACGTACTTCGTTTTACGTAGGCAGAGTGCCCGAGTGGTTAAGGGGATTGACTTGAATGAGGTAACACTCGTCAGCTATCAATTACGTTCGCGTGCGCAGGTTCGAACCCTGTCTCTGTCGGTTTTTCGTGGTGTGTGTTATTATTGTTTTTTTTATTTTTCGTCTTTCTCCCCCCCCCCCCCCTCCCTCTCAATAAGAGATCGGCATGTGAGGACGGTCATCGTTATTGGGGCTATCTCTCATCCATATGCTGAACCACCATTATTGCCTCCGGTAGGTCCACGCGCTTCCGTCTACGTCTTGCTCGCGCCGGCGGGGGCGAAGGAGACGGCCAACACAACATCGTAACTTGACGAGTGTCGCGCAGCCCATTGCTCGACCAACGATAAGAATGCGTTGTGCTACGTGCACTGCCAGCCGGTCCCCTCCCTGGAAGAAGAGAGATGGCGACGATTTATTCCGGTCATCGGCTGGCCAAGCAAGGTGAGAGCCGGGAAAAGCTGTGCGGGCCCGCAGGACGTTGCTTATCGCCTGCATTTCGCCATCTGCCCATGTGACGAACATTGCCGATGACTGTCGAGCTCTTGTCACCATTTCTACCCTAGTGAGACCCAAGTTCTCGATGCTCGTCAGAGCGCATCGACTGGCGAAACCGTTGCCACGATTGGAGACGGTGCCACTTGCCGGTCGATGACACCGAGTGACTACTCTACTCTGCTCACATGGAACATGTTCCCTCGTATCCCTCCCCACTTGCGTCTGCTCACCTGGACTGTTCACGGGTAGAGAGACTTGAGGCCCAGAGTACGAGACGTGCGGGTGCGGCGCTTGTCTGGTGTATCGTGACAGTGTCGCCGGCCGCCTCGAAGGTGGTTGCACCTTGAACTGTCTCGGGTGTAACTGGGCGAGAGCGGTTAACGCAGCGAGGGCGAATGAGATTGGTTCATGGGCAGAATCGGACAGCGCGAGGGCCCCCGCCCCTTTGTCCCCCCCTCCGAGACCGACTGACTGCCCTCCTCTTTCGTCATCGCCGCCTTGCGATCCCACCTCCCTCCCCCTCTTCCACGCCCACCCTCTTCCCACCCGTCCATGCGTGGAATGCACCTTGATTCTTTTCATCCCTCCGGCTTGTCTGCGCATCGTCCATGTCAAATCACGGCCATTAATAGAGTTCCAGGCGTCGTCTGTCGTTGACGACTCCGCCCGCTTCTCATTTGCCGCATCGCTCAGCAAGGGGTAGAAGGCGCCAGAAGGAAAAAAAATCAAAATCGCCCAAAGATCAAACGCTTTGTCTGTCGGGGCGGGACGGTCCGCTTCGTTTCCACGCCATGTCCCGCTACTACCGCGACAGCGACTCAGAGGACGATCGTTTCAAACGCGCAGCGGTGGCGCGATACAAGGTCGCCCCCGATCGCCATGCCGAACGCTACGGACGAACCGAAAGAGTTGAACTCGACGACGAACGACGCTCCAGGTATTCAGGCCGCAGCCCAGGCGACGTGCTTGACGCGCGCGCGCCTCTGTCGCCTCCTCCTCCTCCGCATTCAACCATGACGTCCCATAACAGCGACCGATCCCGCACCGTCGTCTACGACAGAGATGAACGGGACGCCCGGAGAGACCAGGACAGATCTCGTATCACCGTGTACGAGAGCAGAGAAGGCGACCGCGAGTGGGACAGACGGTCGTACATGAGTCGCCCGGCAGAGGAAGAGGTGAGAGTGGAGAAGCGAGTTGAGGAGCGCTTCGACGATGGCCGTGGTCACGACGTCGAGCACTATCGAAAGGAGACAGAGTACTATGCACCGCAGTCGCCGCCCCCTCCCGCGCCCGTCGTGGTCCATCAACAGTCCATGGAGCCGCAGCGCATTTACGTGCAGGATCCGCCGCCCGCGCCCATCGTTGTTCCCCGCCAGCAGCCCGGCGTTGTTGTGGTCCGTGAACGAGACTCTGATCGTGAGCTGGTTCGCAGAGATCGCGATCAGTACGAAGACGATCACTACTACCGCTATGATCGTCGCGAGGTAGGACCTTATCGCGGCGACCGTGAGCGCGACTATGCCGTGTCCAGATACGAACGCCGGCCTCGCAGGCACCACGACGGCGATGCCAGTGAAGATGACGAATACTACTATCGCCGGAGCGTGCGTCGTGACCGCAGCGAGAGTCCTCATTACAAGAGACATCTCGCTGAAGGCGCACTCGCCGGCGCCGGCCTCTCGGCCATACTGAGCAGCCGGCGTGGTGTTGAAGGCGATTTGCCAGAGCACCGCGGACGCAAGGTCTTGGCCGGAGCCGCTTTGGGGGCACTGGGTACCGAGGTGGCTCGCCGCGCCCATAGTGCCTATGAAGACAGGTACGGAGACGGTCGCGAGTCTCCGGATCATCACCATCTACTCAAAAAGGGTCTCGGGGTTGCAGCCGTTGCCTTGGCCGCGGCTGGCGCAGCCAAGTTCATGCAGGCCAACAAGGTCGAGAAGGAGGAGGCGCATCGAGGCAGGAGTCTGACACGCGAGTATTATTCCGGCGACGACTATTCTAGGTCCCTGTCTCGCTCCTCTCGTGTGCCACGTAGCAAAAGCCGACGAAGAAGCTTGTCGACGGCTGCCAAGGCCGGCCTCGGAGCTCTTGCTACCGCCGGCATCATTAAGCACGTTCGTGATCGGTCCAAAGCGAAATCTCGCCACGGAAGCCGGTCCAGGAGCAAGTCTCGTCTGCGTCGCGTTGCCGAAATCGGGGGCGTCGCCGCTACTGCTGGCATCGCTAGTAAGATATGGAACAACAGCAGGAAGAAGAAGGAGGAAGAGGAAGCAAGAAGAGACCCGAGTGTGAGCAGCGATGATGAGTATTATCGCCGCCGGGGCTCAAGAAGCAGACGCAGAAGCCTCAGCCGAACGGGACACCAAAGCAGGTCGAGGTCGATGGCCCGGTCCCCCTATTCGCAACCCGGTACTGATCCTGAGCTAGGCTTGGTTGAGTACGGAAACGACCCGTTGTACCTTGAGAACCGCAGGAGCTCGAGGAACACTATTGACCGCGAGGTGGATCATCTACGCCGTGACGGACGCAGACGGCGGAGGCGGGATCGCTCTGCATCGCTTTCGGGATCTGACATCGCTCCCGAACGAAAGCGAAGCAAGAGCAGATTGAGGGACATGGCAGCCGCAGGGGCTGCAGCCATTGGCATCAAGGACTTCAAGGACAGGCACGACAGACAAAACCAAGACATGAGGGACAGACGATCCCGAGAGAGAGATGACATTGACAGGATGCGTAAGCCACGCCCAGGAATTGATTGCTTTACCCCCTCTTCAGGTCCATGCCAACGGATGGAAGGATGAATGATTGACAATCTCTTGCAGGTCGTGATGAGGACATGAGAAGAGACTACTTTGACGACCCAGCGGGACCTCGACCACACTCACCGCCGACCGCTTCTGGCGGCGCATACTATCCGCCGTACCCTTCAACACCCGGTGAGCCTCCCATGGCCAGCGGAGCGAATCGTGCTCCGTACCTAGACTCTCGCGGCGCCGAGGCCACTCCCGTCCAGAAGCAGTATCAACCGTACGTCCCGCAGGACTACACGGGATATGCGCCGCCGCCGCCGCCTCCTCCTCCTCCTCCTCCTCCTGCTGGACCGCCGCCGTCGTCGTCAATACCCGGCATCAGATCACCCGATTATCCACCTGGTCCACCTCCGCCAGGACCGCCTCCTCCACCGGCAGGTCCTCCAGACCATGTGAGTGAAAGAGCCCGCAGCCAAGACAGCCCTGTATCAAAAGAAGAAGGAAATGGTGCGTCGCATCGAGATTTCGGAGACAGATTGATGGCGTCCAACGTGGCCAAGATGACAGAAGGCTAACGTAATTGCAGATGGTGTAAAAAGTCCATACAGCCATGCGCCTGGGCAAAGTGAAGGTGCGATGACAGCTTTGAAATCTGTATCCTTCATTCCTCTTTCCCCCAAAAGCTCCATGACCATGAAACGTCACCGTAAAGAGCAACTGGAAGCCCTGCAAAATGAAAGAAACTCGCATGAAAAGGACGAGCCGGGATCGGCGGCATACGGTGAAGACTGCCGGGCACCACACATTCACGACAGCGAACGGCGGCAAAGACACAGAGATTCGCAGGAGAAGTCAGTCGGTGCCCTTCAACATGGACGATATGACGGCGAGGCCGTGAGGACCGGCTGGGAAGATGAGGTGGAGATACTGCCTGACCGCTTCAATTCCCAAGGCGATCCGCTGAACGGGCGCCCTCGAGGGCAGGCGGGTTGGACGACAAGAGCCGGCACCTTCCAGCGGGTGCCTCAAAGGGCAGGATCCTGGGACGTTCAGGGGACATGGCATGTCGGCGGCTCAGACGGTGAGGCTGTTGATAGGCTGGTCAAAAATTTTACGAGCGCGTTGGAAGGACGTGGGGGCTGGCTGACGGTGTTGGGGGATGTGCTTGGCTCGGGTCTGCTACGAGGAGGCGATGGAGGCGGTCGAGCAAGGAGCGGTCGTGGGCTCTATGACCACAGGTGACCAGTGTTGGACGATCTTGTTCCCGATGCTGAGGGTGAGCACACGAGCACGAGGTGATGACCACGCAGAACACAGGGATTACGATCATGACGCCTAAATGGAGGTGAGGATTCACACAAGTATCGCTTGGCTGGATTTACGAATGTATGATAAGGTCTTGGTATAGCCTATTTTCTGACACAGGATGCAAGTTTATTGCTTATGTGCGTGTGTGTAATGTGTGATCAGTATGTGCGTACTGAGTCAGACCAGGCTCCTGGTCCATTGGCTCATGACTGGGATGGGGCAGGGGAGGGG